>JALXJV020000013.1:12110093-12277378 GCA_024633595.2 Lepomis macrochirus
GATCCGCCTTCAAACCGGCAGATCCGCGTAACAGTCAGGCCCGTTTTACTGCTCCGTTCCAGATATGGCCCGCATGTAGTCTGTGTACATTCAGGAGTGGGCGTGAGCATCCATCAATCGGCGGAATCATAATAGTTCTGGCCCGGACTCGCCGGAACGAGCGCGCGAATTGTTTCTTTTTTTTTCTTTCAAAGCGGTTCATACCAGACCAGAAGTCAGTCGGCGGAATCGTAGTTGTTCTGGCCCGGGGCCGTCGGAACGAGCGCTCGAACTGCTTCTTTCTTTGGATCAGTTCGGACTGCAAGCTTTGTGGAGAGCGTTTATAACGGTAAGTTGAACGATGTTACAGTTAAACAGTTTAGTGTGATTGTTTTTAATAGCGGTGTAATGCTTGTTAACATAATTTCGGAATGTTTTGACCGGGTTTTATCTTCTTAAAATGGCTAAAACCGTTCAAGAGGCATTGGTTAACATTAGCTTTTTTAGCTGGATTAACGTTAGCTAAATTAACTGAATGGAACAGATAGATAAGCTAGCTAGCATTATTAAATAACTTTGTGTTTACTCAGCATAAAACAATGCTGTTTAATGTTAATGATGTTATAACGTTAGTTTCCATCAGCACCAACTGACAGCACCTGTCTCCTTTTAGGTTCAATCTTTTCTTCACCCCTGGCTGAGAGGCATTAAGTTAACTGAAGTATTTTTTTTCTGGCTTTGATTTGATTTTCAAATCCTAGCTATAGTTAAGCATATCCTTATGATAGGTAAGTGAAGTGTGAAAAATTCAAAGCCATCTAAAGAAGTTAAAATTTTCATCTGACTTTAATGTAAATTAATATGTGTAATGAATTTTCATTACAGTGTATCCCTAGCTTTCACCTCTACAGAGTTTTGCTCAGTCCCTCTCTGTGAGCTTTCACTTAAGCTGATACTAACCCTGTATAACAAATTTTATCCTCGCAACGCTTTCCTTGCGGGGGTTTTATCACTGCCAAGGGTTCACACACAACGCAATAACGCAGCTGTATGAACCCAAAGTAAACTTTGCAGTGATTTAATTGCAATAAATGGATCAAACTGATGCCAATTTGTTAAACATATGAATTCATACTTTGTCAGGTCTGTCAGCAAAACAGCAGGACAACAACTTCTGAAAGGTTTGTTTTCTGAATGGAGTTTGGATCAATCAGAGCTATGCAATCCTAACTTCTTCACAGCAAAGTACAACAACAGCTGGAGTAAAGTTACAGACAACTATAATCTGAACTCTCCATGTAGTCCAGTTTTGTATATGTATTTTATATAAATATGACAAGCGGGTCAGTGAACTAGGAGTGAAAACCCTCCCAAATAATCGTTCATTAGTTGTAATCGTGGTAAAATGTTCACTTAATCAGGATTTTGATTTTAGGTCAAATCTTCCAACACTAGTCAATTCAATTCAATTTTATTTATATAGCCAAATCTCACAGCGCTTTTCATAAAGAGCAGGTCTAGACCATACTGAGTTATTTACAGAAGCCCAACAATTCCCACCAAGAGCAAGCAGTCCCCTTTAAAATTACTAATCTCTGTGGATTTTATGTAATTTGTGATTGCCATTATCAGTTGAGTAATCACCCATTCTTTTATCCTTTGCAGAAATGAACGCATTGGCCATCCCCCACTCTTCTATTACTGATGATTTGATGGGTGTCATGTGAGTGTTATGGCATTCCCACTTCTTAAGCTTTTTAACTAAGCCACACTGTTGCTCTTCTTTTTAATGCTTTAATTTAGTTTAATACTTCTGCATTAATTTAAAAATAACACCTGTGTTATAGGTGTGTGGTTACTGTAATGTTACTAGAAATGTGTAAAATGTGTTTATTAGATTGATTGTTAGTTTGGCAATTATCTACTTTGTTTTACGTTTCTGTCCTGTCTTTTATCTCAGATATTTCAAATATCTGAAGGGTCGTGAGGGGCTGGAGCCTATCCCAGCTGACACTGGGCGTAAAGCGGGTACACCCTGGAGAGGTCGCCAGTCCATCGCATCAACCACCACACTCACACCTAAGGACAATTTGGGAAACACCAATTAATCTAGCCTGCATGTCTTTGGATGGTGGGAGGAAGCCGGAGCACCCGAAGACAACCCACGTGGACACAGGGAGAACATGCAAACTCCACACAGATAGGCTGGGGCAACCAGGATTTTGAACCCACAACCTTCTTGCTGTGAGGCTACAGTGCTAACCACTGCACCACCATGCTGCCCAAATTTAAAATGTGTATTTTAAATAAAATGTAAAATGTGTCACTATCACTTTCTTTGTTGAAATTCTGTGTAGGACAAATAGAAACAGTCTTTGTAACAGAGTGTAACAGTAGTTTTGACTGTCCATGCTTTTAAATTCAAAAGAAAGAAAAGTAATAAGAGATTAAATTGTAAGGAAAAGAAAACATAAGTAAAACAGGAAATCTTAGTGATATACAAGTCACTATTTAATAGAAACAAAAATCAGATTACTTGAGAATGAAAGTGACTGTTAGTTAGCTGCAGACTTCCATTTAACCTATGAATTGTAACAGTTCATAGGTTAGCTCCTGCCATAAGTTCTGTGGTTGAAACTATCTCAGTAACCCTTTGGCCTCTCAGACAGAAATGCTATTCCTTCACTGATATCTAATTCTAGGATCCATAGCACTTGCTGAATCATGCACAACATCTGATGTCAAAAATTTTAACTATCCCTTTAACTGAAAAAAATCCATATTTTTGTATATAGTTTGTTTTGTGGGATCAAGGTTATGAAAGAGGCCAAAGGTAGTGTGAATCCAGGCCAGAACTAACAAATGGAGCTGGCCCAGTGCCGGCCCAGTGCCAGTCTAGATGTGAAAACCGGATCCTCAACAGTATCTTGGAGACTCTGGGCCAGATCCAGTATGGAACTGGTCCAGATCTGGCCCACCTTTGGGCCAAATGACTACAAAATAATTCTCATCCGTTCTGGAGCTGGACCAGTGCCGGGCCATATGTGAAAACCGGATCCTCGCCGGTATTGGCCCGTTGTGCTAAAGGACACCGGCCCGGGTCCGTTTTACAGATCTGGCCCAGAACTTATGAACGATCTGGGCCAGATCTGGGCCGCATGATTTTTGCTATCTGGGAGGTTACATTGATTTCTAAACTCTTGAATCCTGAATGCCCTTAAAGAGGTGGTATTGTGCTTTTTTGCTTTCCCCCCTCTCTTTTATTGAGTTATATATCTTTTTGTGCATGTAATAGGCTTGGAAACAAAGGGGAATGGAATAAAATAGCAATTAAATATGATGGTCGGACGTGGACACAGCCGAAGGACCAAATTGTGCCAGATTGCACATAACCAGAATGCCAATAAGAGCCAAAATACACATAAACAACAGTTTACAATTTCAACTCCACTCAAAGAGAGTAAACAGAAAAAAACAGTCCACCAGAAAATATAACGAGCAATGATAGTGTTAACCGCATTTTATATTTAGGTGTGCTAGCTTGCCGTCTGATATAATTATATTAGCTAACATTGGTGTTATCGAGCAGTTGCTAACGTTATCTGGTGCAAATTACTATAAATTACTATATTAATTACTATAGTTGTTATAGTAACATTATGACTTTTCACATTACTTCACCTGCTAACACGATTCATATAACTTGCATACCACCGGTATTACGTCACAATGTTGATTTTAGCCTGCAAGAGATGATCTAAGTTACAAAGCAAATGTGGAGACACTTGTTTATTCTGGCCTATGTGATGCAAGGCAGAGGCAGCCAGGTAACGTTAGCACGGATCCATCGCTGTTTGCTTCAAAATGTTCAATTTAGATTCATTGTTGTTTTCCCTATACTCAGGTACACAGCTTGTTCACCGTGTTTGCTGTAACTTACTCGACCCACATACAATAATGCAAAATAATGCCAGTGCACCATGGTGAAAGTCCCATTCACTGCATGAATGTTACTTACAATCTTATTATAATATTCAGTCTAGCTCACTAATTATTTGGTTTAACCATTTCAACCAGTACATTTAGCTGTGCTCACACTGTTTTTAGTAAAACTTTTTTATTGTGGGTTCTATGTATTAAAACAGATGTTTTGGATTATACTTACACTTGCTATATGTCACACACCTCTTATAACATCGTGGATCAGTATTTAACAAAGGAGGGACCAGGTTTCAGTAGTAGGTATCTTGTGGCTTTAATCAAACATTTCAGGCAGTACAGACATAACTCCCCACATGCCACCAGGGAGCCTCTACATATACAGGCAGGTAACTCCCTGCCAGGTAACGAACATTTGGATTCCCAAGATTTCCCTCTGGGGTAATACCAAATAATCTCAGGCTATTACATCCCTTCTTTCTCAGGTCTGCAGCCATCATTGGAAGAGAATATAAGACATCATGAAACAAGTCAAATTAAATTACATTAGACATGTTCCTTAACTTAAATCTTAGTTCCTCAAAATTATAATAACATACAGTATATAATTTTCCCTTCACTTTTACAACTTAGCCTTTAAGACACTCCAAGAATTTTAGCAACTGAAATTAATTAATTATAACATTTGTCTGTTAGCCATACATTTAGGGTCCATAATAGTCTGGGGATGCCTTCCTCTAGTAGAGCATCTCAAGCTTTGTGTTTGTGGCTTCTGCACTACCGGACCAGGCTCGCTCTAACTTAGGTGGGCCACTTTCAGAGTTCTTCACAGGGGTTGTTGGACAGACAGGACAGACAGATGAAGGGGACAGCACTTGTACTGGCACCACAATTGGTGGGTTATGCCCAACCTGGGGTGTAGCGGGATCTAAATCTGGAAGTCTACTTAGCTCCCTCCTCTTGATCTGATCAACATGTCTCTTTGAAACCTGTCCATTCTCAGTGAAAACGGTATATGACAGTGGACCAGTGCAGCTCTCAATGGTTCCAGGGATCCATTTAGGACCGTGTGTGGGATAAATGATGACAGGATCCAGAGAAGATTGCTATCAGAGCCTGCTCTCACATTTGAAAGTGCCTTATCTCTAACCCAAGCTATGGAATCTGCAAATAAAAAGGTGCAGGATTTGCAAATGAAAATGGGAGCTACATCATGTAACACAATGAAGAGTCGTGAATCAATGAGCAATGTAAATGGACAAATTGACAAGGTGTGTTACCGCTGCAAAGGGAGGCATTCACCCACAGTATGACGTTTCAAGAAGGAAAAATGTCATGCATGTGGAACGATTGGACACATAGCACGAGCATCGCCAACCAATGTGGTTTTCCTCCTACTGTAACCTTCCAGGTCATCTTCCCATGAATATGCTTTGATACAGCACTCTGTGAACAGCCAGCCCTTTCAGCAATGACCTCCTGTGGCTTACCTTCATTGTGAACGAAGTGGTGTTCTGGACAAATGTCAAGTCAGAACCAGACTGAGAGATTAAAGGCTCTTTGAGATATTGCTTTTTGATTTCCATAAGCTGTAAGCTGGAATCATCAAGATTAGCAGAAAAAAAATACTTTATGTGTAATGAAATGAAAGAAATGATAACTTCTTCATGAAATTCTAATTTTCTGAGATGCACCCGTATAAGACCAACTTTAACCAGAATATTTTAAGGGATAGGTTCAAAATGTATTCCTACTGTCTCAATAGACAGTGTTTTCCAGCTGAGCTGCAGTGGAGGGAAAGCCAACTAACACAAAGAGTGGATTTTGTATTTAAAAGACTACCTTTTTAAATGTTGTAGATTGGAACAAAATTTGCGACATTTTTGATGTTTTTTAAGTTGTAATTTGACCAATCAGTCAGTCAATCAATCAATAAGTCACGTTTTTTAATTTTAGTTACCAAATGATGAGAAATAATAATTTGTGGAACTAATAAAACATAATTTTATAAGAGCACTGCATAATCACTGCTATTGTTATGGGTTTGCACAGTATACACCTTTCAGAATGAAAATACTAAGGTATCATCAAACTATGAAACCATAAACTAAACTAAAACCATCAGTTGCTTTGGATTACAATATTCTGCGACCCACGCAACGTTTTCTTACTGCTCCTCATCACATTACACTGGAAACAAACTACATATTTAATATTGTAAAAAAAAAAAAATAAAAAGTAGTTCAACTTAATGTACACTAGATGGCAACATAACACAACATTCAACAAGCTGAAAGGTAGTAACCTGGAGTGGTCAATAGATGGCACATTACAACAGTAGTCGGCTAACTTAACATTTTAGATCCCACACACACTTTTAATTGTATTTTCTTATTACAGGACAATATTAGATGGTCAGTTACCCCTCTAATCTATACTATCTGGGCAGATGTTCTTTCTTCATGCTGTTACTAATTAGGATCAATCCACAATAACAAGGTCATCCTTAATTAAAAGCAATCTTAATGCCAGGACAAGGTTTTCAGATAATCTTTTTTCTCGGAAGCAGTAGTAATCTAATCAACAGCAATGACAGCATGGTTGGTGCCCATGGCTCATATTTTGTCTTAATGACTTACATCCTAAAAAATGACAGCTGCATCATACAGTAACTAATTTCCTGTTTAGTAGATGTTTTTATTTTATTTCATTAAAGGCATTACTGAAATATAACCCCAAAACACATCAAAACACTATAATCTGCTCCTAAAAGTGGATAGTTACACAATATGTTTGTTATAATTACATAATTACATTATAATTATGTCTGTGGCTTTTCAAACCCCAAAAGGCACAAAGTTACCATTTGATTAAAAAAGTAATGTGCACAAAACGAAAGACTTTGAAGTGAATGGACTTAAGTGAACGTAAAGATTTACTTTAGTCTGTTTAGTTTATTTTGTTTAGGTGATTACTCATTCGAAAAATTTCCAGTGATTAAATTAAGTAAATAGCTTTCTTCAGACGTAAAATAACAAAATAGCACCGTATTTATCTGCTGAGTATAACAGAAAATGTGAAACTATTTTATCCATAATGTTTAGAAAAGGAAATGAAGAACACTAAATATGTCTGAAGAACATATATTTTTAAACTGTGTCCTCTTAGATTGTTTTGTTTATGTCACTTTTGGAGATGTTACCTAGACTTACATTAATTTCCTGTAGACTTCCCCTAACACTAACCATAATCACTACTTGCCTTACCTGCACTGGCCCAAAAATCAACCCTTTTCCATTTGGGGACACGGCTTTTATCCACAACTGGACAACCCATCCCCAGTCAACTGGTCTTTGTCCCCCAAGGTAGCATAAATCGCATCCACACACACATTTCTCCCTTTCTCTTGTCTCTTCCTTGCATGCCTTACTCTTTCAATTTTCTTACTTACTGTTTTTCTACTCTCTTTCTTTTGACGCCATCATGGATGCTGCTGGCAAATATGGGGTGGCAATAGTACAGTGGATAAGACACATGTCTTTGGTGCGATCCAGGTTCAAATCCCCACTTTGACACATCCACCAACGTGTCCCCTGAGCAGGACACTTAACCCTTGGTTGTTCCAGAGGTGTGCGACATACATTGTAAGTTGCTTTGGATAAAAGCGTCAGCTAAATGAAAACATACACGTATTTTAACCAAAACATTACAGTGACGTCCTTCTAACAAAAACCGCAAAGGCTCAGAGACATATGCTGTAAAAGAGATTACACAAGTAGGATTAGGAAACATGTTAATCTTAATCTCATTTCATGTCACTGATCATCTTTGTTGCTTTTATCTGTACCAGGATGAAGCATATCCTGCTCTGTAGCTGGTTTGTGCCATACACGGTTTCTGTCTTACCACAACCACAATAAATATATGTTGTACCTACATAATACACTGGCCACTGTGTAACATCTTATTTTAGAGATTTGCTCTCTCTCTCTCCACCAGGAGAACGTCCACCTTCATTCAGATGGAAATCACTGAGCCTCTGCTTCCTTCTTTGAGAGTATAATGAAGTGTCCCTGTTGTTGTTCACACATCTACAATCTTTTTTTGCATGACTGCATAATTAATCAGCTGTTGTTTTCCTAGACTCTTTAGTTATCTTCTTGGAACTGTTCTGCCCATGAGCTTTGGTTTTCAGGTGAATCTATGCGCTTTATCTCTATATTGCCTGAAGAAAAGAGCACAGTTCAAAATAAGATAAGATATAACTTTCAGTCGACATAGCAGCACAAAGGAATATAAAAGAACAGATGCAGTATTATAGAAGTATCAACAAACTATTTACACTATTCAATCAATAATATTTATTTACAACCATTTACAACCAGATGAATGTCTGAAATATAATCAGGAAATCAGTCAGTTTGGTGCTGTGGTGTTGTGGTGCCTGATGGCTGAAGGCACAAATGAGCCTCCAAAGTGCTTTGAGGCTCGGGGCTGGATGAGTCTGGGGGCTGAAGGAGCTCCTGAGCTGCCTCAGCTCAGCATAGAGAATGAGAGGGGTTGTCCATGATCGTTTTCAGCTTCCCTCTCATCCTTTTCTCAGTCAGTGACTCCACACTGTCCAGTTCCATCCCCACCACCGAGCTGGCCTTCCTCACCAGCTTGCCCAGTTTGTTGGCGCGGCAAGTCCCAATGCCACCTCCCCAGCACACCACAGCAAAGAAGATCACACAGCCCGGTGCTCACATTGAAGGAACTGAGCCTCCTCAGGAAGAACAGCCTGCTCTGTCCTTCCCTGTAGATGTGCTGCTATATAAGCAGTATTAAGGAAGACAACTGAAACTTAAAATGGCCTTCTCTAGTAAGATACATCGTCTTATAATAATATGAAGCACAATCATCTTATCAGTCCATGTTATGAGTCTAACAAAAGACAACTTTAACTGAAACTTCTGTTGTCTTTGATTGGAAACCTGCCTCTGTGCCTGATTAATCTCTGACTTATAGTGCAACCTAGGGAAATAGACAATTCAACAATTTCTGCTTAGGGATCAATAAAGTATTTCTGATTCAGATTCAGTTCTGCAAATGCAAACAGCACGCAGCAATGTCCACTTTGTGAAAGGAAGCAATTCAGGTGTTACCCAACACACCCAAATACCAGTATGAGAAAAGTGCTCTGTTGTCTTTATTTGTTTGTGTAGTAGAAATGTGAATATTTATAATAGAAAATGCTCCATGTAAAAACACTACATGTTTTGCTTCAAGCAGGGCAGGTGCACTCTTGTTGTTGTAATACTCATTGGATGAGAGTCAAAAAAATACATATTGTTGCTGTACATGAAAAACATTTTTGGGAAAAGGGTCAATATTACTATTTTAGCAAAGTGGAAAAAGAGAAAGCAGAGACATTTGCTGCAATAACAACACAATGGAAAACAATACAGGTGTGTTTTTGAATATAGACTTTGTAAAGCAAATAACAACACGTTTGGATGCAAATTAAAGTAGCTGGGAATGAAAGATCAGCATGCTCGTGCCAAATACTGTGATTCCATGTGCAAGAACAGAGCTAATGCAAGATGTGCTGTTAGTGTAGTGAGTTTGTTTATCTGTGTGCATCTGTGTGTGAGATGACCACGCAACAACATCACTGAATAATATAAGTTTTTTCCAAACCTGATCTTCTGTAGGCCAATCTGAAAACGGCTGCTTGCATGTTGTTGCTAAGGAAGTTGTGCCACAGTGAGAGAAAGTGATTGGACTGAAGAGTCACCTACAGAGTTATGCAAACACAACAGCCACACAAAATACCCAGCACTCAGAATACATTTATTTTGTTACAGTCTATTTAAGACACTGTGGCTTATGCAAACAGCACAAAAGCAAACTGATCCTGGAGTCAATACTGAACCAGTTTACAGTAGATTTGTAACTCTGGTAACATATGACTCAGGACAGAGGCGTTGTGAGGGAGAGAGCTTCCTTGGCAACCACTTCTGAACTGACTGTCATCATGTGACAAACTGATGCAGCCAAGCGCTGAAAAAAACAGAGAGAGGGACACACAGGGAGACAGAGGGGGAGAGGGAGGGAGGGGAGAGAGAGCGAACACTGCTGGTGACTCAGAGGAGGCTGATTCTGACGTTATCCACCAACCCCTCCCTTCTCCCAGTTCCCCTGCCTACATGGCAGATCCTGGATGTTCAGCTGTTCAGCTGCCTGTTTCTCCACAAAATACACTTCGTGCACGATTATTAGGCAAGTGAGTATTTTGACCACATCATTATTTGTATGCATATTTAATAACCCAGAGCTGTATAAAGTTGAGTATTGGATTCAAGCATGTCAGATGATGTATATTTGTGTAATAATGGAGGGTTTGGCTTAAAAGCTCCTTTATTATGCTGTTTTACACCTCAGTTAGGTATTAGCAACAAAACTTTGTATTGTCTGGTCACACTTCAGAAGTTTCACTATTTCAAGAGTGTTGCATCTGTCTGAAAGGCATTTGGCCCATTTTACCTGAGGTAATGAAGCTGCCTAATAATCATACAAACCTTGATAGAGGGTGTAGATCTCCTCAGACCACACCCTCCCTCATTACACAAATACACATCACCTTACATGTTGAGACCAATAAGCATCCAAAGTTATACAGCTTGGAGTTGCATTAAAATGATGATATGATCAAAATACTCACTTGCCTTCAAACTGTGCACACAGTGTGTAACAACATAACACAACATGTTGTGCATTTTATCTAGTGAATGGTCATGCCAAACCTTTAATTCATCACTTTATGGGAACAACTTTTTATTGATATTTTTCATGTGATCAGCATTCAGTAATGGTAAGACAAACAAACAATACAGTGAAATGTTCATTTTTTTCAAAACACATAATGGAAATAGTGCTCTAGGTCTTAATATAAGTATTAAGACCTAGAGTACTATATGTCAATTCTTTTAGCATTCTGGTTCTGATACACATCACATGAGTGTTGCATGGTCATCCCAATTAGTGTATTTATTGTACAACTGTCTGAGTTATGTGTTTAATCTGGATATTGATCAACAGCATAGATAGATAGATAGATAGATAGATAGATAGATAGATAGATAGATAGATAGATAGATAGATAGATAGAAATCTTGTCAGTTCGTCTGTAGCTGAATCCCACCTCCTTTCCAGGGAACACTCAAATTTGGGTTACCCTCATTCACCATTATGTAAAAAAAGGCGAAACTCCTGCATTCTCAGTGCGCCTTCACGGCAGGTACGCATGCGCAGTGCTCCTTGTTGGTTGCAACACTGACACCGAGATCGACTCGTCATCTGGAGAAAACGGACGTTTCTAACCCTTTTGAGACAAACTGAGCCACTATACACGAACTGTGCAGGACAACTACGATCATAAACGGATTACAATAGGGGAAGTTCGGGAAACAACACAATCAATAATATTAAAAAACATTCTTCGTCACGTGGTCACGCTTGACCAATCGGAGCGAGCCGAAACCAGCGGAAAGTATTTCCCTTTGTTCGGATATTTTGGCTACTTTATATCCAAATCTGAGCCTAATGCTTTCTATAAATCACAGGATGTGGATGTGGAGGAGACGTTTTCTGGAGAAATGACTCGCGGTGGATGTGTTTTGTTGCGTTGTGAAATGCCACGTGTTCAACTTTTGATAAACAGTATTGCTTTGGCGTATCTCATCACATGACTCCCTTCCCCCACCCGGCTCAGGGAATGGGGAAGAAGGCGGACATGTTGGAGGCAAATGTGTTGGTTAAAAAGTATCGAGGTGGAGGACAAGAAGATTATTTGACGAAAGGTTTCGCATTATTTTTTTTATTTTTCCGGATTTACCAGTCGACAATTTTATTAACTATAAATTCAAGGTTTTTTTATGTCATACTTTGAAAACATTTCTTTTTTATAGCCTTATTCAACTTTCCTTTTTATCCGTAGTCTAGCCTATTTTATGTTTTTAATCGTGTGAACATATGTAATATACTATTGTAAAGATCTTTTAGTGTTTCTTTCCATCGTTTATTTGAGTGACATTGTAGGGAATTTGTAACCTTCATGTGGGGGATGGGCGCATGTGGTTAGGTAACCATTTTGGGTGGTTGATGAATTTGTAGAGAGTCCGTCGCTTTTTAAAGATACGAATTCTTCTAAATAATTACTAAGTAGTTGATTGTTGTAACTGTAATCTTTTTTTGAGTAATGTTGGTTTAGTTTCGTTTGTAAACCCAAGGTAAAGGCTCAGGTATGGTAGGCCTGTTTGTTTTCAAACCTATACAAAATACGTTTTTATTGTGATTTCCTTTCAGCTTTAAGTTAATTAACGTAATTGTTAGTTGGGTTGGGCAAAAGGAGCTTTTACTTTGATCATAAAGACTTGAGGCCAGTGAGGAAAACTGCTGTGTCATTCAGTGGTTATTGATAGTTCCTTTGACCCCTCTAGGTGTGGTCTTTTTTATTGTTCTTGAAGTAAGTAAGGCAGCAAATGTAGAGCCTCGCCGATGTATATTCATGTATGACTGTAAGCTTTGATTTCTATCTTAGTACTACTTTGTTGTTTGTGATCCATGGAGGCCTTGTTTTGTGTTCTCAAAATGGTGGCTTTTTTCAGCAGCAGTTGAACGCTACTTGTTTCACTTCGGTTTGTAAACGTGATATGTATCTGTTTCTGTACGTTTTGTTTGATGTTTGACCTTACTTGGCTGTAAGTTATTCCATTGTAATTCAGTGTCATTGTGCTTAAAGATGGCGGCCGTGCGCCTCTTCCGAAAAACAGAAATGCGGACATTCTGGTAAGTAGAGCGCTCGTGGGGAGAGGCTCTTGGCTCTTGAGAGGTACGCGTGACCTGGTAGAAGAACCAATGGGCTTCTTGGGCTTCACCCTGGAAGCCCGCGTTCCAACCGTGTCGACCAATCCCTGTCGTCGCTTTGCACACGTTGACGTAATGTAATATGATGAGGAGGAGAGCCGCTTCGTTGCCCTCGCATTTTGTACAGGATTAAGCGGAGGAGCCAGTTACATGCTGGATATCTGTAATGCTGAATAGACCGGGCCAATAGTATTGTGTAATTTTCTTGACGGACAGCAGGAACTTGCGAATGGGTTGGGCTGAAAGTTTGTCATTAAAGCCTGAGTATCTAGGGGTGTGGTGACTTTGACGGATCTGGTAAACAGCGAATAGAAACCCAGAGGGCGTTGACGTTCTGAGATAGTCTATCCAATAGGGTGAAGACTCGGTCTATAAAAGCACGGGTGTAGTCGCATCGTCGCCATTTCAACGAAGCAGATTAAAGGAGTCCGGTGTGGCGGGGAGCGGAGAAAACTGACGAACAGAGACGGATCCAGGTCCGAGTCTAGCTAAAAACAGAATCCGGATCCATCCTGATGGAAATGGCTGTTAACCCGCTCCTTGACAGGTATCTACCGGTAAAATTGACTCTCAGCTATCTGTCAGAAGGAATATTATAAACGTTTCTCATGATTTTTTTTTCTTTTAAATGTCGTTGCTGTGAAGGCTGTGTTTGCTGTGTAATACGAGTGGAAGGGAGAAATGGACACTGAATGTGCTGCAGGAATTAGTTTGTCGCGTCGTTAACGGGATTAACGTTAGACGCGAAAAATTATGCCGAGGAAATAAAATGTCTTTGTGGTTTGTAACAAGCTGCGACTGTTGTTCGCACTACGCCGGCGCCATCTTCGGAGCGCCTCTGCCGTTGGCCGCTCTCTCCCGCTGCCTGGCAGTTGGTGCTAGCATTGTTAGCATTAGCTTTACGGACCCGAGCTTTCCCTGAATAACAGCTCGACCACTCTGAGTCAAAGCGGTGAATCTTCTTTATAAAATGCTAATTGTGTTGTAATTAAGTGATCTAAATATGACTACCTGACAAAAGGTATATTAACAACCCTGCTAACTTTTAGTGACTGTATTATAACTTCCAACTCCTGACGAAAAATTAATTGAGCCAGGTTAGTGTTAAAGGTCGCGGTAGATATCTCTACAAAGAGGGACAGCGGAGCGCCGGCATTATTGCGTGTTTTCTCAGATTGTTATTGTAGCCATGTGACGATCAGGGGTTGTTGTGATCACTGGATAAGCGGCATTGTAGCGTTAGCACAAAAGCTAGCGCAGCTAGCCATGTGTGTTTGGTGTTTCAGCCGGCTGCCTGGTTACGTCGCTCAATGTCACTCAACCTAACGTTAATCCACGTAGCAACTTTTTATTATTTATCAAAAGTTAAACTCACCAACAAGGTTTATAATTTTATATTAATTTATATCATAACTCTACTGTAACTGACTTCAGTGTCAAAAGTTTTTTCTGTTTCCCCCTTCCTCACTTCGGCACTCATACCTCCATTTCTACTTATTTGTTAGTACGATTTACAGCTAAGTTAATACAAAATGTTTTTGTTTAGTGTTTTTAATGTTATGTACATGATTACTTTTTCTTCTTTAATAATAAAGTACACTAACTGTCAAATGTGTTTCCAAAAGTTGTATCATTCAAAATGGATTGCTTTACCAGTCAATTTAAATAGATAGTTGATAAATAATACTATTTCTATTTCATTAAACATTTATTCTTTAACATTACAGTTGAAGCTAAGATGAGGTTTTTAATTGAATTTTGTTTTATTGAATGATTTTGTTAAATATGAACGAGTAGGATGGACTAGTGCAAACATGCTCCAGACGCCTGGGGTACAGGTAGGACAAATGGATACACCGATGCGTTACACAGCTGCCCCATGGGAATCTTTAATTACTGCATGATGCAAACACAGTAATGTTTGTAACAATCTTTGCATCAGTTGCATAAAGGTCACTTTTAAAGAAGCTTGTGAAGCTGTTTCTAGACATGCAAATTCAACTACCCAAATAAAATAAACTGATGTGGGTTTAATGTTAACAGACAACTCTAAATGCTCCTGGTTGCTCTTGGAAGAAGTTTTATTCTGTAATGTTAGTAGGTCTACGGAGATGGACTATGGTGAGTTCAAGGAGAGGGGAGGACACTTACAACCCCTGACATCAAATAGCAATCCTGCTATGTGGGTTTTTCATTAGGGAAGTGCATACATTTTGTGATTGCAGTTATGTGTATATATAGCACAACGAAGTACATGTCTCCACCCTTAGCAAGTCATGGGTTATCATCAGAGCAGACTAGTGACAAATGAGCTGAATGTGTCGGGAACCCCTGAGTGTATGATTTGTTGCAAGAATTTTGATCAGGTATTTTAAGTGGAACATCCCAAAGTTCAAGGTGGTATTAAAATGGGCATGGAATCAGGAACTACTTTTGGCTTAAGAGGTAGCACTGTGGGAGCAGTAACTAGATGCTAGAGTAAATTGTACAGGATTGGTGTAACACCAGTCTGTGGTGCTGCATTTTGACTTGATTGCTGTCCCACCTGGTTGCCTACAGCTGTTTGAGGGGGGGTATTGATGTTTTGTAGTTGAACCAGTTTGCCATTTGTTGCTACAGCATTACCGCAGTTGTGGTGCTGCAGTACTGGTGAGATAGGTTCTGAAAATATTGCACTTACGTTTAAATGTATTTCCTAGTTGGACGTGTGGACATTATTCTGGCATGCAGAGTCACTTACAGAATAACAGTAGTGGGTACTGTCTGTCATATGAAAGCATGTCAAGTCTGTGTTTTATAAAGACATTATTCCTAGGTATTAAGAGTAAAAGTGGTTCATCATACATATTGTTACTCCTGAAGATCTAAGCTAATGTAGCCACTGTCCAGGTTATAGAGCAGTGACTCAGGCCAATGGCAGCCCCTGACTCACACTCTGTAGTTTTACTTGCGTTCTCTGTGGAAACTACCTTTTGACGCTCCAAGTTGCAGTGGCTAACGGAGCCCCAGTACTACTGATGGTGTGTGGTGTGTGTATGTGTAAAACACAGCAGGATGATACCTTTAACCTTTTAGAGATGGTTACTTTGACATAGTGACTCTCATAGTAAAAGGCTTTCTGACAACATTTTATTACATTTCTGGACTGTAGAATAGTTGGTGCTTGTATGTCAGCTGAAACCCACAGTCCTTTAGGGTAAGTGATTTTTTTCCTACAGGAAAATGGGGGTTTCTGTGAGAAGAGGAAGTGTTAATCTGTTCTGCCTGGACTGGGAGTGCTGATATGGCAGGAGTATATTTCAAGTCAGGCTGATGTGTGCTTGCCTGCTGAGTAATGTTTAGAACATGTGTGCCTGTGAATGGGATTTACAGGTAGGGGAAGATTGTTAGGATAAGATGCATAATAATGTATATCAACAATAGAACACTATGTCAGGATTACACTATAATCTAATAATTTAGTTTATTAATCCCAGGATCCCTGAAAATAACCTTTTCAGTTCATGATTCTGTTTTTTTTTTTACATTTTTTGAGAGTTATAGAGGATATATACTCAAAATAGAAACCAGCGTACCTGGTTCTATTAATTAGACCAGGTACATTTCATAATCGACAAAAGGGCAGAAATATTTTGGCTGTCAACAATTTGATGCTTTTGTTGAAATGAAAAGCAAACCTCGCTCTACATGTGAGACTATTAAAGACAAATTTTCATACCACGTGTTGGTCTTGGCATCAGTCTGACAAATGCAAAACAGTTAATTGGTCTTTCAACTACTTTCTACAGCTCCCATGTCGGGATTGAGGTTGGCATGATGGGAGTCACAACGATGGACCAGGGTTCTGGCACAGCTGGAAAACGAATCCGAAAACCTTCACTGCTCTATGAGGGCTTTGAGAGTCCCGGGATGCCCCCCCTCAATCAGATGGCCTATTCGGGACCCCCACAGCCCCCGGTGAAAGACCCCGGCCGACAGGGGAGGATGACCAACCAACTTCAGTTCCTACAGAAAGTCCTGCTCAAGTCTCTGTGGAGACACCACTTTGCCTGGCCTTTCCATGAACCGGTAGACGCGACCAAACTCAACCTACCTGTGAGTGAATGTCAAGAAATTAGATAATACTGTTATCTCCTCATAGTTGGTAGCAACTTAGCAACATTATCAGTTTGTCTTCATTGGTATTTTCCTTTTAAATGTCAACAATACTGTGCCACCGTTTCTTGTTGTGACAGTGTATCTGTCTCTCTCCAGGACTATCATAAGATCATCAAAACTCCCATGGATATGGGCACTATTAAGAAACGACTAGAAAATAACTACTACCGCAGTGCCAGTGAGTGCATGCAGGACTTTAACACCATGTTCACCAACTGCTACATTTATAACAAGGTAAGACTTGTGAGTCTGAGACAACCTGACAGTTTAATGTTTGGTGCCAGCTACTACTGAAAATACAGCAAACATGCAGATTTTTGTCCACTAAACAGGATTTATACCATCAAATATAATTTTAATATTATCTGAAGCGAGTGCCAGATGTTATTTGGGAAACTTGACATTTTTACTTATTGTATTAATGTTTTTGACTTTACCTACTTATAACTTCATCTTTTTACTGTTGTAAACCTTTTGTCCAAATGTCCTCCTGCAGCCTACAGATGACATAGTACTGATGGCCCAGTCTCTGGAGAAGGCATTCCTGCAGAAAGTGGCTCAGATGCCGCAGGAGGAGTTAGAGCTGCCTCCTCCCATTCCACGGAGCAAAACAGGCAAACCTGGCAGAAAAGGCAGAGGTAATGCAGGTGAGCACTGCCTGCAAGCAGATTATTACAGCCAAACACACGTGTGCAATCATCATACATACTGTACATTGATACATATCTTTCAAAAATGTACAAATCATGTGACTGTATATTAATTTTTCTGAATCTGCCCCCTCCCATCCTCACCCACTCTCTTCTAGTCTCTGGAGGAGTGACGACAGCTCATCAGGTTCCAGCTGTCTCCCAGTCAGTGTACTCGCCTCCCACCCCGGAAACACCCGACCACATTCTCTCCACCCCCCCACAGACACTTTTGACCAAGAGCCTGCTCTCTGAACAAAGCATCCCTAGCATTACGGGTCTGCCTCCCACACAGCCCACCACTAAGGTAATGGTTGGTGTTTGACATTTTCTGTTTATGTAGTCAGAGTATGAAGACGTCAGGCTTCACGCCCTTCTCTGACTCACCTTCACCTTTCTTCAACCACAGAAAAAAGGTGTTAAGAGGAAAGCAGACACAACTACCCCAACCACGGTAGCCATGCCCATCATGAGCACCATGGGCGTCAGCGGCATCAGCCTGGGGATGGGCGGTGGGCACAACTCCCCGCTAACCCTCACATCTCTGGGGGTGGACCACAACTCCATGAACCAAGGCCTCAGCCTCAGCCAGGGGATGGGAATGGGGATGGGAATGGGCATGGGTAACATACCCATGATGGGTACCAAATCAGCAGGGGGGGCCAGAAGAGGAGTGAGCGGTCGACCTATCAAGCCTCCTAAGAAGGATTTACCAGATTCCATGGTGCCAGCGCCGGTGCGCCGCAGCAAGCTGAGCCCCCAGCTGCGCTACTGCAACGGGGTCCTGAAGGAGCTGCTGTCAAAGAAACACGCAGCGTACGCCTGGCCGTTCTACAAGCCTGTCGATGCCTCGACCCTCGGTCTTCATGACTACCACGACATCATAAAGCAGCCCATGGACCTCAGCACCATCAAGGTACACACACATCTATCAACTTTGTCAGAGGGGGAGGGTGGTATCTGTTCTCCAGTCCTGCTGCACTGAACTTCAGTAGTTAACAGTAGTAGGTGTAGCATGAAAAGTGAACAGCGCTGTGACATTATTACCATATTGTCCCTTTGCAGTTCTTTGCTAAACCAAAGTCTGCACTTAATATGAAATGGTTTCATATATCTCAAAGACGGAAGTTGGATGGGAAGTATAGGTCTTACTATGTACATCATATGTAGCCCCTCTTCCCCTTTTCTCTGATGGTTAGTCTGTTTGTCTTAGATTATTAGGATAAAAATCTCTTCTCTTATTGTCTTTAGCGGAAGATGGACAGCAGAGAGTATCGGGACTCCCAGCAGTTCTCTGCTGATGTTAGACTGATGTTTTCTAACTGCTACAAGTACAACCCCCCTGATCATGATGTGGTGGCCATGGCCAGAAAGCTGCAGGTAATGCTATTTTTCCAGTAGCGAGATTTTCTTATTACAGTATTTGTGAGCATTAATTAAATTATACTAGTTTCTTCTTTCTCATTTTCTTTTCATATCATGACACTGTTCTTGTTTTTAAACTGACTCACTCTGTTTAATTCTTGTAGGATGTCTTTGAGTTCTGCTTTGCTAAGATGCCAGACGAGCCTCCAGCACCCCCTAGCTCCTCATCTTCCTCATCCTCTTCGTCGTCGTCATCTGAGAGCGAGCTCAGCAGTGAAAGTGAGGAGAGCGAGAGCAGCCCCAGCTCTGACTCTGAGGAGGAGAGGGCAAACCGGCTGGCAGAGCTGCAGGAACAGGTTTGTACTCTGTGTATGCACAAAAACTTCAGAGCAGGAAACCAAATAACTGTTTTATTGTGGCATGAATGTGATGTTCTAATGTCCTTTCCTCCAATAACTCATCTGTCTTTTGTTCTCCCTTCAGCTAAAAGCCGTACACGAGCAGCTCACTGCACTATCCCAGGGCCCCATCGTCAAACCCAAGAAAAAGAAAGAGAAGAAGGACAAGAAAAAGAAGAAAAAGGTAGAAAAGGAGAAGCACAGGAAGGTGGAGGAAGAGCTGCCGCCAATTATTAAACCAGCCAAGGCCCCCAAGATCACAAAGACTCCAAAACCCAAGAGCAACCGTGGAACAGCCTGTCCTGTAGTGCCGATTAAGAAAGCACCGAGCAAGAAAAACAACAAGAGCAAGTGAGTACAAGTGACACTTATTGGACAAATTTGGAATTGAATCCACTTTGTCTATTCTGTATTTTCTGTTGCAGAAAATCCCAAAAGGATTCGCTTCAGCATGTAGTCAAACAGATATAACATACAGCTATAACATTTGTGTATAAATGGCCAGTGTTGCTTAAAACGATTATCAGTTAGAAATTATTATTCATGGTAATCACTATACTGTGATATGAGCTTGTTCTTGTTTAGCCTCATCTTTGTGTGTTGGAATAGACCATCACTTAGACGTCTTTTAACAGTCTCTCCCTGCTTCTCCTTCTCTCCTGTCCTCTGTCAGGTCCAAGAAAGGTGGCATGACCTTTAGCGTGCCTCCGCCGGTCCACGAGCCCATAGTGAGTCATTACGACTCAGATGAAGAGGAGGAAACGGCACCCATGTCGTACGATGAGAAGCGTCAACTCAGCCTGGACATCAACAAGCTGCCGGGGGAGAAGCTGGGCCGCGTTGTTTACATCATCCAGTCCCGCGAGCCCTCGCTCAGAGACACCAACCCAGAGGAGATCGAGATAGATTTCGAGACACTGAAGCCATCAACGCTGCGGGAGCTGGAGAGATACGTCATGACGTGTCTGAGGAAGAAACCTCGAAAGCCATATGGTTAGTAGAACAAATTAACTGCTGTTTTAGGTCCATAATCATGCAGATTGGTTTTACTTTTGTCCATGCTATCTCTCTGTTTAAAAGCTGCAAAGGAATCTGTAAAAAAATACAGATTATTTTATGAAGTCTAAGGAAAAATAGAACATAAATACAGAAACCCTGAGCTTTAGTGTTGTTGAGTCCTTTTAACCACGACTACACTGAAGCAGTAGTAAGTATCAAGTGTAGTCTACCAGCTGTAGATATTTGATAATGCATTACAGTACCGCCAACTTATTGTGGTGTTGTCTGTTTGTTTGTACACAGCAAGTAAAAACAACATTGCTGGCAAGTCCCGTGAAGAGATCGCTCTGGAGAAACAAATGGAGCTGGAGAGAAGGCTGATGGACGTCAGCGGTCAGCTCAACTCTGGAAAGAAGCCTCCTAAGAATAAACGTAAGTTCTCCATTCTGCTGTCTTACAGACTACAGTGTTAGTGGTTAAAAAAAGTGTCCAGATTTTCAAAATAAGGCGGAAGATAAAGAATGCCAGAAATCGATAAATGTTTTTGCAATTTAAAAATATAATCCTGATTTTGTTATATTGTTGAGTTGAATGGCCCTAAGATGTCCTTTAATTTCATTAGAAATTATTAACATCTGCCAGTATTTATTTTAAGAAGACATGTAGATACTTCTAGGTCCAAATGTCATTGTCATGTGTCTTTCTCTTGTGGTTTGAGTTCTACCCAAATCAAAGTGCTGAATATGCTCCGCATGGTCTTGATTGTGTGTATGTGTTTTTTTTCAGCAGAGAAACCCGCAACAGAGACGAACACACCAGCCGTCGCGCCTCAGCGCCAGCAGCTCCTCCTCTGACTCCTCTTCATCATCCTCTTCGTCCTCATCCTCAGACACAAGCGAGTCAGACTCCGGCTGAGAGGCAGGGGGTTTCCATTTGAAAGGGGTCATGTGAGGGACCCTCGGTGTTTCGCTTTCCCACAAAGTGGACTGAACTGTAATAGAGCTACTGACGATGGAGCCGCAGGACGGATCAGACGAGACCAGAGCTAGGCAGGACTGGTCCGACTCGACAAGTGTCAACTCAACAAAGAGAGAGAGAGATGGGGCTTTCCCTGCGCTCGGCTCATTCATCCAGTCCCTACCTGGACACAGAGACGTTGAGGATGGATGAATGGATGGAAAGAAGGGGAGTCATTGTAAAGTCCTGCCGTTCTCCTGGAGAACTGGCCTTGCTGAGCAGAGCGAGGGACGCTCCATCTCCTACAACATAAAAAGGAGAAGAGCGACGCATGCGTTGGAGGGATAAGGGTGCTAGAGCCAGAATCTGTCTTATTTCTGGAGATAATTTCCCTTCTTCCCATGCTCCCCGTCTTCATGCTGTATAGATATGATGTACAGTTATATGAATATCTATTTTTCTTTTATAAAGAAGCATTTTATGGAGCTAATTTATTCCCTCATTCTGGGAACGATGAACTGGTGTGGGCGGAGTTTTAGTTTTTGTTTAGTTTTTTTTCTTGAGTGGCAGAGGGGAAGTGTATGTGTGTTAGTGGTGGGTGGGTGTGTGTATGAATGTGTGTGTGTGTGCCTGCCTGCATGAATGTATGTGTTCGCATGCACGAGTGCGAGATCCGACACCACAAGTGCAGCCTTGTGAATTTCCTCATAGTTTTGACGCAGGCGTTGAAAATCAGTCTGCACGCAGAAGCACCTTGGTTCAGTAGAATGCATGCAATACAGAGGAGCTGTCAAACATCTGCATACTCATGTACTACTTTTCTGCATCCTTGTGTACTCATGTACTTGTTTGAAAAGGGTTGGCCACTGTACAGAAATGTGACATAGTTACACATCAGTTTATACATACATATTTCTGTTCCCATGTGTGCTGTCTATTTTTTTCCTTCATCCATTTCTCTGTAAACGTGTTGCTTTATTATTTTTTTCTTCTTGTGACCAATCTGCTAATAAATTGTGAGGACGTGTCTTGTCCACTCACCTGTGCCCAAATAATATCTTTGTTCTTCTGAGTTCTTTCGGTGTTCAGGTCTGTTCGGCTCAAGTCGCAAAACATCTGACTAGACTTTGAGTATTGTGAGGAAAAAGGTTTTGCTGGTTCTTATATTTGATATTTTCTTCAAGTAGGTGAAACTATTTGGGTTTTCACTTCTTAACATCACGGTGTCACAAAGTTAAAACTGCTTTATCTTTAAAAACAATTTGGCCTTTTGAGATCTATGGCAGCTGATCATATTTATTTTCTGTATTAACTGAGTTTTGTTTAAGAGTAAGTTTACTTATTTGTGTGATTAAAACATTAGTAAATACCAGGTTGGGAAGTTTGGCAGGTAAGAAAAGCAACGTGTCCGGTGAAGTTCGGGATCCAGCAGTCAAGTTTACCAGTAGACACAAAAGATGGTTTTATGTTGTAATAACGATGCACTGTTTGTTTGGTGGAACTACTAAACAAGTTTGTGACTTAGGTAAGGTGTGTATCATTTTTGTTCTTTTAAAATCACTATGGCTTGAGATTGAAGTATTGTATGTTTTGAAACTGATTATTTATTTAGAAGGAATTTGAAATAGATACTTTTTTTCATAAAACTGAAAGTAATCAAAAGTTAACTATGACATATGCACAGATTCACTGTCAGGATTGTAGAAGTGTACATATTTTACAGTCTCGATCTTTTGAGCATGTTTTTGTTTTTCTTTCTTTGGCTACTGTTCTAAAACAAATACTCCAGACTTGTCAGTCTTAACTTTTCTGCAGTTTGTCAGAAATCTAAACGCCTCTGTACTTGACTCCCATCATTTCATCTGAACATCTGTACATAAATAAACTGAGACATGTTCATCTTTTCACTGACTGGAGGGATATTTTATTTACAGATTATGTCATTTTAGAAACTCTGAGCTCAAAGGGAATGACGGTGTTCACTCATGACTGATATAAAACTAAACAGTGACATCTACTGTTAGAAAAGGTATTAAAATATAAAGCTTGCTGTTTAAAGTAATAGTAATTAATATACAGCCCAGTTATTGGTAGCCAAAATAATTATAATCTCTATCTTTGCTTTAGTAAATTGGAGAATTTTGAATTACAAACTACACAATTTTTTGAAATTCAAAACTGACCGGTGTTTTTCTATTAATCCAAGTGACTTTTTTTTTATAAAAGTGTTTTAAGTTTCCTTGAGAAGGATGATAATCAGGTAAATGTATAAGCCTACACATGCCAAATACACCTTGACGTCTGTTAATCTGCCTCAATTCCCAGCTGTAACAGAAACAGGTGAACAATCTTCACTACTTGGGAGCATCATGCACTTCTGTGTTTGCTGTGACTGATGATGTTGTGATGTTTATTTTTAACATTTCTGAGGACAGAAAAGGAAAGCTTTCCAAAATCCCCACATCTGTGTTCATGTTGAGCTGCATCCTGTCTCTCTGTTGTTGGTAGGGTAAGACACTACAATAAATCACATCTAACCTGTAATTCCTGCACAGCCTGACCGAACCTTTCCCCTATTTATTCCTGGACTGCTGTCACATACCTGGTTGAAAGGTGGGAGATCGCTGAGATGTGTTGGAGGGCTGTTGGAGCAAAAACTGCAGATCAAACACAATCTGTCCAGGAGGAGGACCAGAACTGCTCTTATATGATCCGTTGCCAAGTTTTAAAGGAATGATATCATGTAATCACACATAATAAAGAATGTAATTAAAATACAATGAATGGTGGGAGTAACTTTTAATATTGATGCAATCTTTACTCATATTTAAAATTTGGAATAACTTTTAAATTGATTTAGAAATGATGATGACAGGCATGAACTGGACTTAATGTGTGCAGTGTCACACACACAAAGTCTGTACATCTTTCAGCAGCACTGCAGATGTCTTGTGCCACATGGATATTATGTAAGTGTGCTGTACACATACTTAACCTTTGTGCATGGCATTTTCTGTTTAGTTCGTCTCATTTTCCAGCAGAATGAGTGTAATTTTTGTATTTTTATGAGTGGAAATGCTCACTTTCAATAAAAATCTTCATGTAAGCTAACAAGATGAAGCAAAGTCGGAAGTTACTAAGCAACAGGATCAATTCTTGGCAATGACAATAGAGCTCAGTCAAAACATTGAGTTCACTCTGGTTCTGCAGAAAAATACATCAGAGTTCAGCCACTGGGGTTTAAGTGACAACTGCATTACTGCCAAATGTCTGCTCTATGTAACTTATATAATAAGTAATAACTCCATAATAAGTAGACTGAGTGATTTTTAAATTGAATTTTAATTATAAAAAAAGAACTGAAGATGATACTTATCAAATTCTGATATGGAACTGTTACATCAAAACATCTCATTTCACTAACTGTTTTATTTATGTGACATTATGCATGTAGACAGCTAGCTAGATAATGTATTAGATGAGCTTATTATTGTCTTTGACCTCGTACCTTTGTCATCAGACTCAGTCTTCTTAAACATCAAACATATAGTTGACTCAAGTGAATGTTTTGAGCTAATTGTTCATTAGAGGTTATGACATAAAACTTGGGGGAGCTCTGTGAGTATGACTGAGGATGGTAACATTTTATAATGCAACACGTAAATCAGTGAATTAGCTCTAAACTAAACAGTACATTGCACATTTTATTTTTGTTGTTATATTTAACCTGCTGCTAACAAGTCTCACGTCCTCTGCCTGTTGTCAGATGGCCAGCTTTGGGCTTGGAAAGACCAACATAATGTTTGATGTATTTTACTCATGTTTACTGTTTATTGTTGTCCTGCATGTCTGCATGCAACAAAAGTAGGGTGTGTGCTGTTGTTTCATGTTATTTGCATGGCTAGCTGTGTCTAAATAGGGTCTGGTGGGTCACTGTAATGATGATGTTTTACTGTTTCTGGATGCTTTGCATGGCTTATGTTGTGTTTTTGAGAATTCTTGTTTTGTTGTTGTTTTTTTAGAGTTTCAATGTACTTGTTCTGTATATTTAAAAAAAATATTTTTTAAGGTTTCAAAACATCTCGCTGAAGGACTGCAGCTGAAAATTGGCCAGTAGACTAACAATGGCACATTTACAGTAACTTTTAAAGTCATCTTTCCTGCTCTTTCAAGACTAGTAAGCTAACTTTTAGGTTGGGTTTTTGTTTAACAAAACTAAATCCTGGCCCAATTCTGCACCTGATCAGCATGGGGAGTTAATTTACTGCTACATAAACCGAGAATTTAGGGCTAACAGATATATGTATTTAAATATCCTTTAATGACACAGGCTCCCTTTACCAAATGAGTCTCTTATACAGTCAACATGGTTTTAGTAGCTAAAGTTAATCTTTTTCCAGCACCTTCTTTGGAAAACATTATTTCTGCGGTCTGTTGGCGCCCTCTTATATTCAGACTGAAAACTACAACAACACCGCAAATAAAAAACATGGCGGCTTCCACGAGGTTCACTGGTAAGTTTATATTTAACCATCCATGATTCAGTGTGTGAAGTTAGAGATGGGTCCACTGTTTCTATTCGTAATCAGTCTGTTTCCCTGTTTAAACCATTAACCCTAATCAGTTTATCCTGAACTGAGTAGCAACTGGTTTGTAAATGTTAAGTAACCTTGTGGAGGTTTGGTGAAGCACGTTATGTTTTTCTACTTAGTAACAACTAGTTAGAGACGTTTTGGTTTGGCTTTAGCGAGTTTAATCCTCGATACGACATGACCTCACGCTTGTTGTTTTCTGTTAAACTAACTTTTAGGTTTCTCGCTCTGGGTGTCTGGATAATCCGTAATTAGATCCCCAGACCTTTGTCTTTGTCACTTTTGTTAAATAAATCCCAGCCCAAGTTTGTAACACATGAGGCAACACACTGAGGCTTAATGTGGTGGTTCCTAACCCAGAATCTGGGGCTCATTTATTATATATTCACATGTTTTACAGGTTGTTCTTTGGATAAAAGCATCTCTGCGGTCTCACGTCGCTCTCTGGTGCGCAAACCAAGAACTACAACAACACAAGAAAGGGAAAAACATGGCGGCTGCCACAAGGCTCATATCAAGGTTGACTCTGGTCACTGGTAAGTTTATATTTTACCCCCCGTCACTCAGTGTGTATGTTTAGATACGGGAAAATGTTCGGGATGTTGTTTCTCTCTGCAGGGTCTCTGTGCGTTTGTCGTCAGTCTGTCTGTTTTCCTGTTTGAACCATTTAACGCTGATTAGCAGCTGGTTTGTAAATGTTAACTCCTGAGTAACCTTGTGTAACGTTTACTAAAGTAGCTGACTGACTCAGTCACAGCTAGTTAGCGAGCTTTTGGGTTTAGCGAGTTGAAATCATTGATCCACGACGTTTAGCAAAGTATTCCCACCTGAGTCTGATTCATTTCAGTAATTTAACCCAGAGTCACAGTTAAACTGCCGATGGTATTGGTGCTGCAACGATCATTGATCTGACGCTTGTTTTCTGGATTCATCGTTTTGTCTATAAAATGGTTGAATATAGTGAAAAAGGTGCCAATGTGAGTCCAAATCCCAGATATAGTCACTTTACAGTAAAATAGGGAAAAGCAGCCATCAGTGACTGTATTGTTGTCTAATAAATAAGTAAAATGATTAATAAAAAATCAAGTATTAACAGTTTAGGATTGTTTTTTGCCCGTTGATTTCATTCATTGACTATGTAATTTCAGCTGCAGTATAAATAATCAAACCATATTTTCCCAAATGCCAATAAAAAAAGTTTTTTTCACTTGAGTTTTGGTTACTGGTTCAGTTTTCAGGGAGGTAGATTCACAATATTATACAATACACAACAAATACACAAACTGTTGGTAACATCAGTGGTTGTACAAGACCGAAGCAAAGATATGCAAATAGAACAAATTTCACATGGCAGCCTAAACCTCTGGGCTGTCATGTTTGTTAGCTCGTCCTCCTTTACTGAATTTCTTCATATCAAACATACATCCAGAGAAGAACTCCTGGCACACAGAATCTTCCCTCTGAAACCACGAGTCCATCAAATATTCACGAGGCGAGCTGCAGCGTTTTGGTCGACACACGCTGTCCTGCTCGGGTGCCACTCTGACTTAAAGCTGCTCTCTTCCCACCCAGGTGGAGGCAGTGGGATCGGACGGGCGGTGTGTCAGCGCTTGGCCTCTGAGGGCGCCTCCGTGGTGGTCGCTGACATCAGCGAGGAGTCTGCCAACGAGACCCTGGGGAGCCTGCCGAGTGACCTCAGAGGTCAGGGTCACATGGCGGCTGTGGTTAATGTGTCCTCAAAGGAGAGTGTAAAGAAGCTGGTCACAAGTATTCAGGTGTGTAACACATGTAATCTTGACCATATGTTCAAATGGACTACTGCACATTTTCTTTTTATTTTATTTAATGTGCTCCTCTCCCTCTGCAGACTCATTACTTTCAGCCTCCCTCGGTGTGTGTGAACGCAGCGGGCATCACGCAGGACGACTTCCTGCTCAACATGGAGGAGGATCAGTTTGACAAAGTCATCCAGGTCAACCTGAAGGTACGCAGCCGTGACACCCGGGGGCCTTTAACATGGAGCGAGATTAGTGGGTTAAACAGCTGTCTTTGGGCTTTACTCAGGTTTTCTGGTATCACTGGTTCAGCTGGCTCTACTGAGGTAATGCACCAGTGACAAGTAATGCATAGAATATAAAATATGCGGCAGCGCTAACCTGCTGCAGAACAGGTTCAGAGCATCTGATCTTACCAATCAGCTGACTGGAAAGATGCAGTCATCATTTCTACAGGATCCTGGCAGGGACAAAACTTCAGCCTTTACAATAAAGTGACTAAGGGAACATATTACAGGTAAATATTAATCCTTTTTATAGGGCAGAAGAATCATTTAGCTGTTGCAGGTTTTCCATTTCCACTCTGGTTTTAAAGCTTTTAACAAACACAGTGTTTATAGATCATTAAATTTAATTATGAGGATTAAAGCTGTGTTAATTAGCTCCCTTTATATCAGATAGACCCCAGACTAATTTTCTTCCCTTCTCTGCTTTGGCAGCAGAGCTTATTTATCTGTCTCATATATTTATAGTTGTTGGTTCATCATCAGACAATAAAAACTTGCTCTATAATGCACACTGTATATAATAATTGGCACATGTAGCCGTAGTCTTATTTTTAATATAAGATTGAGTGGGGAAAGATATTTCAGTTTACATTTCACCTCATTGGACATTTTGCTCTCGCCTTCTCATGGCTTTTCATTGATTCTTCTTAATATTTATTAAGATCTTCGCTCTTAGTTGTGATGATGTTGCTTGTAATTAAGAACTCGGCATCTCTAACATGAACACGCTCGTAGCTGGATTAGAAAACTCAGAGTTAACAGAGCCGGTTGATACCAGTTATCCAGGACGACCAATGTTTGGCTCAGTGAAGCCAAAGAGAGCCAGACTACGCTGAACTTGTTTCCTGGTACAGGCCACATAGTTTTCACCAGAACCTGTTTCTGAAACAGAAACAACGAAACACAGTGAGAGAGTGTGTTTTTCCCCATGTTTCTTTCTGGTAATGACATTTTTTAATTATCATGATAATCGATATATTTTTTGATTATGAGGTAGTTTGAGTTCATAGAGCTCAGAGAAATTATAGAGAAATTTTTTAAAAGTGCCACTTTACAGGTGCCTCATTTGTTTACTCTGTTGACCAAGCTGAAGCAGAATCCAGACCTTTCACTTTAAATGTTTAACAAACTAAAAATCACACCAGCTGAGAGATAAAATGCTCCTTGTATATTACACCAGAGTGACTCTGCTTCAAGCTGCAGCTCTGTGTTTCTGTGATGTGAAATACTAAAAGTTACCACTGCACATTAAATGAAGAGAACAGAGCAAAGCGTTTTATTCTGTCCTCTTCCCTCCTGCATCTGTATCAGGGTTCATTCCTGGTCATTCAGGCTGTCGCTCAGGCCCTGGTGGCCTGTGGAGCATCTAAAGGATCCATCATTACTGTGGGCAGCATCGTGGGGAAGGTGAGATACCAGAAGGGCTGGCGGGCATCTCGTCTGCATTTCACTGTATTTAGCTGAAGGTGTTATGCAGAAAGCCATAACAATGAGTGTGATAGTAGAATTGTCCCCAACTGTGAGAGTTTAATGATGTATTTTCACCTTGGATCTGTTTTTACTTAACAAAGAGCTTCTCTTCAGTGGAGTCCAGAGAAGGACCAAATAAAAGAAGTCAAATCCAAAAATACAGTGAATAATTCTAGTAATTTTAAACTCTTAAGTTTTAAAGTTAATAATTTAAGTTATACATATAGAGCCTAATATACAAGATTAAACTTGAAGAAATCCATGAAGAAAATATTTTTATTCTAAAACACTATAAATGCCCTCGTTTGTTTAAAAGCCAGAAATTTCAGTCCTCTGTGAAAAGTATGTGGTGGATTAGACTTTGGCTGAGAGACCTGCAGTGATCCAGAACCTAATGCACTGTTTTCCTTGTGTCTGTGTGGTTCATGTCTGTAGGTGGGAAACATCGGACAGGCAAACTACGCCGCCTCTAAAGCTGGAGTGGAGGGTTTAACCAGGACGGCTGCCAAAGAGCTGAGCAGGTGAGACGATGATGCACCAGTAACACACCAGGACGCACAGAGCTGATTCAGCTTAATGCTTTTCCTTTTGTTTTCCTCCAGGTTTGGGATTCGCTGTAACTGTGTGCTGCCAGGTTTCATATCGACTCCGATGACGGATAAAGTTCCAGAGAAAGTTATTAGCAAGGTAACACACACACACACACACACACACACACACACACACACACGAACACACAGACACACACACACACGAACACACAGACACGCACACACACACACACACACACACACACACACACACACACACACACACACACACACACACACACACACACACACACACACAGGCAGACAGATTTACTAACACTTAATTTATCAGGAGTGTTTATATAATTGATGTCAGCCTGTAGATATATCCTGACCACTGAATACCAATATTAAAATGATCAATATTTGATGACATTTACAATAAGTGAAACCATTTAAGTCCACCAACCATAAATTCTTATTTAAGCCAGGAAAGCAACACGGAAGTTTCTGGGTGTGAATTAAAGTCAAGATAAAATGTAAACCTTTCATTTTTACAAGCTGTAATAAAGTAAACACCTATTTAACAAACCAAGCGTTTGCTTGTATTTTACTACAGTTACTTTTACCTCCTACAAATAATTTAATATGTACAACCTTTTATTTATCCATCCTTAATACTAAGAAAGTAGCAAAAACGTGGTAACAAGAGTTTTGTTTTGTCTTCAGTGTAAAAAAGCCCCTGCTGACAGTGAGGTCACTGGATTTTGTTGACAAGACATCCTATAATTTGTAAAATATCAGATTTTTAACAAATCTTTGTTGTGTCGTGGCTGCTGAAGTCTTTAAACCTTTAAGACCTTCTGCATAACTAAATATCACCAGGAGTCAGTGGTAAAATGTTTTATTTGGGGATCGGCGGGTGGATTTGGTTGAACTGACCCTTTTTAAAATAATCTCCAACCAAATTAAACCTGCGCAGTCAGTCCTGACTTCTGCTCTGGTCATGAAACAGCTGCCCTCCTCCACTCTCTTGTGTCTTTTGTGTTTCAGATGAAGTCCTTGGTGCCTCTGGGAAGAATGGGCGAGCCTGCAGGTCAGTGAAGACGCATGTTTAACAACATCACTTTGTTTTCACTGCAGACCTCCATCCTCATTTCATGGATTTTTGTAATGACAATGTATGTAATGTATTGTTCTTAGCTCAGATTTCTTCTTCTATCTGATACACCAGCTAAAAAACATTTTCCTCATGGATACAAAACACTTTGAAGTGTTGAAAAAACACTTCCTGTTTTGATAACTGCTCCACACCTTTGATCCTCCCTTCAGTTTTTCTCCTGTACAGTGAAATAAAGGGGAAGGGGTGCAGATTGTAACAGTTACTCTGCATATGTGTCTGTTTCCAAGACTTCATCACACTTCTTTTTGTCCTCTTGCTGTCCTCCTCCAGAGGTCGCCGATGTCTGTGCCTTTCTAGCTTCAGATGACTCTCGATACATCACAGGAGCCAGCGTTGAAGTGACAGGTACACTACGATTCAGTTCTCTGATAGCCGCCTCTGTAAAAACACACTTTTCATTTCAAATTTAATCTGAAAGCAGATATTTGATGCTTTAAAAAGTAAAAAAATACCCCTCAAATCAAAAAAAAAGGTTAAGTTTTAAATCTCAACTTATGTGTCTGTCTTTGTCAGGTGGACTTTTCATTGGATAAATCGACTGTTTGTCACACAGACGAACACCAATGGGAGGGCAGTTCCTTCATAGTTAATTTAATTTGAAAGATTATGAAGTCATGATTACTGTTGATTTTATAAATCTGGTTGTAAACATGTACTGTAAAGCCACTTTTTGTGCCAATAAACACGTTTGTAATATTAACATTATATTTTAATTTCAAAGTCCTAAATGATTCCATTTTATTTATGGACTTGTCCTAAATCACTGAGCCGCTGAGCTTATCTGCATTTCAAAATTAAATCAAATGTCTTGGCTCTTAAAAGCAGCTTAGAAGTGGAAAGTGGAAAGAAATCTTTAAATGCAGAAGGAAAGTTTCTTGTCCTCAGTGCAGCCAAGGATTTTTTCCGAATCAGATTTCATTGTCATTGATGCAGGAGTTTATTTGTCATAGTGAGCTGTAGATTAGTGGATGTTGGTTCTTACAAGACAGGTAAACATACAAAATGACCCACAATCCCAAAAGTGAGGCAACCGTATATTGCCCTGAGCCACAAAGTGAAAGAACAGTTTAGTTTGTCACGTGTAATATTTCCATCACTGCCAAAAAACTCCTACAATGACACTGAATGGCATTGAAAAATACACACTGACAGATGTCAAAGTAAATCTTCTCCTTTAAATTAGTATTTTTTTCTTTGCACTCATGAAAGAAAGTTGCAAAAAGTAAACTATGCTTCAGGTTTGGAGATAATAAGATAATTACTTATGGTGCACAAAGTTTGTAATTAAGTCACAAACTACCTGAAAGTTAAGTACACAGCCTGAATGGTTTACTAAATGTAGTGGTAAGATGTTATGTGCACACCAGTTTGTTAAAATGTGAATCTGTGTTTCTCGTGATATATATAAACTGATGAGGATAAATTAAAACATCTACATTAAATTGACGGACATCCACAGAGGAGGCAGGAACTCCAAACGGCCACAAGATGTCGCTGTTTTGCTGCACAGCATCAATAACAGGAATTATGTGCAGTAATAGGTTAAACCAACAAAATAGAAAATATTAGAAATGAATACAATAAATCTGAAAGACAGATTAAATCATAACGTTAATTTGTTAGTATAAAGACTGCATAACCTCGTGTTAAGTTAAAACTTGAGCTCCACCCTCATGTTTCAGTTCAAAATGGAAACAAAACTTCATTAAAACCTACTTCGTGAGCATCTCTACAGTAAAACAGCAGGAAGCTGCTAACACTGTTTGTGCTCCTGTTTAAATGACTTGAGTAGCCACAGCTTATACCTTCAGTTCCTTCTGTTGTAAGAAGATTAATTACTTAATAATGAACACAAATTATCAAAATATCTACCAGCATCAGCTGTAGAGCTCTGCAGATATAAATGTGACTTTCATGCTGGAAAAATTATGTATTTTAATAAAAAGAGAAGCATCGTTCACAAAGGAAACTATATATTTTACATAAGAACACAACACACAAATATAGAAGGTGTCAGTCTGTCTTTCCTCAAGTTGACACACAAAAACGTGCCTATGAAAAACCTGTACAATAAGAACCAGCAATGTTTTGTGGCCATTTGTAGGCAAAGAGAACATCTGATGACAGGGAAGAGAAGAAAAACAAGAGTCAAGCAGCTCTTTTTAAAAAGATTATATATTACAGAAACAAGAATTTAGAAAAAAATTACTTACACACATTATAAAATAATACTTTTTCTCTTTTCAGCACCATATTTTTATGTTGAAATGTTCGTCTTCAACACAATAAAAACAAACAAATATTTGAGGTCATTCTCTCTCTGGAGAATCTAAAGGTCAGATTTTTGAAATGTTTAGGTTTTGGCCACCCCACCCCATTTCCCTGCTAGTTAAAACAAAAAAGAAACAAAAAAACCCAGAACCCTAGAATGATATCGCCCCATATCCATCCCCGGTGGGTAACAGTTGTCCCCTCCCTCTCACAACCTTTCTCCTACCCGCTGTGGTCTCAGACAGAAATTTAAAAGATCAGAGGATTGCGTGTCAAATTTTTAGCAACGACTCAGCAAACTGTTTCTAAGAAGCATTTTAAAGCCCAGAGAAATAATAACCTGGAACCAATACAAACAGTAGCAACGACAAGGAAATGCTACAGAACTGGAGAGTCACCATTTAATCATTACAGTGGAAGCAAATTTTAACAGCACAGTACAGATGATGAAAACACTAAAAAAGGGATATTACAATAAAATATGGCCACAGATTCTTTGGTTCTACAAAAGGTGTTCGGACAGGGCGTGAACAGAAGCACCATAACTCAGGCTGGCAGTGAGTTTAACATGCAAGTCACCCGCTTCACTTGATCTTCAAGTGTCAGCTACAGGAAATAAATACAAATGAAATATACCACATTTGAATGGAATATTTGGTGGTCCTTGTTTTTTTTATCTCAAAGCACCCTGTTTATTTTAAATAAATACAATAGAATATCACTATTTCTGTACAAATGGAATGTAATGCACATTTTCCCCAGAAAAAAGCTTTATGAAATTGTAAAAGAGACTAAAGACTGAAACCTTTATGCTTTGGTATAATTAGCACCTTGCCACACAGTTTCTTTCAGTAAAGCATGCGTTTTATTCACTGCTGCAGGAAAAAAGGAGGGAACTTTGAATCTCATATACATATTTAAACCCTGATGATGATCTGTGCTTGGATGCAAAATCAGAAAAAGGTGTTTTGGATGGAAAACAATAATCAAAGTACCCAGAAAGTGACTCAGTAAATACTGGACTGGTTTGTGGTAGCGACCCTGGTAGCCTGATTCACGATTTAAGGAAGAAGAACCAGCCCTTTTAAAAGGCACATGCTAGTAGCATTAAGTAGCACAATTTATAAAAATAATGGCTTTTAAATTCACTGATGTAGTTATCGACACATCGTCTATCCCGCCTCACTTTGTCCAACGTTAACAAAAGAACAAATCAAAGGGATTTTCCTCTGTGCAGTTTAAAAAAGAATAAATCCTGCGTCACACTGGACTCCGTTAACCTCGCTGCCGTAACACCAGAAGGATTTTTCAATCATCAGTTTGAGCTTTGAATCACATTTTTAGACTGTTTTAATAAAACTGCAATGTGTTCATCATGAAGAGAATAATTACAAAGAGTAGAAAATTCACATGGTGGCAGCTCGAACAAGACAAAAAACAGATCAACCTAACAAACAAGACCCAGCTGGTATCACAAAGTCTTTTTACTCTGGCTGGAAACTGGTGGCTTTAATTCTTTGGTTCCTTGTGACGTAAAAAGAAAAGAGCTGAGAGTTACTCTTCAGTGTGAGCAACATGACTGACAAGTCACTGGGCTTTAATTCAGTTTTTACAGAACCAGACGAACAGATGTATTAGCCCTTATAGAGGCGGATTTATGTCAGCCACAGCTGAACATTTGGCGTCATTTCCAGGTCAGACTTTGGTATCTGCTGTTTTGATTTGAGTTCTGGCTGGCAAGTGCAAAACGGATAAAAAAGTTGATTCAAAACTGTAAATACTCCTCAACTTTTTATCTGAATGACTAAAGGATTAAACACGCAGATGCCAAAGCTTTGAACCAGAACACATGATTTACCTGCTGCATACAGATAGAGCCTCTTACGCCTCTTGTCGGTCATGAGAGAGTGACCGCCAACCACGTTGCTCGCAGTGTGAAGGGGGCGATTAAATAAATGGAAATAATGTCCGAGTGTGACCCTTTTTTGGGGGGAAGAGGGGGGAGGTAGAGCAGGTGAGATGAGGAAAAAAAGAGAGACAGCGGGGAGGTGAGAAGAGCGAGAGGGGGATCGTAGACGGTGGTGATGGGGGGGGCTTCAGGCCTCAAGTCGCCGGCCTGCCTTCTTTCTCAGGCCGGCCCCTTTTTCGCTGCTGGTAAAGAAAACACTGTTTTATTCCGAAGAACACTCTCCTGGTTTTTTCTTCCTTCCTCGCGATCGTGCGCCCAAAGAACGGTCTCCTCTCCGCGAGTTTAAAAAAAAAATTCTCTTCTCTCTTTACTTTTTGTTTGACGTCCATTAATTGTTGGGAGGATGTTGCTTTCCCCAGGCACGTACTTGAGTGTGAGTGTTTGTCTCACAACAGCATTTGTGTGTGTAAGTGTAAAGTGTATCTGTGGGTTTGTGTATGTTTCATATCATTTACAAGTTAATTTACAAATTACTGGGCATGTGTGTTTATTATATATAAGTGTGTCTCTAAGTGCATGTGTGTGTGTGTTTGCATGTGTTGTTCTTTGCATGATGTGTGTTTATGTGTGTGTGTGTGTGTTTAGCCTTGGAAACAGACAGGTCCCACTTCAAAGCCAAACTGCTGGTTGCTCTCCCCAAAGTCTGACACCTTGATATCCAGCAGAGGAAGATGCTCCACCTGTGGTGTGTTGATCTCCAGGACTGTCCTGTCAAAGCCCTTACGATACTGCAGAGAGAAAGAAAGTGTGTCAGAAATTGGACATGAACACTTATATGTGGCATGACTGTGCACAAAGACACCTTTTCTATGGTTGCCATAATTTTACTTATGTTCATATTTTTGCATCATAACCTGGCACATTAAAAACACCAGGGAAAGCGAGAATTCACAACATATACACCTATGACGTCTAATCACAACGGGGCGGAGTTTAAAAACGGAGCTGTCAAGTCGGACACAATCGACCTGCATAAGTTGAGATCAACGGCTGATCTTGACAAAAAGTGGTTCCAGCTTTGTGCAGCCCGCAAGGTTTTAATGTCACGTGACATGAAGACGTTTTGCAGCGCTGGCGAAAGTTGGACACAATTTCTAACCAGCATGCCTTATGTTAAAGTAGACCTATTAAACTGCTTTTCCAGATCTATATTGTAGTTCTGTGACTCCTGTATGTTTTATTCTTATACTGACTCTTCATGTAGGCCTTCATTTCAGCCTCTGTGTGAAACAAGCTGTAGATGCTCCTGTCTCTTTTTCTGAATGTGTTACCAGGCTGTTGTTGTTGCTGGGCAGAACAGGCAGACTGAGCCGTTGCTATGGGAGCCCATGCCCATATATGGAATACCAGCTCCGCCTGGCTCTGTATTACATAGAACAGAGCCTTTGGTGGAAAAAGCAGTTCAAAACAGAGCTTTCAGAACAGGAGGCAACCTGAGGTTTTTGCTTACAGGGATTTCTTTGTAGATAAGTCATAAAATGTGGAAAAGCATAATAGGTCTCCTTTAAGTCCAGCATGTTTTAAGGCAGCGCTGCATGAAGTCAAACGCACCTATTGTTCTAGAAGCACACAGTGGGCTTTTAAGAGTATTCAAGGGTGAAGAATATCTACGAGTCAGTGTAAAAGAAAAACAAAGTTGCAGTGGTTTGGTTTCTCTTGTGTTTTGCAGCGAGCATTATTTTGTCCTGTTTTAATATAATAATATTTGATATGTTAATCAGCAAATATAAATAGCATGTTGGATGTTTGTAGAGGACCTTGAAAGGTCCCATGAAATGGTATTATGATGTATTTCCTGTTGAAATAGGATGTTGAGGTGGGGCATATCACACGAGGGATCAATCTGCAGTGGAAACCAATGAATAAAGGCACACTGTTGCTAATGGGTTAGTTATTGGATGGGTTATGTCTACTAAAGCATGTAAAGCATTTTGTAACTTTATTTTGAACAGCGTTAAATAAATAAAGGGTGTTATCATTATTGTAGTGCAGCGGGGTCAAAGATGTTTCCCAGGAAGTGACAGTTTTATAACACGGGCTCAACAGGGCAGAATTAGTAGTAAACTCACAGAGCAGCCATCGACCAAGGCTTTGATGTAAGGGTTGGTCTCGTAGCTCAGGCTCTCCTCGTTGGCAGCCTGGAGGTGCAGCGCCCTGCCGTAGCTGTTCTTGGCGCTTTGGTCGGCCCAGGCCACTGAACGCAGGCAGTGGTAGGTGAGGTTCTGGCGGGCCTGGACGCTCAGGAGGCGCAGGAAGCCCAGCTGGACAACGCCCACAGGCTCGCCGTTTGAGTCCACGTAGGAGAACTGGGAGGGGGAGGAAGTAACAGGATGGGATTTAGAGGAAGGACAAGAAGATAACAAGGAGCAAAAGGAATGAAAAAGGGGAAAGAAGGGAAAATGAGAGGAGTCAGGAAAAGAAAACAGATGGTGAGAACAAAATAGAGGGTAAATCAGTAGTAACAAAACTATTAACTAAAAACATTTGGTTTCATGTCACACAGAGTTACTAACCTTACTGCCAGTGGCGAACTGACTGTACCAGGATCCTGGAGTCTCTTTGTCCCACGACCTCATCTTCGCCTGCAACCAGAATTGCCCACATCACAGTTAAAGTCACGAACATTTAGTTAGATGTTCATTGCTTCATAAATAAATAAATACAGCTTGTGTGGGAACATTAGACCATTCTACACCAACCTGGAGCAAGTTTTTCTGAACCATTATGGCACGAAGATTTTTGTTTTATGATAAATGTGATGCCTGAATGATGCCTTTCTTAGTGTCTTACTGTGCAGATCCAGTTGAGATTTCTAGAAAGTGGGCAATCAGAGACTGCAAACCTTCACCGACACTAATTAGTACTCCTACTTCCCATCATTCCTGTCCCTTAAATGTTAACTTTAATGGATTTCTTAACTTGCACTTAGAAGTTAGTGTTGGTATATTTTATTTCACAGGATTTTACGGTGTTGGTGACTTGCTGAACTGACCGTGTCGATGCTCTTGCTGGGGTACAGACATGTCTCTGCTCCGTTAGTGAAATTACAGAAGACCTTGAAGGAGTCTCTGGAGCAGCCCTGGTTGGGGTCAATCCAGTACTCTCCTGCAGAGGGCGACAGAGATAAAGCAAGGTGGGAAAACGGTCCATGTAGCCTGATGGAGTGATCATTACTCCGAGCAGGTAGGTAAACGCATGATTCCCTTACCCTCTTTGAGGTCTGGCTGGCTGAGGTGCAGGTCTTGGCAGGTGCGGGCAGGGCTGTCCTGGGTGCCCAGAGGGAAACGCATGGTCTCGATCTCCTGTCGAAGGGAGTTGAGAGAGCCGAAGATCTCCTCCATGCCTTCACTGCCCATCAGGAACTCCGTGCCCACGGCGTCAGATGCAGGCATGTCGGGGTCGGTCTCGGGGAGCAGCTGGCTGGCGTCGATCGAACGTTTAGACTTGGGGCTCCTCTGGATAGGCAGGGGCTGAATGACCTCGCCTGGTGGGCCCTGGGAAGCAAGTTTGGATTTTAATCAATGAAGTGACAATCAACAGTCGGGTGCAATGAGAGAGCAGGGAAGAATATAAATTAGAAAGGTGAAGTACTTACAGGAAGTCCGGGAGGTCCCTGTACACCCTTTTCTCCTTTTGGACCAGCTCCTCCCTAAACACAGAGGAAAGATTCAAGACACATTACTGCATCAGATACAAGTCAATGCAACAATTTCTTTCATTTACTGTGGTACGAACACTGTTAGGGTTTACTCACAGAAGAACCTTTAGCTCCTTTTACACCTTGAGGACCCTGTGAAAGATATGAGACATTAGTTTAATGATGGTGACCGACTTTAAACATTTTACTGCTGTCACTAATTACTATGGTGCTTAATAACATCTGGGGAAGTGAGCAAAGAGATGTTCATGGGATAAAGCAGTACAGGCACTCACAGGCAGACCAGGAGGACCAGCAGGGCCCAGGGGTCCGGTGGCTCCAGACATTCCCTGTAATAAAACACGAGACGCGTCTAACGTGAGAACAGTTTTCTTACATTATTTTCAAAATGAATGTGGATAACGGTGGTTGAGCTTCTCTTCCCCAACTCATGTGAAAGATGTCAGACTTACAGACTCTCCCTTTGATCCGGCGGATCCCTGAGGCCCAGGCAGACCTCTGTCTCCCTTCTCTCCCTGCTCTCCTGGGGCTCCAATGAGACCGATAAGACCTTGGTGTCCCTTCTCTCCCTTGGCACCGGGGTCTCCACGCAGACCAAGCAAACCAGGAGGTCCCTGCAGGAGGAGAGGAGGAAGACGGTGAGGAGATGGTGGAGGAAAGACAGGAAAAACAGGACGAGAGAGAGAGGACGGCAAAATGGAAGACAGGAAGTAGACTGTTAGAAGCTGAAGACAGTAGGAGGAAGAGACTGCTGAATGTACCGTGTGTCAGAGTGCATAGATGAAAATAAAAAGACACTGTTATCTTACAATAGGTCCAGGTGGTCCTTTCTGCCCTGCAAGTCCTGGAGATCCTTGCTCACCCTGAAACACAGTTAGGACACATTTATTACACAACACACCAAGCAAATAATGTGAACGTGTCAAAGGTTACTCGTGAAATGTTGTATTGTCTAATGGTCACATTAACAAATAGAAAAATAAATCAAAATCTTTACTGACCACTGATCCTGGGAGTCCTCTAAGACCTTCTGTTCCTGGTTTTCCTGGTGAACCCTGGGGTCCGACGGGGCCGGTTTTACCTGGAGGCCCGATAGCACCTAGGGTCTCCCTGCAAATGATGACAAGAAACATGATTATAAATGTTTTAAGAAGTTATTTCCTGCTTTATGTACCAGTATGAGTTGGGTATCACAATCCCTAAAAAAGGCAAACGAGGTGAGAAGTGGAAGAGAAAACAGACGGAGGGGAAATACGTTCAGGTTGTAAATGTTTTTCAAAATAAAAGCCCTCATCCTGGGATCATTATTAGAATTTATCATCACCAGGAAGTGAGACAGTGGTTGGCTGGAACCATTTTTGTATTGTTTGCTATGAGTTTAGACTGAACATTATCTATGCAGAACCCCAGGGATCTCTGGACTCACCTTAGTTCCCTTCTCTCCCTGACGTCCCTCTGGTCCTCTTGTTCCAGCAGGACCCTGGAAAATAAAACATATTAACATGAGAATAAACAAACACAAAACAAAATATATTCTGTCATTTCAAATTCCGTAATTTCATCAAATACATACAGCAACAAAGATCATCATGTCATTGAACTTTATATCACATATAGACCAGACCACCTAGGACCACCTTACTGCAGCGCTGATGCTGCACTACAAAGTCATGTAAGTAAAATGTTTCCTTCTCGAAGAAAGCATAAAGGTTGAGCTGCTGGAACGTGCATTTACCACATCCTATTTAGTACATGTATGGATGATGAAGGATGCATGACTGCCACTGTGCTGGTCCAAACACTCCTTGGTGGGACCAGGTGACTCAGTATTGAGGATGGTGACCTTACCCTCTTGCCAGGCGGGCCAGGAGGTCCGTTCTCACCAGGAGGTCCAGGGGATCCCTGTAAAAGGTGGCAGAGAGAACAGACTGAGGACACGGAGACATATTTTAAATAAAATAAAATATCTTTATCGTTGCATCTTTTGACTTACAGATTCTCCTGCTTCACCATCTTCTCCTCTCTCTCCTTGGCACCATCTTGACCCTGAAGTAAAGCAGATCAGGGTTAGTGGATTTTCTTCTTGTTCAGTTAAGCGAAAATTTCAAGACAACATTTGTGAGCTGGACTGAATGTTAGCAGCCGTGCAGCCACATGCAACATGGCTGTGAAATCTAACAGAATATATTGCTGATATGAAGTTTTAATAAGATGCTGACATGAATTTTAAAAAAAATAGATACTCACTCTGGGTCCAACCTCACCAGGGGGACCAGGATCACCAGGGAAACCAACAGGACCCTGAAGTCAGAGACAAAAAACAAAACAATAGAGATTAAAATGTCTTCTGAATTTATGGAAATGAAAATAGGAGGAAGAAGAATTTAGAGAGAAAAACTCTTCTTCCTTATCAAGTAGAGTCTAAAAAAGTCATTGATCTGCGTGGGCACGTCACTGGGTGTGTGTTTGTGTGCTTTTCATTGTGGGTTCATACAGGGTTTCCTTTGGGTCCGTCGTCTCCAGGTCGTCCTCGGCCTCCAGCAGGTCCAGCAGTTCCAGGCTGTCCGGCCTCTCCCTTCTCTCCACGCTCTCCACGAGGACCCTGCCAACAGGAGGAACTCTCCGTTAACTCGTTAACTGTTAACCTACGAGTAAAGGCACCACGTCCTGATATCTCGACCCACAACGTGTTAGAGAGAGTCAGACGCTCACCTTCTTTCCAGGCTCCCCTCCGATTCCAGGTGGTCCCCCTTCACCGGGCTCACCCTGTGGAGCTGAACAGTATAACTTTCAGTTCTCTTTTAGTTTCTTTGGACACCATCATACTTAAAATATTGCTTCAATGTTGGTAAAAACAATCGTTATCTCTGCACCTTCTCTCCAATAGGTCCAGGATTACCTATACCTCCTGGAGGACCTTGAGGACCCTGAAAAACACACAAAAAATATTCAGACAAAAAGAAAAAGTTATTATCAGCACTCTTTTACTTACCTACCTGACAGTCCATGTTGCAGTAGTACAGTTACAGCTCTTTGTGGTCTAACCCATGTAGTTTACATGTTATGGTTATTTTAAAAATAAGAGCTGTGGACACTCACATCAGCACCGTTGGGTCCAGCAGGGCCACGGGGTCCTGGGGGGCCTGGAGGACCCTGGAAACATAAACAGACTCAGGCTTTTATCATCATTTATGATTTCATGAAATAAGTAACTGAAGTAAAAACTGAAACTCACCAGAGGACCGACATCTCCCGTCTCTCCTTTCTCACCTGGTGGTCCCGGCAAACCCTGCAGGAGAGAGATGAAAGATACACAAATAATTAGTTTAGTGTAGCAACTTAGCACAAGAGTGTAACTCAAAACTATATCTAAATATGTATGTAAATGTCTAAAATAAAGATTTAATAAACATTTGAGTGAATCTGAAGTGACTATTGTGGCTAGGTATGTCCCGATCATGTTTTTTTGCCCTCAAATCTGAGTCCGAATCATTTGATTTTGAGTATCTACCCATACCGAGTCCCGATCCGATACTTCTAATAATAATTAAAAAAAGAATAAAGAACAGCGAAAAAACACATCCAGGATGTTCCTTATTTTTTATTTAATTCACCTTATCTTAACATTCAACAACTCTGTTAACAAACAGAGAACTTCTGTGAGGTAGTTTGAACAATCAAGTAATAAATAACACAAATTCTTCACTTTTGCACTTTAGTGCAACAGTAAATCAACTTAAAATACTCGGCAGGCATGTAAATAAATACAAAAATAAAAGTGCCACAGTGTTTGCAAAGCACATCTATATATACATATATATGCATTTATATGCGAGTCAATTACGATCAAGTCTGAAACAACGTGACCGGCCCGATTTCTGATCAGATCTCGTGATCGGATCAGGACATCCCTAATTGTGGCTCTTATTTTACCTGTAGTCCGATGGGTCCTGGGGCACCTGGGAATCCTCGAGTTCCTTCATCACCTTTAGCTCCAAAAGGCCCCTGCTGGCCCCTCGGTCCAAGCTCTCCATCAGCACCCTGCACCACAGAAGAAGAAAAAAATGAAATAAAGACATAAGATCATCATATCTCATCATATTGCTAACTTCTGTATAAAACAACACAACTGTGGCTTTCTTAGGAACATTATCTGCCTCTTATGTATTTTATAACCTGGTTTGTTTGTAAATAGAACTGAGTTTGTAGCGTGAGCAGTGACCAGCCATGTCTGGACACGAAACGAGTGCCACCGACAAACTCAACTAGCACCAAATGAAATCAAACTACATTTTCATACAATCGGGCAACAATAGTACAACCGATCGGCTGCAAACTGTCTGATTCTGTTTTCAAAGAGTTAAAGTTTGTACTTACAGCAGGACCAGGCTGACCGACTGGACCCATTGGCCCGGGTGGACCAGGAGGACCCTGCCAACAACCAAAAAAACAAGCATATTAACAATAAACAAGACAACTAAACGGCAGTGAAACGATAAACAGACTCACTCACACGCGTTAAATTCTGATCATTTCCAAGCAGAAACAAATTTTAATCTGAGTCAGCATCACTCACATGTTCTCCTTTAGCTCCCTTGGCGCCCTTCTGACCGTGCTCTCCAACCTCACCCTGTGTTGACAAACAAACATGACGTTACAGCAAAGACAAACAAAGCTTTTAAATAAATAATCGTCACCCCAGATAAAAGCAGGGTGGATTCTCAACTCAATAACCACATTTCACCATTCTAGACTTTATGACACTTTATTGTGGGACGTGTTAGTGTGACTTAGAGTTACTGGCCTTGTCTCCGTCCTCTCCGGGTACTCCAGGTGATCCAGCAGGGCCAGGTAGACCCACAGGACCCTGCACGCCATCGCGACCTGCCGGGCCAATAGGGCCTTTCTCGCCCTTGAGAGGAGGATTAACAGTTTATTTTTTGTCTTTGACAGGATGGACAATGTACTACTGCAGATTGGATGAAATTCTCCAGAATACTCACAGGAACTCCCTTCTCTCCAGCGGGACCAGGAGGCCCCTGAGGGCCTGGTCTGCCAGGAGGTCCAACAGGTCCAGCAGTACCAGCTGGTCCCCTCTCACCAGGAGACCCCTAGAAAGGTACATTATCATAAAGACAGCACCGATTATAGCAGGTATTCAGTTAGTGATGCTTGATTCTGAAGTTGAATGGGTTGAAACATTTATTACAGAATGAAACAATTTCATGATCACATCCTATAATGAAATGATCATATGTTTGAAATATTAAAACCCACAAAATGAAGTGTAACCAGATACAAATGTAGATGTATTTTTTCTTTCCATAAATTGAGTTAGGGTGCTATGAAAATGAAACGTACAGCAGGTCCAGGAGGTCCGGCAGGTCCTTCACTTCCCTTCAGTCCTCCACCTCCCTGGAAGAAAATGGCATGAAGGGTTTAATCAATAAACCTTCTGCTCAGATCTTTTTATTACTGTCTGTACTGTACTGTAGTGTACAGTATCTGCCTGGTGATCTACGATCTCTTGGTTGTACTCACAGGGGTTCCAGGCAGTCCTCTTTCTCCAGGAAAGCCTCTCAATCCTGGGGGCCCATCTTTACCGGGGCCTCCGGGGGGTCCAGGGTCTCCCTTGGTGCCCTCTTTCCCTGACGGACCAGAAAGTCCCTGCTCTCCAGGAGGACCTGGGGGTCCAGGGTGGCACGCTCGCCCATGGGGCCGGTCTCTCCTGATGGACCCTGAGAGGAGGGAGACGGCAAGAAGATGTTGGGAGAGGAAATAAAGTGCCAAGAAGGTAAGAAGAGACAGAGGGGGAGAGAAGTGAAAAGAGTGTTTGTTGTTATTAAAACTCACGTGATCAGTTTTGAGAACATTATCTTGAGGAAAACTCACCTGAGGTCCAACGACTCCGGGAGGCCCAGGTGGACCCATTTTACCTTGGAAACCCTGGAGGGGAGAAATTCAGTTAACAAGAAATCTTCAAACTACTGAACCGTGTTCATGCTGATGCATCATAATGTGTGTAATCCAGTAATCAGACAAACTCAGCTCTTCATCACAATCTGAGCTTCATGAATACAGAGAATATGAAAAAGAAACGACTGTTGATGTGCGGACAGAAAAGAATAATCCGGTCTGAAGTACATGACACAATGATGTGAACAGCTGGTTTAAGGGTCACAGCTGGAGAGGCAACAAGGCCAGAAATAAATTCAACCATTCCTGTGCAGATCAACTTTACGGATAACTTCACTAATACTCAAGTCATAAATAAATCTTTGAGTGAACAATGCTAATAGTGGCTCCTTCCTGTTCACTAATCACATGATCAGCAACAGGTGTACACTTTTAAGGTTTACTGTAGATTGTAGATATTTAAAGAAGGCTACATAACTGGGGCAAACTGAGATTGAATGAACTGTGACTGATGTCTCTTTGAATCCAGCCCACCTCCAAAAGGTGTCACCAAATTATTTCTGATTCTTAAAATCAACAGAAAATTGTGTAAAACACATTTTCATATATTTTCCCACAGTATAAAAAGGTACTAGTGACTGCTTCAATGAATAAAAATAAGTAAACTCCCACTCTGTCTCTTCCACTGCTGTTATATTTACTAAGTTATGGTATTTTGGTCTGTTCGACCTTCATCAGGTGTTTTTTCAGTGACTGCATCCTAAAAGAAAGTCATGACTTGATTCATTAAGATAAAAGTCTTAATATCATTGAACCAGTAAAAAATAAAACTTACAACTTCTCCTCTCTGCCCAGGGTGTCCAGGCAGCCCGTCTTTTCCTGGTGGTCCCTGTCAGGAAACATTAATCAACCATCATATATGAATTCAATCCCTAACTCCCTACAAGAGGGAACATCAAACCAAACCCAAGACCATGTTGGAACAATGTGCAACAATTTCATCTTATGAAGTGCAAAATATACAGTATCAACAATCAGTCTGGTATCAAAACATTTTCTTACAGGAGGTCCCTTTGGTCCGGGGAAACCGTTGGCTCCCTGAGGCCCGGGCAATCCCTGGTGAGACAACATAACATATGGTAATGAGAACATATCAGAATACCCAGTAGAGCCATTCAGTGTATGTGAGCTCTGACCACGTGCTACCTAACAGGACATGCTTTCCTGTAATGGAAATGAAGCACTCACCCTCTCTCCAGGAGGACCAGGAGGGCCATCACTTCCTGAAGTTCCCTAACAGGCAACAATAAAAAAACAACAACACAATTAATAAAAAATGTTTTGTTCTTTAATAATTTTTTGTCCTTGGGATGGATTTCACACTAATTTTGAGACAAATATCTAAAGCAATTTCTGAATGAATCAAAAAATGGATGACACGATATAATGATCAGTTTTGTCTAAATTAACAAAGTACTGTGCAGCTCTGTTATTAGATAAAAAAAGCTTTGAAGATTTGTTCCATCAGTAGTGATATTTAATAATAACAATAGATATAACAATGAAAAAACATGACCATCAACAACAATAATAATCATCAATATCGTAATACTTGCAAAGCTCCTCAGTACAATCTGGATAGATCTGCTGTGCAGACAAACCTTTGCTCCGGGTTTCCCAGTCGAGCCCCTCGGTCCTCTCTGCCCTCTGGGGCCCTGATGGACATGAACAGTAAGCACTATTAGTAAAAAGCCTTCATTAGTCATAAACATTGCAAAAATGATCTGTGATGTTTAATGAGTTTTAAATCATATCAAATCAGAGCTTAAAGAATCATCACAACACCGCCTGAAAATGTTGAACTTCACACCTTGCTGCAGTGAAGTACACAGGTGTACCACAGGACCAGGTGACATCACTGTTGGTTGTGGTTACAGGTGCAACAAAGCACGTTTCTGACCACAACCAATTAGATTTGTCAGATGTGAAACATGCTTTAAACTTTCTACCAGAGAGGGCAGTAAAACTCTGCTTTTCCCCCCCGATGTTACCCCAGTTACTCATGAGCAGACAAAAACGTAGCAGTTTTTGTCCATCTGTGCTTGAGTGCAACGAAGGTGAAACAACATCATCGCTCTGAGAAGAAAAGCTTTCACAAACTATCTAAAAGGATGAATGAATAAATGTGAAATGGTACCGTTGGTCCTCTTTGTCCTCTTGGCCCTAATTTGCCACTAAGGCCCTGAAAAAAACAAACAAACAATTGCAGACTCGTAAGACAGAAGTGAACAGCACATTACTGACTTTATAACTTAATCTACAGGATATTTCAGTCTGGCTTCTCTTTACATAGATAATTAATCAGCTACATCATTTGACACAGTCTATGTCACTTAATCTCTTCTTTAATCACACATTATCTGCAGCTTTAAGGAGCTGAATAGTCGGACTTGAGACAGAAAATCTTCCGCAGATACATCAACTTACCCTTGTTCCTTTTTCGCCATTTGAGCCAGGGAATCCGGGGAATCCAAGAGATCCCTAAAAAACAAATCAACATCAGCACAGTTTCTCACCATACAGAGGCCTGGTAGAGGATGATAAATCCTGTATGTGTGCTTCTCTTACCTTGGGTCCTAGTCTTCCAGGATATCCAGGAAGTCCAGGTACTCCAAGTTTACCCTGAAATCACATGGTGATGTCATTAAACATAAGCACTTAACTTGAATGGGTCACAACATCTGTAACTGTGTTTCAATATCACCAACTTACTAGACAACAAATTGTTTTTCCAAGACAGTGATGATTTATTCAAATTCAGAAATGTTTGCCATGATATGAAGGGTAAATGAGAATTAGCTGATAATGTGCTCAGGTGTGCTGCAGTCATATTAACATGCAATAAAATGTGGCCAAATGTCTCAGAGAAAGTCAAATGTTTAGACACACTAACACAAACATACAACAGGAAATAATGACTTATATGATTATTAAATGTTTCATTAAGATATGTGTGATATAATTACAAAATACTGTAAATGTCATGTTTAAATATCACGTTCTGCTCAAGTGGATGTACGACCACAAGAGGGCAGCACAATGATATTTCCTGTCTAATGTGTCCTCAGAGAGAGGAGGCCTTAAGAAAGTGGAAAATATCAGCATTTGCAAAGTAAAAACCAAAAATCCAGTTTCAAAAGACTTTGATGAATAATACATAAAACATCAAATTATGGAAGAATACTAGTAACCTATCTCATGTTACAAAGAGCAAGTCATGTAATCTTGTCCTGATTGAACAGGTTGTACCTTCTCTCCAACTAGTCCAATTGGTCCGATCTCACCAGGGGGTCCGACTCGACCCTTTGGCCCCTCTGGACCGTCCTCTCCTCTGGGTCCTGATACTCCAAGCTCACCCTGTGAGCAAGAGACAAAGCAAATCCATCAGAATAAATCATCGCAAATATCTCTGTAGAGTAAGAACTGAAAATATGACAAAGATATACAATGACAATGATTCATTCATCCATTAATCATTCTATTATTGAAATGATCAACCAACCAGCTCTGTCTATCTTACCCTCTCTCCCTTGGCACCAAAGTCTCCCTTAATTCCAGGGAAACCATCTTCTCCCTAGAAACACAAGCAAACAAACATTCTGACATTCTGCTATTGTGAGTTACTGTTGTGAGTGAATTAATAATATATATATTATCCTTTCTTTGCTATGTAATTGTGATTTAAAAGATCTCTTACCTTCTCTCCCTTGTGGCCCTTCAGCCCACGGATTCCTTGACCTCCCTGAAAATATAGCATCACATAATCAATAAACTGATCTGGCTAAGAAATATTTAGGTCCTGTGTTGGTTTTGTTTATTTGCAAATGCAAAGGAAAATAAATTTAGACTGTGCAAACTGAGCTCACAATCAAAAAACCTGTTCGTTGATTTCATAGGACGAGCTGTACTGACCTTGACGCCACGAGGGCCAGGATAGCCGATCCCTCCCTGGGGACCATTGGGACCCTGGAGAAGGTCAAAGAAAGAAGAACAAGTTTACAACACAATAAATAGCTTTAATTAAATATGTCTGGTCATTTTACATGCACAATTACACCCACAAAGACATACTTAAAGTAACTGCTCCAACAAATTTCCTGTGAAATAAACTCTTTCAGATGTGTTTCTTCTGTTATGGGTCTGATTCAGTTGGTGAACTGAGTTTGTGAGATCGAATGGATGTGGTTTGATGGGGTTATTCATGACAGACACCCACCTGGTTTCCTTTGGTGCCAGGTGGCCCCTCCTTTCCTGGGTGACCCTGATGAGGGGAGACAGAGAGTTCAAGCCTCAAGAAGGACATTCAGTGTCGGTGGATTAAACTTAATTCAGTTTTAATTAAGAAACAAATAAAATGAGAGATAAACATACAGGAGGGCCGTCAGCTCCAGGCATTCCTGGCAGACCTGGTTTTCCTGTGGGACCCTGGTGGAGGAGACAGGGTGGTCATGATAGTCCAGAGGGTGGTGGTATTGCACCTTAAACCTTTTGGTTAAGCCATTAAACATTGTAAGAAGAAAAACATGCTAAAACTGTGTAGCTACCGAGCTGACAAGTTTTCATCCACTAACAACAGATGGAGGCACTCAGGTCTGATTCTCCTTCAGCCATGACTATAACTAAACGGTTGAGCTGATCAGGGATCAGATACATGCTACATTTACATGACCAAGATTGTTTTAATTGCTGGAGCCGCTTTCTTTCTGTGACAGACAGAAGGATGTGTAATTTCAGTGTAATTGCGGAGGTACTTCAGCTGCCATTTTCACAGAGGCAGTGTTAAAAAGTGAGCTTTGGAGGTGCTGGTAGGTGGATTTGTTTATCTTTGGACAGAGTGGGTTGTGTTCCTGTTTCCAGTGTTTATGCTAAACTAAGCTAAGCTAATAAGATGCTACGCTGTAGCTTCATATTTAACAGACAGACAGAATGAGTGGTATCACCATTCACATGTGACTATCATAATGAAAGCTAACTCCATATTCACATTCATGTTTTGAGTAAAACTGCAACTGCACACAATAAAAGGTTAAAAAATTTATACTGAAAATGATAAAATTACTTCAAAAGTATCTTTTTTGTGGAAAATATTGCCATTAGATTAGAGAATATGAAATATGTGACTTTCTCAAGTACCTAGAAGTGTTAACTACCACAACCAATATAACGATCACAAGTTTTTAAAGAAGTCTCTCCCAAACTTATTTCATACTGGTGTTCACTTTTGTAATAAGCTTCTGCATTATGTGCCAATCCAATACCATTTTTAAAATACAACAAATAGAACAAACTTTGAGATGTAGAGTAACTTCATTGCAATAATGGATATCCAAAACACCTCAAAGGGCTTCTTCCTACTTAATCTCCTTCATGAATGAAGTTAGTAGAGTGAAATCATTCCAGTGAGGTTCACCTGGTCTATTGTACTGCAAAACAATAAATAAATAAACATATCGAGTATCATATGATCATCGTTATGGAACTTAAACACACACGCTATACATTTCTGTTTCTTACTTTCTCTCCGGGGGGTCCGAGGGGTCCCTGAGGTCCTGGCATTCCCTGAAAAATAAAATAAATAAACACATGAGACATATGATCATCATATGGAATAAACACACGCAACATTTCTGTTTCCTTTTATTTGTGTGCGCATGTGTATGAAAGAACTTCCTATCACAAGTATGTGATACTGGTGAGCTGTCCTCTGTCTCACCTGAGTTCCTGGAGTTCCCTGCTGACCTGGAGGTCCTGGCTCACCTTGTGGACCCTTAGAGACAGAAATAGAAGAAAGTGATGACAAATGCAAAGCAAACAGCAGGACAGAGTGAAGGACAGATGAGGAAGAGAGATTTATATCTTAGAATCACTGAAAGACAAGTTTTGTGACACTAACCAAGTTTCCCTTGGGGCCGTGGGGCCCGTCATTTCCTCGAACACCCTGAGATAAAGAGAGAACAAACAGAAAAAACTGAATGAAACTGATGTAAGCCATTCACAGAATGGGTAACAATGCAAACACAGATGCACATACAAACAACTGACTCACTAAAGTAAAGGCTTCTATCCAAAGATATTTTAAAGACTGTAGTGGATCTGAAAGTATCCTCGCCCGTGCGTCGCTCAGTGACTCTCACATTAAATCAGAGGTTGTGGTGATGATGCTTGTGTGTGTCTTTAGATTTGTGGGAATCAGCAGGCACCTAAACACTGCTGCTTGAGTCAAATCCACTGAGTTTACAGGTTTGAGATGGAAAAAGTAGTATAAAGGCTTTTCTCTGATAAAGTGCCTCAAGTGATGTCACTTGATGGACTAAACATTTGAGTGTGAAAGAAAAAAAACATCTAGGGGTGTGGAGTTAGAAATAAGTGACGTTACTGAACCTCTGTAGTCAGTTCATCATGTTAGCTTGAGGCTAGCGGCTAAAGCTAAATTAGCCGTTAATAGCACAACACAACTGACTCTTCAACTAATCTGCCATGGGTTGACTTGCATTATGGGTAATGTAGTCGCCAGGGGTTGAGAAGGAAGAAGAATGCGGAGTAAAAAAAGATGTTATCTCTGATTCTGCTGTTGTAAGAGTGCTAAATCTGGGGAGATCTTTTTTAAGAGCACAGCTAAACCACTTTAGCAAAACAACTAGCACATTATGTGCACTGAGCGTCAAATGGATAGTTGGGACTTGGCTGCCTAAAGTCCTGGGTGAAACAGGGTGTCTTGGTATTGTTCTGAGGTGACTGTGGGAACATTACATGTTCATTTTTAGATTACTGGATGTCCCCGTCTTTATATCTGGTCACAGGGAGTTGTTTCAGGAGATGCTGTGGGTGTTCAGTGGTCACAGAGGGATAAAACAATGCAGCTAAAATAACTGCAGCACAATGTGGTTTGAAATTGTTTTTACTCACAGGAGGTCCAGGGATTCCAGGAGGACCTTTAGGTCCGAGCAAACCACGAGGTCCCTAAAGATACACACACACACGCAAGACAAGATCAGTCAGTAATCAAAGCTGTAAATTAAAACAGCCTTACAAGTTAAACTGTAGAATAAATTATAATGTAGATTAACATTAATGAGTTAATTAATAGTGATTATTTTACTGTAATGACTGTTACAGTTTGTTGAGAAACAAACTATATGGACTGATTCCAACATTTTGGTAGATGGCACACCTATTTTTCAAAAATCAAGAATCAATTTCCAACTGCTGTGACATAAACACAAAGGGTTAAAATGGACGGAGGAAAATTACTTGTACTATGTTTTTAAAAAAAATTCACTTAAACAATAAATAATAAGATAAATCTAAATAATTTTTTCATCATGTGTGCAGGATACACAAGATATATATATACGCAGTGGTCACTTTATTAGGAACACATGTGCAATCTAATGAAATCCAATACAACTGTTCTGCTATAAAGTCTACTTTAATGATGCCTATTATGTTCAGGGATTTTTCCCACACCGTCATAGAGGTGTTAATTTAATTATACAATATGTTGTAACACTCAGGTCATAGTTAGTGGTGTTGTTGAACTGAGCTGCATTAGTTTGAGAGGTGTTTTTTAATCTTCCTCATGTATGTAAATGGAAAGGGCAAAACATTAGAAACAATATAATGAAGTCCAGAAACACGCCGCCTTTAACTACAACCTCAGTAATAACCTTATAATTTAATTTACACATTTGGGATGATGTTTAAAAAATGTAACAATATAGACTTGGCAAAGGTAGAATTTATAGCCGAGCTGTTGTATTGGATTATTTTATCTTATCTTATTTATTCTTGCAGGTTTCCTGTACAGTACAGATGTTATTAATGAAGCTGACTGGAGTTTACATCTAGACATCTATTTCTGGCAATTTATTACATTGCAGTCTGCACATGTGTTGGTAAGTTTTTGCACCATACACCTGTGATCATGACAGCACTTGGCTGCATCGTCTACTTGTCCATCACTGCCCCAATTATCTCTGGTATTATTGCCACGGTGAGAAACAGCAGGTGTGAAGGTAACATAAGTGATACAGATACAGGATACACAGAGATGTATTTTTGGAAGGTTTCTAACAGAGAGAGAGGGATGCATACACAACATACAATCGGGAGAGACAAGAGTGATTTGAAATCAGCTGTGTTGTTGTGGAAACACTCACTGGTTCACCTGGGAGACCTCTGGGTCCAATGTCTCCGTCGTCTCCCTGAAAACACACACAGGAACAGGCATGGAAAGATGCTGATTATTAACAGCTATGTGACGCAATAACAGATGTGTTTGAGCCTGGAACCATTTCAAATTCTTTTCTCATATCTTCGTACCCTCTCTCCGTCTTCTCCTTGACTTCCTGGGGGTCCCATTGGTCCGGTGTCAGCCCTGAGGAGACGAAGGAGTGCAGGAGTGAGGAAGAATTTTTACTGCCACAACTACCACTGTCCTAATATTAAGTTATATATTGTGAGAAGTGTTTGTGACATTTAGATAGCGATTTGCTTTTGACTCACCCTGTGTCCTTTGTCACCAGGCAAACCAGGAAGACCATCAAAACCACGGTCACCCTGAGAGACACACAGATATTACTGTATTGTAGAAGATGGTTTAATCACATTAATGTGTAGCCTACCGTGTTACACGTTGATCATTTCACAAATTCACCACTTAAAAATTAAACTACAAGTGTCTAAAGATTACTGGGATATATGTTTAATTTAATTTAAGTTACTGTCTGTATGAATTTGCTGTCAAATGACACAGGCATTAAATTTTTCATATAGGTTTATCTGTTCCGTGACTTTTTAAAATGCCAGCCATATGACTGGTTCAGCTACAAACACACAGTGAAAATAACAAACCAGTAGAGGTTATTTTGATGACGTCCATAAAGCAATGACACCAGAGAGAGGTTACCTTAGTTCCTGACTCCCCTGGCATTCCCCTGGCTCCATCTGCTCCAGCACGCCCTGTTAGGAGTGAAGCACATGACGAAGATGTGCTACTGTACATGAGGCACAGCTGTACGCTGGCTAAATACCCCTGTCTTGTTGTTGACAAGGCATGCTTGGCTAAGAGCGAGAAAACTTAAATAGGACTATAAGAGAGCTCCAGGTATGGGAATATAAGATTCCTGAAGTGTTGAAGGAGACTTTTGAACACATCTGGTTTAAACATTTACATCATTTACTACAGAATATAGTTATATACTACATATAAGCAATTTACCACAGCAGCCCCTAAGCCTTTCTGAGAGGCAACACTTACGTCTTGAAAAACGTAACAGCCTGTTTACTTTGGGTTAAACTAACAAACAATAACCACCTCACTGGAAAAGCAATGACAAGGCATTTTTATACTCACTCTTCTTCCTGATTTGCCTGGAGGTCCCAACATTCCCTGGGTTCCCCTGGGGCCCTGAAAAATAAATTTGATGCGAGACATCCTTCTTATAAATTTGAGCTGAGTTCAATAACAACATTCACAATATTGTACTGTGTAAATACATATGTTGGCATACATCTCATTTAAATTAAATGAATTTGATTTTGATGAGAGGTCAGAGATCTGGTTTGGCCCAGTAAGTGTTTTTACCTGAGGACCAGGGTCTCCACTCTCTCCCTTTAGACCAGGACTTCCTGGATTTCCCTGAAACACACAAAAATCATCATCATCATCATCATCATCATCATCATCATCATCCCCAAGACTTTTTATTCTTTCCCTCCCCTTAATGATAAGAAAAGAAAAAAGCTTGTAAGAGACATATTAAGAGATCAAAAATGACATAACATACCAGAGGTCCTGGCCGTCCAGTGAAACCCATTGGTCCGGGAGGTCCTTTCAGAGCCATCTAGAAACAACGACATCTCAGAGTTTATCGTTATGGTGGCAAACAGCTAAAGTTAGTGATGTATGTACTTATTATAAGTCTCCCTTGATGAAAACATCAGATATAATTGTTTAAAATGCTATAAAGTCAGAAAGTTGATGTAACTATGTTTTCTCTTATTTGTTTGTGTTAGATGCAGTCTGTGTCTTTTTTGTTGTGTTTTACATTTTGTTTTGCGTTTGGCACTCACTTCAATGAGTAACGGTCTTTTTTAACATCAATAACACAGAAAGGCTATCAAATAATATGTGCATTGGCATTATTATATATCTATGTACACAAAGTCCTTCAAAGTTGGTGACAATCTCAGCCAATGGCGAAGCATCAAGACTCTGACACGATCCTTGTGGCCAACTAACTGCACAGTGGAAGTGTAAAGTAAAAATGATGACTGACCCTGGCCTGAGACAAGATGGCTGCTGCCTGGGCTTCCTGTGCAGAAACGGCAGGACCCTTATCTCCTCCACTCTGTCCAAAACGGAACTGCAAAAAGAAAAGAAGAAGTATTTAAACTATGTGAGTGGATTATGTGCCTAATGAATAGGGAAACTGTTGTCACTAAAAAAAACCCTCCAAACAATTACTTAAAAAATATGATGAGCAGGTCTATAGACTGTAGCTGTGATCAGCAAAGAACCTCCAACAGTCATGTACACTGAACATACAGAACTAAACAGAACATTGAACAAGTGCTAATATTAAACCTTAAAGGTTTCTACAAACATCACTCAGATTTATGGCTATTTGGACAATATCCGCTTCTAATAACGGATTAACAGATAAAGGTGACTCACAGGCAGCATGACTGAGGTTCCAGGAGGTCCGGGGACTCCATCAGCTCCAGGCAGACCAGCCCTACCAGGAGGACCCTGCAGAATGGAGAGAGGCAGGGGTGAGCTGGCAGGTTCGAGGAGAGAGTGGAAGTGAAATACGCTTCTTTTGCAAAGCGCATCTGCAATGACCATTAGTGTGTCAGGATCATATGAGCACAGATTCAGCACTAATGTCTTTACAAACCTGCACGTCTTCAGATAAATAAAACTCACCCTCTCGCCAGGGTCACCGACAGACCCAGGAGGTCCAGAAGAGCCGGGGGGGCCAGTAGGACCCTGAAATAAGAGGGGGACAAGTGCTTAAGTATTCAAGACTCAATGAGTTGGTCATTGTATGTCAGTGTCAGGTGCAAATTGATTGCAGTGTTACAGAGGAATATCTTAAACACAGCATTCAAAGAATAATGTTAAAGTGATACTTAATGTTGGCAACAAGCAAATTACTACCAAAACATACAAAAACAATTAAAAGTTCAGAGAACAATGGTATTAATCTAGAAGGGCCAACAACAGGAGAATTATTATAACACTTAGAGGTAAGTAAAATGTCTTTTGGAAATAAAAACAAGGGAATAACAATCATTTACTTACAGCAGGTCCCTCAGGGCCTGGAGGTCCTTCAATCAGCATACCCTGCAAAAGTGCAAGTCATTACTTTATTACTCAGACTTCTCTGATTTTGAGAGATAAATTTAGTTTGTTTGTAATGCAGCTGCATTTAAGGTTACATAACTTTCAGCATTTAAAATTTTGGACTGAAATATTCACTAACGAAAAAAATCTGCTTATATAAGAGACAGAAACATGTTGAGCCTTTTCTAGAGGGACAAGAAGCTTACGTGTATCATATAGTCTTTGGATGGGCATAATGGCCATTTGAACATCAACTTACTACGCTACAGGGAGTTTGTCAGTGTGGGAGTGGTTCATTGAGACCAATTTAAACAAACATGGAACAGTGTAGGTAACCTGCTCAGGTAAAGCAGCTTAGAGACAATTAGTAACTCACAGGCTCCAAGACAGCAGGTTCTCCCTTCTCTCCTTTCTGGCCTCTGATGCCAGCCTGAGGAAAACACACATGTAGCCAACAACACAGCATAGTCAGTATAGAGGCGCTCACAGACACCCACCAAAAATAAAAAAGACGGACACACTCAAAGAATGAACACGACAGACAACAGAGTCTCACATAAAGACGCCCTATAATGCCAGTGTAGAAAATAGAAGGACAAAATTAAAACCTGTTTTTTTTGTTTTGATAAAGGCATATTCATTCCTCCAAACTGATGATTCAATGGTTCTCCAAACCGCTGGTCCATTACATGTAAAATGTTTACATAGATACAGAGACTTATCTGGGCTAAGCAGCTCTAATGAAGCCATACACTGAGATAAATGGCATTCAAGACAAAAGATGCAGCAATTGGTTACTGCACTTTCAAATGCCTCTTTATGCAGTGTATGTAACCATGGTACCAGCTATTCTTCCTGGGGTCCTGAGCTGCTCACTATTCACCGTACAGAATAAAACCGATTTCAACCAATGGTTTGAGGACTAGTTCTTGGTCCTTAAAGTATTTGAAATGAATTCAAATACAGGTTTCTCTGTGATTGATTGAGCTTGCCTGGCATACAATTTAATCAGTGAATAGCCTTTTCTTGCATGTTGGCCATTCTGAAATGTACCATTTTCACACTTTAGCTGGGGAAACTATAATTGTGTTTTACCATTAGATAAAAAAACAAATTATGGGGCCGAGGATGAGGGTAAGATTCTGAGAAAAAAAGTTTTTTCCCCATAAATTTACGACTTAAATCTCAGAAAGTTGTTTTTCTTAAAATAATACCCTCCTCCTCTTTGTTTTATACCTACAATGGCCCTAATACGGCGTGATACGTAAAAGGAAAAAACTTTCATCGACTGTGAGAGATGGCAAACTCAAACAAGTCATTTGAGAGGACACTGAATACAATTTGACAAAGACTAGGATTCAGAGTTGGTTGAAACCGATTTTGTTTGTTTGCCTGGGAAGCAAAACGACTTACGCCTCCCTCCTCTGTCACGGCAGACAGGGCGGGGCCCATGTTGGCTTCGCCGTCTCCCGTCTCCTGTAATGGCTCATTGTAGTCCCTGTAGGAATAGTCGTATTCCTTCAGGCCCACGTCCCCAGTCACATACTCCTCGGTGAAGACCTCCTCGCCTACACCGCCTGCCTTGGTGGCATCTACCTCTTCTCCCACCAGCACCGGCTCCACCTGGGGCTGGGTTGGGTTTATCAGAGCCGCAACGGGATAGATAGAGGGGCACGAGAGGATGAATCAAGCAAAGGAAGATAAAGATGCAGGAGTGAACAGTGAAAGGAGGAGGGAGAGGTACGTATGATGGGGAAATGTTAATAAAGGAAAGAAAAATATAGCAGGAAACAACAGGGGGAGTGGAAGAGGGGGCATATATACAAAGAAGTGAGTCTTACCTCTTGCAAATAAACAGTGACACAGGGACAGAAAAAAAAGACATCTGGCAGTCTATCAGTCCTCCTTGCTGTAACTTCAGTCTGATTTCAGGTGAATTATGGATAAGCAGGTTAATCCTGCAAACTTAAATCTGCTGTTTAGATCGTATGTTTCCAGCAAAGCATATCCCCATCAGCATGTGTGCCATGACCTGTCACCAAGTGATTTCTCCAAATTTGCTTAAAAATAGCATCTGACATAGTAACAGTTTGGTTTAAAAAAGAGAGAGAAATTCACTTTTATTATTAAAGGTCATGCTTGGATAATTCCTAAACACACAGAACTGATATGAAGCACTTTGTGAAAACACGCTGCTGCTGCTACGCGATGAGCTATGCAAAGCAAAAACTATGTTATTTTCTATTTTACTTACCATGGGTGTTTAAAAAACAAATATGAATCCAGTGGAATTATGCTGTACTTGTATAAAAAGGTACAAATAATTTAAAAGGTGAATACATCTGAAGCTCTATCACAACAAATTCAAAGAGTATATTTGTCCCTTAAATATAAATATAGAACTGACATTTTTCACCAAAACAGTAGCATCAAAATTGGAAAACAAAACAAAGTCATCAAAGTCAGCTAATACAGATAAAATGGTAATGATGACAATATGGATTATTGTCAAAATACGTGAACTGTTAGAAACAGATCAGAACTCATTCTCAAAGTCTGACAGTTCAGGGCTGTAAGTAAGCCGCTGTAATCTTTAGTTCGGTTAAGATTTGTCTCTCAAACAAGAATGCATTATATTCATCTCCCTCTGCTGCTGTGGTTAAAACTGCATATCAAACATTCATATGCGGATCCCCTTTATCCACAAGACTTTTGTTCTTATGTCAAGATCACAACCTCGTCAACCGAGAAGCTTGGGATGAGAACAAAACGGGGATCTTGTTGTTAGGGAAAAGGGGAGCCACACAAAAGTGTTTGATGATACAAGCAGATGAATGTGGTGCATTCTGTTTTGAAAAAGCTTTTCTCTTATGTCTTGTTACGTGGCATCGGTGCCAACAAAACATTGATGTGTGGTTAGCAAAGTGTAGAGAGACACACAGTTATAAGTACTCGGTTAAACTACAAAGACTGGGCTCACCACCGTACAGGTTTTACAGTGTCTTCTTCTCTTGGTGATGGAAGTCTTACCGATCGAATTAAGGAACTCTATCTGGAAATTTGGCATTTAATTTATATGATCTTTTAAGGTTTATTTATTTTGTCGGTCTGGTGTCTCTGATCAGTGTCATTTTCTTGTTACCTGTACAGGGACCTCTTCTTGTCCAATCACCTCACCGTCTGGATGTGGGACCGTCTCCTCATAGTAATAATCAGTCTCTGTAGGGGTGTGGCCAGCCTCGGAATATTCAGTATCTACATCCTGATTGGTCAAGTTGACAGGAATTTGGGGAGCGGGGAGGAGGTAAGCAGATTTCATTGGAAGAGCGTGGTTAGTTCAAAGTCTGCTCGTCAGTGATGATGAGTTAAAAGAAGAAAATGGAACACATCATAAAATTGTGATCGCCAGAGGCGAAGAAGTTCTTACTGGCAACTCACATTTTTAAAGATCCATTTTAGAAAAGAAATTTCAGGAAGTTTAAGAATCTCAATTCTACTATAAATTTTGCAGTTTTTGCAAGATTTAGGGAGTCATTGAGACTTCTTTCCTGAGATTTCTTTGTATTATATTGTCGAACAATGTTTGCTTTTTTAAAGCCCACAAAGCCAAGATTCATGAAAGGGCGACGTCTGCTCTTATTGGAAGTCGGACTGAGAGCCTCTATCCATCCCTTAAGATGAAAACATCATAACTTGATGCTTTGGGATGTCTAGTTTCACCCAAGACCAGAAAACAGACAACCCCAATAAACAGCCTCACAGAACTTAATTCAGTTACTTCAAAGTCTTTTGGACCGAGTGTGTGGCAATAAAAGCTTGATTGATTGATTGATAACAGTCAAAGTCTGCTATGAATTTTCCAATTAATTACCATGAACCTCACAATGTCTCTCTACTTTGAGGCATGTCAGCTTCACTGTAGACTACACACTGCATGAAATTAATGACAGCAGCTTGCTATTTAGTTTCTGTGAGGCTGTTTTATTCATATTTGATACAGAATATGGCCAGAGACAGGGAGACAGGTGTCAAGAGAAAACACAGGTACTTTAAAACAAAAACAAAGAGAAAGAGAGAGACAGGGGAGATTTGTTGTGTTGTTTGTGTATAGAATGTGACAGTATTTGTGTTTTCTCAGGTTTAGTTTTTGTGTCATAGAAATCCATGCTCATTCATTTGACCGTTAATGGTTTCCCCCGAAAAAAGAAAGAGTGCTGGAGTGTATTCAGGTTCTGAGATCCAGTTTCAGCAGCTTGAAGGTAGGAGTATGAAGTGAAGTAAAGAACAATGAAACTGTACAATTAGCCATGCTTCAAGGCGCACCGCTGTATCATATCATATGGAGAAGTTGGGGTGATCATGAAATGATCATATGATATATAAACAGAGGACAAGGCATCCAGTTTGGTATGAACCAACTTCCACTCGTAAGACCAGACTGTCCACCACCAAGGATTTGCCTCACAATTTGCACAGGCTGATCCACAAAAATATTCAGTTTGACAAAGATTTGGTGCAGACCCTGGATGGTGGAAAGACCTGGCAACCAGGTGGGACAGATGGGACATATGACTCTGGACATTTCGACCCAAACGAGGGCCCTCCTGTTGTACCTGTTGATAACGGTTGGAAATTTTCTTTGCTGGGACTGTCGTTCCACTCGAGTACAGTCTTGCCAGTCTTGAAGGGTGGGAGAGGTCTATGCTGGGATTTGACATTTGTGTCCAGCACCACCGTGGATTTTGTGGGTCTTGGGGGAGTGGGCCGGACAGGGGCAGATGTTGGAACCACTTTCTTCGGGATAGAAACCTTTGTGACCACATTCTTCACTGTTTTGCTCGGCGGTGATTTGACCAGAGGCACTTTGGTGACTACAGGTTTAACTTTGGTGAGCTGTTTGACCTCTGCCTGTTTTGTTGCTGGAGCTTTGGTGGCCACAGGCTTTGCGGTTTTTGTAGGTTCAGGTTTAGACGCTTTCGTGGGTTTAGGTGCCTTAGTAGCTTCCACTTTGGCAGTGTTAGTCTTTTCTATCTTTTTTCCTTGAAGAACTTTCTCAGTCTTTGCTTTTGTAGTGGTTTCAGTTTTTGCCTGATTTGCAGCACCATTACTAACAGCTTTCTTTTCTACCACAGTAATTACTTTGCCATTCCCATTAGCCTTGGCATCACCATTGACTTTGTTCTCAGCTTTGCCATTAACTTTAACCTCGATGGTAGTTTTGCCATTTCCATTAGCTTTCTTCTCCGCTGAAGCTTTGCCGTTGCCATTTCCATTAGTCTTAGTAACAACTGTGGCTTTTCCATTTCCATTGGCTTTCTTTTCTGCTGAGGATTTTCCATTTCCATTACCATTGACTTTCTTCTCAGCCACAACCTTGCCATTGCCATTTCCATTGACTTTGGCCTGAGCTGTTGGTTTGGCATCAGCTGTCGGTTTTCCATTGCCATTCGTTTTTGCTACAGCTGCGTTTCCATTGCCGTTGGCTTTAGTTGCACCATTGGCTTTCTTCTCTGCGGCTGGTTTACCATTGCCGTTCTTAGCTGGGGCAGCTGTGGGTTTAGATTTAGCTGGTGATGTTGGTTTGATCTTAGACAGGAGACTCTCTCTTATAGTGGGCTTTGGTGTGGATGGCTTGGCTGCGGAAGGCTTGGGAGCTTTGGTGGGCATAGGTGGCTTGACTACAAGTTGTTTGTTTGGCCCAGTCTTGGCTGGCTTAGCTGGAGTGGGTTTGGCTTTGACAGGGGTGGATTTAGTGGGGGCTGCTTTTCCATTGACGGCCTTCTTCTAATATCCATGATTATTGTTTGGTTGACATGTTGTTTAGTATGTAAAAATGCATATTGACAAAGACAGGGAGAGAGTGGTGGAAGACAATGATACATAGAAGGGTTGGGTGGGGGATGAAAAGCACAAACAAGGGATGGACAGAAGGAGAGAGAAAGACAAGAGTGGATGTTTTGAGAAACAATGACATAAAGATGGCCAAGGCTTGGATGATTTACTGAGACTGCACAGGCATTACTGGATACAGCAGAGGATTCACACAAGGTTTAAGACAGTAAAGCAACAATACAAGTGAAACAAATACCAAATACTTAAACAAATTTAAAATCTTTGATCCAAGTTACTGATCCAAGTTTTTTATTGCTGATCTCTCCAGTAATGCCATTCCCAATATTAAATGACAAAGCAGCATCTTTGTGCTAATATGGAACTGGAGCATGTGGTTTGGCAGAGGCACTGAAGGTGTGACAGGTCTGGTAAAGCTGGTGCTGAACACATACACACTGTGCAGACATACACATCACTGATGCACTGACCTCCTGTGCTGTTTCTCTCTCTCACACACACACACACATATTATAATGCACTGAGCTGTCCAACTGCAAGACAGAGGAGGTTACTGCTGTTTAGCCATGCAAAAGGAGCGTGGACACCAGGCTAGCATGCAAATGTACATTAGTCACATAAAAACACATATGAACTACTCATGCTGCTATTAAGAAAATACATGCAAATTAACATACTAAATAAAATGACAAGATTTCTCGCAAAAATATAGTGTGACAGATAAACAGGCAATCATCATGAATATAAACTCCTCACATATGCAATACAGAACACAAACAGACCTAAAGGAGACAGAGTGTGGCATACAGACGTCATGCCATACAGAGGTCTGGTGAACAACCATAAATGCATATAGCAAGACAAAAACAGGTGCAACGATATTCCCATGTTGACTGGAACATTGGTATGGAAACTTTAACACAGGAGTACAGAAGGTGCATGCGGTGATATCCTCCAAAACAATTAAGAAATCATGCAAGTAACAATACAGACACATGCCCTGGTGAAACAGTACTGTAAATCTGCAAATTTGTGATCAACTGTGAAGTTAAATAGGTGGGGTTTATCATAAAATATTTGTGCAATTAGTGCCAGAAAATGCTTACAATCACATTAAAGGATTTGAAAGTCAATTTAATTATGCTATTCTGTGATTAGTAACTTAACACCCATCTATCTTATTTACAAAGAATCCAGTTTCAGAAAATGGTTCTTATGTGTTTCCTGGGCTAAGTTTATCAATCAAAGACAAAAACCCACTCATCATGTAATCCATTGGTTTGATATTGTAATGTCAGCAGATCCACAAATTCAGAGATCAGAGATGATATTAAGAACGTCCTTGAGGGTGTCAGAGATTGGTTGCATTGTGATTAAACTTTCATCCAACATTTTTTCCAATACAGTCCATTATGTGTTGAGAAAGTTCTGTGACACTTATTTTCTAAGCATGAACTTGCTCCCATGAAGTTCTCAAAAGGTGTTCACTATATTTGCGAGAAGTTTTATGGCGGAACGAAGGAGGGACGAATAAAAGTAAAAAGTGTGCATGTGTGTATGACAACACAGCTGCACCTACACCACCCCAGTGCCCCCACTTGGCCACATCTGAACACACATACATATATTACAACATGTAAATGACATGAGGACAAAAAAGAAATCACAAGGAGCAATGGTTATACTGCGTGATGGAGACTGTGGAAACGAGGTGGATGCGTGAGAGGTCAATGTGGATTAAAGGTGAAATGTGAATAACACAAATGAGGTGTGGAGTGATGAGCGATGAGAGAGGCACGTGGAATGCTAAAAGTACAAATGCAGATTTTCAAACAAATACTTTCGGGACTGTAAGTTCAGTTTACACTCAAATATTTAGCAAGCTAAGCCTTTATTATGAATTATGCCTCAGTTATTGCTTTAATACCTCTCTCTCTCTCTCATTCTCCTTCCCTTCCACAAACCCTGCTTGTGTTTTCCGTCTCTCTTGCTCCCTCTTTACCTGTTGATTGGGAGCCTCAGGTTGGGGAGAGGAGGAGGGAACGCCTGTTGTTTCCTCATAATAATAGGGGGTATTCATGGTCATCCTGCTCCTCATCAAAGTACTGAGAGAGATGGGGGGGATGGAAAGATTGAAAGATGGGAAGCGTGGAGGGAGGGGTGGGATGGGTTGGCAGAGAGGAGGAAGGTACATGAAAGCAAGAGGGGTGGAAGGAGAGGAATGCATGGAGAGGGGGGAGAGTGGATTTCCAAGGGGAGGTGAATAGAGGTTGCAGAGGACACAGAGAGATAAATAAAGGTAGAGAAGAAAAGGGGTAAAGCGGCAAGAGGGGGAAAAATAAATGCAAAGCTTTTATTTTTCTATTCATCAGAAGGAGTCTGTGCTGCTGGTTAAAAGGTGCTGATATTAAAAACACACAGACGGCCTTGATGAATGAAAAAAAAAACAGCAAAAAATGAGTGAAGCCAATGAATAAAACCACTCTGATTTATATTCATCCAGAAAGCAGTCATTTCAACAGCATCAACATGACAGGGTTTGGGACGCAAAGTGTTGGAGCTCTGTACAGTGACTGATACAATTTGTTTTGACTGATCCGGCATGCAGGCTTTTAAAACAAAGCTCATGTACTTTGGATGGATGAATGCAGATGAAAATCACTTCTTTAGCTCTGTGATGCAGCTGGTGTCAGGGAACTGTCAGCTCCCGAATATCGGTGTGTTTTTAAGAGAAAAGAACGAGGGAGATCTTGCAAAGCTTACAATGTATGTAATGTGCACAACCAGTCTCAGTAAGCAAAGAGGCTCCACCTTAAGCCATCTTCATGCCCAATGCTTATATGTCTAAATTTAACACCAATCAGAATTTAACTTCATTTGCATGTTTTTATGTCCTGAACAAGTTCTCTTTCTTTCAATCCATGGGGGGAGAAAAATGGAGAAAGACAGTGATGTTGGCTTGTATCATCCTCTTTCCCCTACCTTTCTGTGTTCCACTGCAGTAGAGCAAAATAAAGTGACACTGCTAGAACAATTCATGCTTATGTTTCTCCACTGCAAAGTGTATGAAAAGATGGACCTGCGTCCATTATTAGAGGTGCGGTTATGGAAAGGTATGATATGACACTGCCTCTGCTTTTCTTTAGCTACCCCAGGGACACACAGACCGAGGAGGTGGGGAGGAAAGCGGATAGATACAAACTGTTGCTGATGATGGGGATGCGTGAGAAAGACAGAAAAGGGAGAGCAGCACTTTGATGACATTATCAGACGACCCAAACTGAACCTGAGGACTTTTCTTTAATTTTCAGAGGACTTGTACATTTAGTGAGGTCTTTGTTTTCCTTTGTTAGCAGACAATATTTTCATGCAGTGTAGATTTTCTAACACAAATCATATTTTTACAGGATGAATTTGTATAATCTGGAAGGAATGTTTATTTATTTATATCGTTAAAAGTTACAGGGAGAATGCACATAATAAACATTTCTGTAAAAGTGCCAGATTTGCTAATTTTCTGCTGCACCATGCGCAGGTGTACTTAAAGCAAACATGGAAAGAACATGTCAACTCCAGGCAGAGGGAAACTGAAGGACAGTGCTAACCACTGGGCCACAGTGCCAGTTTACAAAACGAGAGGATATTTTCCAATTAAGGAGGTTCCTAAAGATTTATCTGACCCAGAAATATATTTTAAGTGACAGCTGAACTTATGATATTCTCCATTCAGTTTAAGAAAAAACAGTGACATTCCAGTGAATATTTGAATAGTTGTCTTTTTTCCCAGGTAAATCATATTTTGTGTCACAGAAAAGAAAAAGTCCACAGATTCTGTTTGACCTGCTATATCGGAGCTACAGATGAGCCTACAACTTTAAGAATGACCTGTGTTAGCACAGTGCTGACAGTCTGAGGTGATCCGCTTTGTTATATATTCTGCTTATTAGTCTTGTGAGTGCTATGGGATGTGTGTATAGCTGTGTATTGACGTCATGTGAACAACCGAGACCTCATCCTGCAGTAACTTTAATAAGAGGTGAAAGAGTGTGAGTGAAATAAAATAAGCTACTGAGGGAAGGTTTCCAAGATAATTACTCACTAAGAAGTTTGATTAAAGTTTCATATGTGTGGAGGAGCAAATGTTGATTTCATATGTCTGTCTATGAACTCGTGTTGTGGTGGAGTTACTCACGTATGTGTTGGGGTCCTGAGCCTGGGTCTTAGGCAGCGGGGAGTCACAGTCAGGGCTGTAGTGTTCACAGAAGTCATAAGCAGCCTGGGCGTTGGAGGCGATCAGCAGCTGCTGGATGTCTCCCTGTGAAGAAGAGAAAAAACAGATCAACTAAAACCTGTTCAGCTGCATCATCTATTAAGGAGCTCAATGAAAACTTGTAGTTTATATAGTTAAGTTATAAGTATTTGGCTACATCAATAAAACTGACTTGATCAGAACTGTTTTAACTAACCCCAAAATATAACCTCAGGAAAAGCCACCAACATACGTATGATTTGCCTCTTCAACCTTTGTTGGGGGACTCACAGTTATCAGCCACACAACCAATAACTGCAGAGTTTGTTTCTAGCCATTTATGCTTATTAAGGTCCTCACCTGGAAAACCTCCTCATCAAGCAGACGTGCTCCGAACACCGTGATGCCGTTGGTGTCGACCTCTGCGTTATTGCCGCGTGGCAGGGAGCGGGTCATCTTCTTCTTGCAGTCGAGCAGCAGCGTCACGTTTTTCTTTGAAACGGAGAAAGCGATGCGATGCCACCTAGAGACAAGGAGAAGGAACCGAAGGCGAATAAATGTGTCATGTGACTACAGGCCTGATTAAAATGGTAACAAACCAACCCTCAAATCACATATACTATTCCCAGCCACCCACATGACCCCAATCGTGTCATCTCAACCAGTCACAAACTGGTTGCTGCTGGTTACTGACTTGCCATCAGCCAGGTTGACGCCTCTGAACAGTGGATAGTCCTCAGGGGCCGGCTTGCCGTTGTGGTCCTCATACAGGAAAACAGGTGAGCGTCCCATTTCAATGCCCAGCTGCTGGATGCCCTGCTCGCTGTAGATTGAGAGGAGGAAGGCCTGGAGACCAGCCTGGGCCTTAACCAGAGCCATGATGGAGAAGTCCTCCGGGAATGGACCTATTGATGAGGAAAGGCAGGGCAATGACAATGAAAGAAAAAAAGGGTTATATCATAGACTTGTGGGGATTTTACGAGAAGAAGAAATGAGGAGGAGGCAGTAAAGGAGAACGGAGACATGAAAAAAAATCTGGTATGCCCTGGATCTTTAACCAGAGCACTTATTTATAACGGATAAGAAGGAGAGGCAGCTGAAGGTGAAGAAAGAGAAGGCAAAAGGAAAAGCTTTGAAGTAGTGCAGGCTGAGAGACGGATAAGAAAATGTGAAAATGACACTAATGATGAGCTTTCAGTGAAAAAGTTAGAAATCTTTGTCAGGATCAACTGATTATGGAATATGAGAATAAAGTGCCAAGTTAAGCTGGCATAGATGATGAGGACACGTAATAACAGAGCAGGAGAAGGAAGGCTAAACCTCAGAAGATGAGTTGAAAATCAGCTTCGACTTTTGAGGAGTTTTTCACAACCCCATAAGTGCTAGTTTCTCTTTTCTCTCCTCACTCCAGGGTGTCAGACAGTACTACTCTCACGTTAATTTGTTATGGCTCTGCCACACAGTTTAACTCAGCTCCTGCACTGCAACACATAATTATACTTTATATCCATGAGCAATCTTGCACAGGGCACAATAGCTCCACATAACTCCAAAGAGCTCTGTTAAAAATACGTCCAAACATAAATAGCAGCCTCTGACTCTGATTATAGGTTTCTTTGCTCTGGAATTCATAGTAAATATGTAAAATCCTAAAGTATAACCTATGACACAGGAATTTCTGTTGATTCTTTCCAGAGCAAATTGTCTTGTTGTAAAATAGATATAAAAACTTCATATAAATAGCTGCCTGTTAGACAATGATCTACTCTACCTCTGCATTTATTTTATCCATGAGGAGTTCAGGAGTTCATTTGATTAATTTTGGGCTATGTTGATTAATACCACTTAAAGTACTCTATGACTTTAAACAGACAACACCAAATAACACATAAGTGCTGACAGTACTGCTAGCTAAGGTTGACAACTTATTTCACATTGTGGTGTCCCTAACACTGTATCAGGACATCTTTGAGAGCATTACTGCACCTATTCCTGGGCTACTTTGCACAGACCTGCAAGGTGTGTTACACCTGTCATCTATTTTTTATTCTAACAGTAACCCATGGTTCAATCCGTTTTGTTATCAGTGACAGCAACTGTTGGCAGTGGTGTTGCACTGCAGAATTGCTAAACCGTTAACGGGAACTAACTTACTGTATGTTACTGTGTGTCTGGTTTTAATCATCAGACACTGGCAAGATAATAAGAAACTAATATTTTCCATTCAGTAATTCTAAAAACCTTTAAAATACACATAGATGCAGCAGCTAATTTACACTAAACCTTGAGGTAATAAATATTAGGTTATGTAGTCTGAAAATGCATGCACAATTTTTTGATTGCCTGCTATTTGCTCTTTTTTTCTTAATAAAATACTTACATATTAATAATGTGCACCTTGTACTGACTTCTTTGGCAATACTATAACTAATTCTAGCCTATCATGTCTATACAGCAAAATGCAACTTTAAATATTAAAGAGGAAACAAAAAACAAGAAACAATCAAATAAAATGTCTGCATATTCAATCAGTTGCTTTACTGTAAAACAACTGTGTAAACCAAATGTATTATGACATTATTGAATTTAATATCAAGAGGATAGTTAAGGTGTAAAGTTTCATGTCCTGATCATGTCCCAGCCATCTCTTCTGAATCTGTCTCTTACAAGACCTCCAACATTATAAAACTGCAATGATAAATCGCTATAAGTCTAAACTTAAATTGAAGTTTTGGGCATTTATGTGTTAGTTAGTGGTCAAACAACGTTATGACAATTTACAGCAACAGCCTGATGTTCAGTCCTACCTGAGAAGAGCTGCTTGGTGGGGGCGGAGATCTGGGCCTTCTTGGTGATGCGGTAAGCATGATCGGGGCTGCCGGAGCGACGGGATGTGCAGAAGCCGGGGACCTTCTTCACGCCTTCGGGGAGAGAGGGAACCTGCAGCGCCCTCAAAACATCCACTGGGTCTGAGGAAGAGAAGCAGAAACAACAACTCATTAGTTGTCCTGTTTTACGCTGTTTTTATTTTCTATTTCACCCTTTTTAAAATTATATTTTAATGTGTTTTTTCAATTTCCCTTTGTTGCTTTTATGTTTTATGTAAAGCACTTTGAATTGCCTTGATGTTGAAATGTGCTGTACAAATAAACTTGCCTTGCCTAGAATAGCTGCCCTGCGTGTGACAGCAGCTTAATTATATACAAGGAAATGTCAAAGCTGAAATCCCCAGAAATCCTGTAATGTAACATCAGCAATCCAACTGGTCTGTGACACCTTCAAACAAAGACAACCAGACATACAACATCAAACTTTGAGTCCTGTTTTCGAGGGACAGAGCACTTTACTTCACGCTGTGATTTTCATTTGTCACTTTCTGTGAATGTAGAAGGGTACATACAGAAAATCTGTGATGTCTACAATGATGGAAATAAATTCCTGCTGCAGCTTTACTTAATGAGTCAGCTACAGGTGTACCTTTTTCATAAACATAAAACAGATTATGAAGACTACTTAAAAATTACACAAGAGGAGGCGTCTTCTCCAACAGCTTTTAAGAAGAAGATCTTCCTACAGGCTGTGTGGAAATCACAGTAAAGATCTTTTACAGCTTAATCCTATTCTTCTGCAGTGTTGCTAACCCCCACCCCAAAAAGAGAGGACTGTTTAATCTTTCACTACAGCGCTTCTTTTCAGCTGCAGAAACCTAACTTTGCCCAGAGGATAAAAAAAGAGTTAATCTTAAAAGTAATCTTAAATGTTCTTGCAGTACTAATGCGATATAGGAGCAGGTACAGGATACGGCCACAATGGCTGCCACTGTACATTTAGGAATAAGAAAGGAAGCACTGTGTCGGAGCGAATGGGCCACAGGCCAAGCCACGTATATGAACCACTGCAGGGCAGATACAGTGGGGCTCAGTTTAACTCAGAGCGGAGACAGTGCCCTCTATTCTGCTCAGATCTATCAAGCAAACTGAAACAAGTGGCTGTTGATATGATAGTGCTGAGTCAAACGAATATTTGAGGATACACGCATTTTTTCAGTTTCACCTGACATGCACATACACACAAAAAAATCTGGTATATGCACAGACAGAATAGACCCTAACATCACATAAACACACTGTGCCACCAGTCTCACATCATGTCTCCACTTTCACACTCTGAGGTCAACCAGTCTGTTTCTCCACCCTCAGTCTGCACTGTGGTTTACCTTGTTAGCTTTCTCACATTGCTCAAAGGCACTGTGTCAGTCTGTGTGTTTCAGTGTCAAAAGTATGGCTCTAACTTCTGGAATTCGGTGTTTGATTCCCTTCATGAACATCCCACAATTAAAACGGTACAATTAGACAGCTTTGGAGAAAAGCTTTCTTATTTTGTAATTAATGTCACTACATGAGCAACCAAACAGCAGATGGAAACAATGGCTACCTGATGTCTTTTACTCAGTGTTTTCTCTATGTCATCTAAAGTCAAACTGTCTGGAAACAGGCATCTTGAATGAACTGAATCATTTTAAAGCATCTTTACTGTAGTTTGACATTCATTTATTTCAACATAGTAGGCATCAAATCTTAAAAAGGGCGGCTGTCTAATTGCTCACATGAGTTGACTTGCACTGTCTTGTTACAGAACAGTGAAGTTAGAGTCTGGGATCCCTGTTAAAATAGCTACATACCATTGATTCCTATAGGAACACTATCTGTGACAGAATCAGGCTCAGTCTTGCTGTATGTTGCAGCAATTCAAAACTTGGTTGTGCAATTTGTTTCTAGTGAAATGCACATTTTTGTTAGTTCACCAAGAAGAAACCTCTGTATGCTACAAATTTGAACTTTTATAGATGTAACTTCTCCCAAGATGCCGAGCTGCTGTCTAATCCAGGATGGAATGACAAATATGTGACACAAATCACGCCAAAGTTTCAAAACAGAGGGATTACAAACACATTGTTCAAAATTTCGCAGTCTGAGAACATAAATGAAATGTAATTCTGAATTCTGGTTTTGAAGTGATGCATCTATAAAGTTAAAGTTTTCAACAACACTTTCCTGAACTCGGCCATCCAGCCTCAGCCTTGGCTGGACTTCATGTGTTTGAGGTGCACCAGAGAGCTAACTTTGCTGTTAACAGTCAATTATATTCATTTACAGCCTGCCCTGTCATGGCACTTCTCATAATAAACTTATGATGGCAGTGATGCATTGCCAATGTGAAAACTACAGTGCAGATAAAAAGATTATAACCAAGCCCTCCTGTGATGCAGCCTGTGAAGTTACATGTTTGTTTTCACTCTGCAGCAACAACAACAAACAGATTTCCAGGCAAATTACAAGCATCATATTTAAAAATGTTGTAATCATGCACACACCAGGATGTTTGAAAAGTACAACAGAGCATATTAACACAATGTGAGAGCCGATCACCACTTTGACGCTTTGCTGAATATATAAAAGGAGCTGTAAAGAGCTTAGCCACACAAGGTCATGTTGATGTTAATGAAACTCTTTCAAATTGTTTTCTAGAAATTGACCAAATCTACAATGACCTTAAGTCCTGACCCAAGCTGCCCATCAGACGTGAAAAGAAAGGTGGTGCACGTGACATTAATCTGCAGGTTCTCATCACACATAGAGCGGTAAGACTCGAATCCCCTTATAATACAAACATAAACTGACATGAATTTATTACCAATCTGACAACAGCTGTAAAGTAAACTGTAACACACTATTGTAAAGCCATCTTAATGTGCAGTCACATAGGATGCTTTATTTTGGCCTCTAATGTGAAGTTTCCTTGTGTTTGTCCTAAACTCACCCCGATCCCATCAGTGGTGCTTGTGTTTAGGTGACACCCAGTGTCTCAGAGCTAACAGTTACCCACAGATGGTAATATTTATACAGATGGAGCAAATGGCGCGTTAATATTGCCTCAGGGTGTCTAGACCGAAGTCCATTAACGTCACTCTACACCAGACCGACAGAAAGAGGAAGAAGAGGAGGAGTGAGAGGAAGCGATAGAGTGAGGAAGGAAGGGGAGGAAGAGAGGGATGTATAGCAAAGATGTCAAAAGGGAGAGCGAGAGTTTGATTTATCGGTATTGTGATGCTAGTTTAGCTATCCAGAACAGACACTTCCCTAAAAGCAGCGTGAATGGGGGAATGAACAGAAGGGAGTAGTTAATTAGAGAAAGTGAAAAGGTCAAAACAGAAATGAAGACACATATGGAGAGGAGGATAAAAAGAGAATAAGGAAATGAACACTGAGCAGGATAAAGAAATGTCAGAGTAGTCCTTTAAAACTTTGAATTTTTCCCAGATGCCAATATCTGACTTGTTTTCATAGGTTAGTTAGTCTAGAAAATGTTAGTGTTAAAAAAGAGCAAGAAACTTTTTCCAAACCCTTTTTGAGACTTTATAAGACCTCAAACCATTGAATACTTTTCAAGACTTCTGCAAATCTGAACAGGAATGCTGGGAATGAGAAAGGTAGAGGGAGGAAAGGAGGGAGGGCACCGAGAGGATGAAGGAGGGAGAGAGAGGTTCAGGCGGTGTTTGTGTGTGTGTGTGTGTGTGTGTGTTTTGGGGGGTCAGGCAGTGACAGTAGACAGCGTGGTTCTGTGATGGCAGGATCCTGGATCAGATTGCAGCCCGAACTCCCCCAGTACACCCAGTACAATGTGCCGCTCTGTTCCCCGCTGCCTGCCCAGCTCACATCTGCAGCCGGGACCCTTCCTGCCTGGAGGACCACAATCACGACAAAAACACACCCACAAAAATAACACGCAGGGCCACGGAGGTACACGCTCACACGGCCCAGGCGGGGAAAACTGCACCAACACACCTCGTGAGACGAGGGGTGGCAAATATGAAACTAGACATGGTAGGAAAACAGAAAGCCAGGGGGCACAAACTCTCTTTCTTTACTTTCTTTCTTCTCCTTCTTCTCGCTCCATCAGCCTTTCTTACTATAAGCGCTCACAGATGGCTGCAGCCCTTTGATGTAAGCGCAGGCCAATTACATTTCTGTCATTAAGACAGGAAACAGGGCTCCCAGACACGTGAGGGCAGTTACAACCGCTGCTGTAGGTAAAGACTACAGTAGCCTGTACAGTGATCCCCACTGACAGCTGCACCGGCTGAAATGGAAAAGGCCATTTTTAGTACATAGATCATTAATTATGTGCCTGTAAGACTAAAACACGTCTGTTTGATGTTCCTTATTAGACTTAATTGAATCTGGAATTGTCTGGGAAGGATCTTGTATAATCCAGCTGTTTTTTCCTTTCTGAATCTTCTCTAAATGTTTATTTTCTGTATTTATAAGAAGAGTGCAAACACCTAAACTGAGCTAAACTTTTTACCACTGAACACAGGAACTGTGAGATTAGTTATGCAGGAATATCTATGTTTGAAATCTTGTCAGTACACTTTGAAACTTTAAAGAAGTCTCTGCAGCGCCTAATAGCAATAAATATGTTGTATATACAAAAACATTTCAGAACGTTACAAACTTGATTTTAGTGAACTCCAAATAATTTCTTAGATTATCTTTTCTGATAGTGATCAGAACACGTGTTAAATCCTTTAATTTAGGTAATATGTTAATCATGAAACATGAAGAAAGTTCCTCTGAAATAATGATATGCAGTTTGGCGTATAATGGAGCACTGTATCATGTATTTTTTCAACAGGTGCCCGAGGACTGAAACAATCCCATCACTGTTTTACTCTGTTCCACTCAGTTCCACAACTGACCAAACAAGCTGAGCACCAGCGTGTCACACCCTGATAGAAAACACATGTGATACCCAGGTCACCAGTCACACTGTAAAACGAGGCATCAAACTAAAACTAAAATATTTTGTGGCAGCGTTTGTATTGCTGTAGTTCCGCAAAGCTGCCACTAGATGGAGCCAAAACAGATTTAATGAACTTTGTGACAGTTAAAATACAGTCAAAGTCTGTTTTAAGGGCTGGCAACACGCAGATGTTTACATGCACACACACCATGCAAACACACGCTCACATGAGTGAGAGGTAAACAATGCTAATGCTTACTTAACAAGAGACTATTAATCTGTACATTCTGGCAGCAAACAGGGTAAACGACTTGACTAACAGAACAGAAACACCTCTTCTGTCTGAACACAAAGCAGGTGGACAAACAGATTAAACCCTGTAAATAGACACAACACATCAGAATGAGAAGCTCATAAAGCCAACAGTGAAACATTAAACAACCCAAAAGTATTAAACACCATGGACAGCTCAGTAGTACTTAGTACTTAAAAGAAAAATTGTAAAAATCCTGGGTTATTTATTTAAATATTTTGCATTATGTTTTCCTGCTGAAACCTGAGTATATTGTCTGCACACACACAGCCATCAGGTCAGCCCGCCGAGCCCTGGGTCATTCTCTCACTGCAGACTTGTGTGAGGTGACAACTTTGAGGATCTCAGTTCACTTCAGAGGAAAACCTGTATTTCCTCTCCTGGGCTTTCTGCCTTAGATGCTCTGTGTCACAGTTTCTGTGTGTGCATATTTAAATGTGTGCATGTGTGCCCTTTCCTCTTTTGGTACAGCGGTGCCAAATACCAGACACACACTCCAGCTGACACGCTGACCCCTCACCTCTCACCTTTACACAGCGACCACATTGTTAAGACACACAGAGCAAGAGGGACGTGCAATATTGACCACAGATTAACAAACATACACATGGACGCACGGACACACAAATTCATCTGTACACCTACTTTCTGTGTCAATATTTGAGTCTCCTGGTATTTCTAAGAATAAACAAAGATGGCAGGGTTTCAGGGACCTGAGATTAGAAAAAAAATTAAATTACAAAAAGTTAACTACAAAATTAATTCCAAAATTGAAACTCAGCTTCAACTAAACTCGAGTTGTTCCTCAATCACCAGCTGTGTCCCCATCCACCCAGCTGACCACGGCAGCTAGGCGTATGAGCTGCTGCAGGTTATAATTTCCAACATGGTGCTCTATAGTTGCCTTGCAAAGACAGACAGAGAAACCATTATGAGTACCCGTGCTGTAAAAAGGGGGTTATTAGACTTTACATTATTTATATGGTATAAAATGAGGGTTTGGTTTGTCAGTGAGTGTTAATTATCATGTAGATGCCACAACATGTGAGTGTCTCTGGCTAGCTGCTCTGAAAGGAAAAAAATACCCATACAGAACTGTCCTTTGTGCTGTAATACAGGACTCCAGAGCTAGGTGTGAGAGGAAAGGGGAGCGGCTGCATATTAATGATAGTGAGGTGATCGTGCCACAACAAATGTTTCATTGATTTCTCTCAGCAACACCGGAGAGACATGACAAACGTGAAGAGTTCATAGGTAATGGACGTAAAGAGAATGAGGTTAGAAGTACAAAAACGAATCTGAGCCTTGACGACAGAAGAAGATTAATGATAACGGAGCATTTGAATAGCATAATGTCAATTTACAATATAACTGAGTTAAAGTCAATTCACACAAACTGTACTTCAACTTATCTCCTACAAAACAAAAGAACTGATCCTGATTAATGATGAGAAATACAATGTCTGTCTTGCCAAAAGTCTTAAAAAAAACTGAGTAAAACAATCAAATCAAAGCATAATATGCACACAGCAAGGTAACTTATTAATGTATGAGCTGTATGTGGGTCTGTGCTCACAACATGATTATGGGCTGTTCTTCAAACACCCATTTCTGAATCAAATCTAACACCTTGGTCATCCCGACATCACACATCAATCAGAACCGCAGACTGAGCTGGTTTAACAGGATTGAAAAGGGACACAGAACAAAAGAGAAGGTGGAACATTATTTTATCTCAGGGTGAAACTAAACATGCAATTATTGCACATAAACACCAAAAGGGAACCAAGAGATAACTCTGATAACAAGAGCCGATCTGCATTCAAGGTACAATTTTTTATCATGTAGTCAAATAACTTCTCTCTAAATATTATAGTATTGTTTCTTGTACTAACAAAATCACTACTTGAGGTGTTTTATCCTGTGCTTTGAGCTTTTCACACCTGCCTCTATCAGCACTCATTTATCCGTCACTACAGGGCAGTGCCAACATTTACTGTACTGTGTCGCAGCCTTGTGTGGTTTCTTCATTCCCTCCACTGAGAACATGCTGCCAACATATGCCCAAGTGCTCTACTGTGTCCCCTGTGTGCCATTATGTGGTCTGTGCCAGTCTGTGTGTGCTGCACTGACGCTGCCAGAGAGTATCGTGCTGGAGTCTCGTGTGGTTTCAGGGCTGGAGGCCACAGTCTTAGTTTGGATCTGAGGGAGGATACTGGCACCACAAAGCCTACATGGGACCAGAGAGCCCTGACCAGACAGGGGACAGTCAGTGGTTCCCTGTAACATACTATCATATAGGACAGACAGTAAGCAAGGGCACGAATTAGAAACCCGTCTGAGGCCCACTGATGTGTCTCCTGACCTCACAGCTCAGGAAACTGGTCAGTGCTAATGTGGATTACACTTCATATGCAGATGATAGTTTAAAACTGCAAGAAAACAACACTTTGCTCATTTAAGGAAAAGTCAAAAAGCTATATTAAATCAAACATCTTCAGAAACAGTGACTATCTGCACACCTACATTTATCTCAGAGTCTAGCCAGAGGCGACAAGTCGGACTTATAATAAAGACAAGTGTAACAGCAGGGGACCAGCATTACATGATGATCATCATCACTGTTTATTGCGACACCTTCTCAGGGTGGAAATCCCCACATCAGAAATATAACCTACACTCTGGGGATCTTTATAGGTGTAATTTAGCTGGAAAAAAGCAAGTGTGAGAGGAAGGTGGAAAAAGAGCACTGCAGAGCGAGCGCAGGAGGACTTTGATTGGTTGTGATGTGCTCCGCCTGCAATAATGCTGCCAACAATATTTTATTTACGCCCATTGTATTTAAAATGATCAACAGATATCTGAAAGTTACTAAGGACACTGTACACTGGGAAGTTGGCATTACTTATATTGCAGAAATGCAGTGATTGTGTTGCTTTCTTGTCCATTTACACATAAGTTATCTCTCCAGGGTATTTCCTTTCTCCCAATGCATGCTGGGATAGACTCCCATCACTGGTGAATCTAATCAGAAATAAAACGGAATGAATAAAGGAATGTTGATGTATTATACAATAATTTGAAATCACTGCATTAGGACACTTCAAATGGTCCCAGATAAGTTCTGAAATGTCAGCGAAAGGCAGGTGTTTTCCTGTGATCGACTGTTTTGGCGTGTCTTCTCTGACCGACTGAAGACATTCCTCTCATCTCATCGTAAGCAAACAAGTAGCTTAAACCAACATTTAAAACTATTTTCAACTGGATATGGTATTAATGTCTGGAAAAGAGATGTACATTAACATTACAAGTAAAAGCACACAGCTGGTCTCCGCACCCTCCTACACTGACTTCCTAGAAGCAGCAAAATAACAGAGACTAGGAATAGCATCATATACTGACAGCCTGTCATTATAAAGTTGGCGTCCTCTGCTGCCGTCCCTGTACATCTTCTACTAAAACAGAATGCCTTGGAGGAACGACGCCTAACTATCCACACACAAACCACTAAATCATCACCTATGAAACCGAGGAAGAAGGAAGAGCTCACTATGTTCACATGCAGCGTTGATGTGGTTTTGTCTGAGAAAGGCTTTTACAAGTTCACAGTCTGAGGGTATGTCATGGTTTAGAGGCTTGATGACTTCTGCCATGTTTTAATCTTCCAACCGCAGTCTGAGTCTTATCTATTCATGCAAATGAGATGATTTCGCATCTGTGGTTGAAGCCATTGAGAGACTGAGAGTAGTGGTGATGGTGTCGACTAGCATACGGCCACAGCTTCCTCTCAGCAGTCCTGATTAGTGGCTCAGGATTTCATTTTGTATGCTTCAAACCAGCTTTTCTGTAAGAGACAGAGTTACACACTGAAGTGTTGAATATGTGTGAGCTAAAAAAGTGGACATCTTCAGCTGTCCACTTTGTTAACAGTCTGTAAACTGGTGGACATTAACGACATGCTAAAGAAACAAGCCACTTTCAGAAGGGGGACGTTTTTTGTCCTGACCTCAGTGTCCCAGGCAGCCTGTCCTCACGTGTTGTGTTCCCCCACCAACGTAGCAATCTTCCATCACACATGGTTAGGGTTTAGGGTTGAGCTATGGCTGGGGTTTGCCAACATACCACATTATATGATGACTACATGCCTTAAAAGTAAACTGTTACTTGTTTTGGCTCACAGCTAATCATCTTTGTGTCACGATGAGCTTTGAGAAATATGTGCAACACTGACATCTGATGGGGAGAAGGCATCTGACGAGCTAAGACTAGCCAGTACAAAATTATTAAAGCAAAACATGTTACCCTGGATAACAAGGTATGGGTCAAAAAAAAGAGGAGAGAGTATAGATGTGGATCAGGAGCCACAAGGGAAAATTATGACAAAGCAGAGGAAAATCAAAAAGACAAGGTTGAGTCACATGTGACCAGCAGAAGCCTGAAATAATACACACTTCCATACAGTCACTGGAATGAACTATCAAAACCCTGCGCAGCCACCACATATAGGAGCTCTATTCAGAGAGGGGGAGAGAGAGAGAGAGAGAGAGAGAGAGAGAGAGAGAGAGAGGGGTAATGTTATGTTTAGCCAAACTGAGACAGACTGCCCTTTGAGGAGCTCTGCTTTGAAATGAGGTTGAGGAACATCCATGTCAAGAAAATATTGCCCTCTGATTTTCTCCTCCTTTGAACAAAACTCTGCTTTCATGCCTTTCTAGGCCCAAAGCTCTCTGGGTAATGGCTGTGTCTCATCATCCATCCCTCCTCCTTTTTTTCTAGTCTTCATTCTCTCGGGAAAGACAGAACAAACATGAAATATTCTGACCACTTTCTTCTCTAAATCGGTCTTTCACTGCTTGGGTGGGGCGCTGTTATAGTTTACACTAACATCTGCGTTGCTGCACCACACTGGGCGTGCAGGAACGCGCACACAGACGCGTCGCGCACGCAGTGGTCCAGCGCGTCTGGCCAACTATGCGCGTGTTATCCATTGTGCGCGCGCTGGGACGTTACACGCACAGGCACCCAGGGGACCAGGCACGCGCTTACAGGTAAAGGGAGTGTTTTATTTGCGTCACTCTGACACGATCACAGCGTCAGATGATTAACAAAACCTTTTTTCTACGAACACCTCCGCGAGCACAGCGCCTCCATCAGCATCCAGTAAGATGAGAAATTTAAACTGCTCGAGGTGTTGCACACAGAGGCACATTCACATTGATGTGGCATACATCTCCACACCCTGAACTGGGGGAAAACATCCATAGCTTACAGACGCATATACACAAACAGAAGTGTACAAAGCGCACATAGACACGGAGACACTGAACGCTTTCACTCTCAAACCCCTGCGACCGAAGTGCTCCGCTGCATAATAACCTATTCATAAAAAAGCAAAAATGTCTCAGGCTTCCGCCTCCAAAATACACACGGGAGATGACGGGAAGGTGCAATCGCCTTTCGCAATCTGAAATTGGAAACGGGGCCAAAGAATACACTGAAGGAGGGCAATTTATGTGACAAAACCCCCCATTGGTCCGCAAGTTGTCCGCGAAAGTCACCCAAACGAAGAATAAAGAGCCATTGATCCATCTGTCAACTGAAACTTCTAAACTAAATGTATTTCTCCAAAAACGTTTGTGTAATCTCAACCTGCTTTGGTGCTTCTGTTCAAAACTTGCTTGTGGCTCAGCCAAAGCTCTACAAAAAATATTTTCCAACCAGCTTCAGATCCACAGAAGTTCGTAATCTAGAAGGTTAATTGAAACCTTACAACATAGCCTATCATATTCAAACACCACAATTTCAAGTCGTGTTGCTGCAGTCTTTTAATTAGTATTCATTTTAATGATGTGTCGCGTGCCATTCCGCATCAAAAGTCCTCAGTCAGATCTGAACTTATCAGGACTCAGGTGAATCAATGGATTCTCTGTTATTAAAAATAACTCAAGACGACTAGCGGTCAGCCAGGGAACTGCAGCGCATAGAGATCATTCCTTTTAGGAGAAATAATCTATAGGCCAAACTGTGGAGAGCGAAATAGAGGAGGAGCAAAAACTTTAATATAATGTAAAACCTTAAAGTAAAACACTGGATCCAAAATCTTCTACACGCCATCTTTGTAATCACTATGAAAAATAATATAGTACAAAAGGAAAACACACAAAATCCACTTTCCTTTGGCTTCGTCTAACAGAGTACAAACTCGGTGCAGAGATCCCTCCTCCCTGGACAACCAGAGGCAGTGATGGATGGACTGGTGCACAGGCTGAACTGGTAAACCCTCTGTCAACCTTAGTCCCTGCAGGCCAGTTTACTCAAAGCAAAAAAAAAAATACTAGTACAAATTTTAACAGCGGGACGTTTTCAGACAAACGTCTTTAAAAACGACTGTAGCAGCTCTTTGCACCGTCCTACCCCATGTCCCCCTGCGGATAGGGGCCTACGCACTGCGTAAAATGAGCACCATTCTCTAAAAACTGAATGTGATTCTTAGTAGTTGAGAGTTTGTAGTTTGTAAGAAGATAAATAGGAAAAGTCACCAGGCATATCGTTCAAAATGACTAAAACGCCACCTGGGTGGTTTGAGCTCAGTGGCTAACAGCTTACTGAGATAACACCTGTCAGCAGGTTGCTTGCGCGCGCGCCGAGAGAGGAAGACAGCCGAGGAAATGAAGTCCAACGAAGGACAAAAAACCTTTATTCGAAACATAATAACGCGTTTGTGTGTTTTCCTGCAGCAAAAAGCGATTAAATGCTTTTGTAACCTCTCTTCTCTGTGACCACTGGTTGATATGGACAGTGTGTAACATCCATTATCGGACAGGGAATGTTAAGGCTGGAGATATTTCAGATTCCAGATAAGGGGATAAATCATAAAAACGGAATATGTGTCATTATTTTTCGGGGATGAACGAAGCGCATAAAATCTCCGAAGTTTCCTATAGGTTCATTATCGGACACTCACTTATTCGTATTTTCCCACTAACTGTCAATTTTAGGGCCTTTAAGAACCAGAGACAAACACTAGGATGCTTAAGGAACTTTACCCAGCAGAGATACACTTCTAAATATGCCGGTACAGAAGAAAATACAACCCGTAAAGATGTTTTTATTTAGATATTGTTATTGTTGGATCATTGTTGACTAGTCTCCCGTGAAAAATCTAAATTAGCACGTCGATGCGCAAGTGTCCGATAATGGATGAGGTCTGCATCTATTCCACGAGCTAAATCCAGGTGGACAACGAAGAATGAAAAAACGGAAAACACGAAAGGTGTCCAAACAATCTGACCAACTATCGTTTAAAACGCGCAACAAACATCAAAATTAATAGGAGAACCCGTCTTACCTGCGCGGACCACGGTCGTTTGGCAAACGGCGAGCGCCACGGTTACCAGGGCGAAGGATGAGAAGTCCATGCGCCATGGTCTCCGTTTCTTCCGGAAGGGAGAATCTCCAGTATCCATAGTTTTGCAGTAGTTTGCCGGCCTGGTTGAGCTGTAAATGTAGGATATGGTGGAAGTTATCCTCTCACAGAAAGCCAGCCGACGAGAGGGACCCGACTGAACCTTCTGCGAGGCAACAGACAAAAAGGCACGCCTCTGGAGACGTCTCGACCTCTCTCCCGGAGACTGTCCTTAATGAGTTACCTATGTCTGTCTATGTTAATGCACAAAACCTAAACACTAAAGGGGCTTCGGGGTGAATAAATATCTTTTATTTTTACGTTTAACCCCTTAGTGCTAAAGCCCCATTGAGTCAGACTGGGTACGAGTACCCAAAGTGGAGAGAGCAGCAGAGAGAGACCTGGAATCACGCTCTCTCTCTCTCCCTTCTCTCTCTTTCCCTCTCCCCTTCTTTACACACTTACTCCCACGAAGAGTGAGAGCGTGTGTGTGTGTGGAGAGAGAGAGTGAATGGCAAAGGGGGAGAGGGAATAGAGGGCGTGCGTAATTGCGCCTTTGGCGCACGTGGATACGTGTGCAGAGAAGCGTCTCAGAGCGTGAAGTGAACTTTTTTAATGTCAAACATATACAAATATTTCACCTCAGACACACAAGAATTGCGTCTTCCGTTTCCAACTTTGAGTTAATGCTTTAATGTTGCTCTCTGAACGCAAACCGATCAGTGGAAACATGTTTATGTCTGTCTCTGATTCTTTCTAAACAATCCTAAGAGAAGCCAGCAGGAGTATTTCTGTTTACCTTTTTTTACTTCCTACGGTCTTAGTGTCTGTGGCGTGAACAGGTTGGATTTATAAACACTGAAGATAAACGGTAGATAATACAGCAGGACCACGCACCGAGCTCAAGAGAGAAGAGTTATCCTTCGGCCAGCCAATCAGGGTTCTGTCCGCGCTGCTCACCACGCCCATTTCACTCAATTCTTGGCGCTCTCCTCGTTCTGATTGGTCGGACCCACGTGGCATTGTTTTGCAGCATCAGCTCAGGTGCGTTGGGGAGGATGGGGGTGCCGCGTGTAATAAAACTTGTGACTGACAGATCAACTTCTTTCAACCATTAATCTCTCTTTTAAGATAAAAACAGATCTAATTGACTATTTTTTATGGATGTTTGGAGCAAAATTCTGATGTTAAAATATAGAATACACATGACCAAAACCAAATGGTAATTCATACATTCAACAGAGTTAAAGACATTTCATAAATCATGGCTTGTGATGGAACAAAAATAAGAACCACACTCCATAAGACCAGCCGCTCCTCCCAGGGATCAGCATGCTAGGACCCATTCACCTGCTGCGGTTCGGTTTCGTAACAAATGAGTTTCTCCTGGGTGGGTTGTTAGCCCTCAGCAGGACAGCATACAGACATGCTGGGGTCTTTGTTTGTCTGGAACGTCCCGCCTAGGGTAACCCTACCAGGAGCAAGCTCCCAACGGTATCGCTCTCCAGGGTCACTGGAACACGCAAGCCCCCTCGCCGCATCAAGGCCAGACCCGAGAGGAGGCATTCACCTGCTGCACAGCTGGTAAATTCACCAGAGCACTAACATGTGTCTTCTGTTTGTCAGATAGAGGTCCATGATTTTGTTTTGTATTTTCAGAGAATGCTACCTTTTTGTTCTCATGAAGAAGTCAGTCATCAGTACAAGCCCAGGCACCATGCACTCACCAAGCTCCTCTCTCAGGTCTGACTCCAGGAGGAGGTTTCTAGAAATGATGATACATTTCAAACCTATTTAATATTTATAAATTAAAAATATATCAGATAAATGAATATAGTGTATCTGTCTCAAAGCAGTTCAGGCAACTGTCTAAGGTGTCCCAACATTAATAAAGGAAAAGGCAGATGTTATTATCTACTTTTCCTTTACCAACAATTTGTTCATCCGTCACTCAATATTTTTCAGTTTCCCTTCACAGCTGAGCACTGTAGCTTTTAGAAAACATACTTAAACAGGAGCCACTGAGAGGACATCAAACCACTGGGACATAAACTTTAAAACCAACTTTAGTACTATCTTCAAAGAGACATTCCTTTTGTAATTTCAAAGTCACTTTTATATCTATACCTGTCATAAACACTCAGTAGCATCTTCTTTATTTCAATCTGCCCCCAGTGCCCATCTGTCTGCGTTGTAAATGTCTCTGCCGTCACACAGCCCATGCTTGGTTAGTCACTTTCTTTGAATGCAGACTCCACATCCAGAGAGCAGTAATTAACCATAATTATCCCTTGATGCTCTATACCACTCACTCTTTCTCACTACCCTTCATTTCTTCCCCCCACGTCTGTCTGATTCTCTGAGGTGAACGAAGGGGGTTGTGTTTGCATTCTGTGGGATTTCCATGATAACTCCCTTTACTATCGTTCTTTCTAAGAGCTTGGAAGCAACAGAAAAAAAAGAAGAGTAGTCAAACTTAATGGTTTTCCTTTACTTAAAAAACAATATATTCTGATGACAGGCAAATTACAGACAGGTGATTACGTCTGGGTTTCAACACTGCAATCTTTAAAAAGGAAAATGTATTCCTATATATTTATAAGTTGTGAAAATGCTGTTTATCCCTTGTTGTTGTTGTTGTTGTTGAGGTAACTAGTGTGAAGTTGCATTCAGAGTTCAGATGACTTGCATAAAATTTGTACAAAACTGACTTGCAACATGATCAGTTACACATATACAGTCTTTAGAGCTCACAGAATGTTTCTTTTAATGTATTAGTTTAGTTATTAAGGCGTAAAGAGAAGTGTCCTTCTCTACACTGACGCACAGCCATGTAACTTTTAGCGCCTTGCTAAACAGACTTCTAACAGGACACACAGATGTAATGCAGATCAGACCTACTATGATATTAGATTACTCTCATTAAACTTTGAAAATGGACCATGAAATATTAAAAGTATATGTTTTTAAAACCGTACTGTGGTTTAAAATCTGAGAATATGATTGAAAATCTTTTTAAAATAGATTTGAATGTATGAAATAATTGCTTCACTCTAATGTTTTCAGTATTACAGATCAGTGAAGTTTCATGTTGTTTTTTTTCTTTTCTGTAGAGTATCACCTAAGCACATTACATTTTAAATATCTTTTAAATTATTTATCTGTGTCATGGCCCAAATAGTGGTAGTAAACCAGGTTGAATATGATATCAATATATTATATAGCTGGGACGGATATTAATCTGATTAAGCAGATTCAGACCTGGACGTTGGTCAAGTTTGATCAAACGTTTTAATTATATTTATTCAGCTGTTTAATCATATTTTTGGTGAGTCATCAATTAAAAGTCAAACCTTTTCTCTCCCCGACATTGGATGCTTGTTTTAAAATGCTGCAAATCGTAGAAGAGTTTGTTAGGGCAGACTTTCAGTGCCGAGTTTTAGTGTCTACAGAGAATTTGAAGATGTAAAGATGGCAAAATTTAGCATCTTCCACATGTACATAAGCCTCAGTTTAGACTCTCAGTTTCTGCCAGTGCCAACCACTTTTCTTTTGATACATTATGCATTTTATTTAGACCCATGGGCTCATAAGATGCCCGACTCCACCATTTCCCCAGAATACATGTCTACTGGGCACTAAATTCCAGATGAAAAGAAAAGGGACACGCTTAAAGTATGATGGCCATGTTTTAGTTTCAGTCCAGTGGTAATGCACTGTCTATGAGTTTACATACAAGGCTGCCAAAATAAAAAAAAATTGTCCTGCCCTCTCGTTAGAAACAGCAGCGAGCTTTGATGTATGTAGAATGACAAGGAGCGGCCACTGTGTGATCATTCTCAGAAACCATCAACTAGGCCGCTGCATCCAGCAATTATCCATCAGGAATCATGAGGAAAACTGACTAGGGCAGTTTTTATACCTATATATTACTGTATGGAACCAAAGGGAAAACATAGGATTTCTTGTTCTCAGATGTAGAAGAAAAACCATTAAAGGGAGAACAGAGGAGGTGAACAGAACAGCAGGAAAGCTCAAAAGAAATCAGAGCGAACCGAACCAAATATTGGAGCAATAAATGGAGAACAAACAATATAAACCCACAATTTGCAATTTACCTGAATGTTGAGTTTGGAGTTATTTTTCTCCTTTTGTACACACTGCAGCTTCACTGCGATGTTATTTTCACTGCAAGGTTAAGTCCAGGAAACGCTCCCTCACTGCGGCAGCTCTGGGTTTTTAGTTTGGCTTCCTGGACACAGCGAGTGTTTGTTGAGACTGTTTGGTTCTGGCCTCCTTGTGCTCTGAAAGTAGATGCCGCAAGTTGTAAAAAGAGACACCCCAAGAGACATCTGTGGTATGTGTTTGTGCTAGACTTTGCACACGCTCGTATGTAAAAATGTTATTCAATTTACTCGAAGATTCCTACTCAAGGAGGGTAGTGGCACTTTTGTTGCATTCATGGTTTCATCAGGGGCTGACAAAGTGGTCGTCTGACCAAAATGTATCTGTAAGTGTTTGTTTATTACAGGAAACGTAAGGATCAATATTCAATGATAATAATCACTAGACATGTTGTTGTCAGGATGGAATATTTGAATGGTTGTGTTGATGTACATGCAGGAGCGCAGGACTGGGGAGGGGACTGAGTATGTTGGGCCCACAGAGATACTACAATGAATAGCTACAGATGCTGGGAGGGGCCAATCGAGAATGCCTTTGTACAGGTCCAGATTTTTGTGCTACACCCCTCTGTGCCACCCCTTTGTACATGTGTGTGTTCAGCGTTAAGTTTATGGATTTTATCACAGATTCAGTTATACAATCATACATTTTCAACCGGTTTTGTTTTTATCACATGTGCCATGATCATTTGCTTTTATGTAACTTACTTTACATTTTATGCATTAATTGCGTGATAGAAATAAAGTTTATTATTATTATTAAAGTAGGCCACTGTTTTCCCAATACAGACCAAAGTGCAGGTGTGATGGATCTTTCTGCTTTAAAGAGTTTTATATACAGTAATTAAATACATCCATAACATTGCTGAATCACTGCAGAACGGTGACTACTCATAAAGTCTCATTTAATTTGGACCAGCTCAGTCTGAGACATCACATTTGATGACACTGAGAAAGCGCCTTATTTGGGATGCCAATGCTGGAATTATTCCATGATTTTAATAGAAAGAAAAAGTCGAATATGGTCATCGGTGGCAGATTTGAAAAGTATGTTATCCTTCAATTACTGTATATGTCAAAAATATAGAAAGTCTTGTTCATGCAAGTGCAGGTATATTACTTTTGCTTTAATCTTTCTACATAACCCCAGTGTCATCTTTGCTCAAATCTACTACTCTTTCTTCTGACCTCCAAACTGCCTGTATAAACTGTGTGTGGGGCTCTAAAGGGTTGTGCACCTGTTGCAACAGGTGCTTTAGCAGGTGCCTACTTGTTATCAATCTCATCCTGTGGCTTGCTTCGATTTGCTTTGACGTTGTTGTGCGTCTCTAGGAGGTGATTTGACTTGATGAACAGTCTGCAAGACGTTTGGAGAGCAAGCTGGAGGAAACATGTAAACACAGACAGCAGGAAGTAATGTTAAAAAGAGACAATACATTAATGCTCTTACAGACTTTTATGTCTTTGCAGCAAACAATATAGCTGTGGTTGAGTTGAACCAAATATTTAATACAAGAAATGCACTTTTGTTTTTAGCACTGCAGCTCTGCATATTCAAAAAGTTTTTAGTCTTTGACAAAGTACCAGTCAGAGCAGGCGCTGATGAGGGAGAAAGAGTTTCTGTGATGGGCGGAGCCTGATTCGAGTGTCAGTCAAAGCTTCGCAGCAAAAAAAAAAAAAGGATCGTGCCACTTTGGTTATATGGGGGAGCTCAACCTCTGATTTTACACAGAACTACCAGTTTCTGTTTCAGTTCTCCCCATAAGTTAATATACAGCTTTTTACAATATACATTTCAACGTTTAATGCTGTAAATAAACATGTAAAAAGAATAAAACTTTCAATAAATGTTTAAGTGTGTAAATAAATCCACAATTGTAACCCTAACCCTGGGTCGTCAGTGCGCATGTGTAGGCGTAGCGCGGTTGCTTCACATCGTGTCAATCTTTAATTCTACTAGCCAAGCTAAAATTTAAATAATAGTATATTGAATCTGTCCTGAACAGCTTTACATAGAGGAACGTCCAAAAGCCAACAAAAGATAACTTACAATATGGCAGCATACTGTAAAGCCTAAATCAAAAACCTAGTCCCAATTAGACGCCTGTTCCTTTTACTGGCCTGGTGTGGCTACACGTTTTGACAATTAAACGCAGGTCTTAATTAGACGCCTGGTTTGGTTTAGAAGTTCCCTGGATGTATAAAACCTCTTGAAGCCCACTGGGTCACCTGCTTAGATTGTGTACACCAATATAAATGTTTAAACTTTTGTCAGTATGGAGATGCATAAAATTAGACTGTTACATTGATTTGATTCTCCATAAATGAATAGTTTAGCTAATTTTACAGAAACAATGAGCACCAAGGTTTCATTCATTCAGATTTACCGGCGTGGTCAAGGAATTAAAGGCCTGTCCTAATATAGGTGATATTTTAAGGTATTCATGATTTGTCAATTCAAGGGATCAAAAATGCACACTGCCATAGTTACCGTCAGTGTTTTGTTTATATGGTGACTCTGTGGCATCTTATTACCATTTTGCTGTCATGGCATTTAAGATGGAAGAACTGTCTAATGCAGTTTTAGTATGTGTTTTATCGTTGACCACAGCTTTAACCAAGTGCAGCATAAAGCAACCCTGCCTTAGCAACAGCTTATTCCCTACAATCTGCTGAGCATCCACATTATGGAGGTACCACAAATTCCAAAAGACAGGAATTGCATGTATGCTCCCACCAGCAGCATGACTTCATCATCCTGAAACAGACTCATGGCACATCCCAGTGACCACTTTTACCAAGAGGTGAGGCTGCTCAAATGTTAAAATATCCTGACATCAAAAGGCAGGTGCTTCCACTCGTCTGGTCCAGAAGAATATCTGTGTAACAGGTCAGCGTGAACCCTTCAATTACACAGTTAAGCTTCAGTGTCAACCATATCTGAATTAATAAAGCCTTATAATTTTCTGGCCAGTAATTTAAGGATTATAAGAACCCAGAGACCACAAGGTTTCCCTGCAGATGTGGCCACCCAGTGATCTGATTTCTGACACTGCATACAGTCAGACGGCACTGCAATCTGGCTGTAATGTCAAAGGGTGACTAGTCCCCAGCTGATAGAAACGCCTGGTGTGGCAACATCTGGGTCAATGCAAGCAAGAATCGAGGAGACCGAGGCCAGGGCGTCTGCAGAAGCATAGGAAGAGATGGCATTAGCTCTTGGAGACGGACTCAGCAAGTGCCTGTGGGCAGCTCCCTCTGTGCGCTATTTCCAAAAGGAGAACCTTGTAATTACAATAAAGCGGCCATATTATATTGCTGACTTCCTTGAAAAGTCTGTATTTTACTGGGCAGGGCCGCAAACGCACACACACCCTGCTTGCCACAACACACTGAAATAGATCAGGGCAGGGGCTCGCCTGGGAGGAACCGGAGAAAAGGGAGTGGACTGATACTCTCGGCACTAACAGCGGGCTCAAAGACTGAGTGTATCCATGTGGGGCGAATACGCACTCCGCTTGGCCTGGTGAAGCTGCTGGAGGTGTGCGGAGCCAGGTGAAAAAAGGGGTTTTAGACAGAGAATGGGTCAGTGATTTTGAATCTGGCCACCGAACACTCCCTGCTAACCACATACCTCGAAATAGGCAGGGGAGGAGGAGGAGGGAGGGCAAGGGGTGACGAAGGGGCAGAGCGAGAGGGGGGGGGGCAAGGGTACACCTAAGTGGGTGTGTTTTTCTGTGTGGGGTAAGTGTTCACAAGGTCTGAAGTTTGCGTGCCAACTGATGTATAACAGCGGGTGTTTGTGAGAGACGGTTTATTTTAAAATCGAGCACACAGTATATTTTGCCAAAATGCACGAGTCTTTTTGATATTTGAGAAAGTAAAATAATTGCAATGTGTGTGTTCCCTTCTCTCTCATTCTCAGCATTTCTCTTGTGTAGGTGTTTACTGCTGGCTTTCATCACTTAGCAATTCTTTTTTGGGGGGGAATTTGAAGGCAGCTTCCTTACCCTTTGACGTTAAATATAGCAATAGGTGAATGCCAAGATTTACTCAATTTAGCACAATTACTCACTGTTAGAAGGTAATTTGCCCAGATGGCGCATAATGGCTGTCCTAATAAAAGGCAATTAGAACGGACGGGTGAAATAGAACGAACCAGAAAGACAAAAATATGCTATACTCAGCCACAAAGTAAATTATTTCAGCATATATTATTTGTTAAAAAACATACATTCACCACACTACAAGCCTCATGGTAGCACAAATCTACCCAACAATGAAATACCTGCAATTGTAAGAAGTGTTGCCACAGTTACTAGCAATTCATTTGTTTCTCATAAACGCTAAATAATATGGCCTAAGCCTGAAATAACCACATCTAGATGTGCATCTAGATACCAAAAACCCCAAAATGAAACACAGCCAAAGATGGAGGAGAAAGATCGGCCTCGAGTGAAGGTTTGAGGAAACGGCTGCCTGGGAGGGGACGTTAGGGCTGTGGAAAGGTACAGGCAGGAAAAATCACAGGAATGAATAGGGAGAAAGAGGGGAGGAGGGGGGTGGGCAGAGAGCTGGTGGTGGGGGGCACACAGGCATGCAGAGGGTGAGAAGGAATGAATGAGGGCCATTGATAAAGGAGGAGAGGGAGGACGAGAGAGAGAGCAAAAGGGAGGGAGGAGGGATCAAACAGTATTTACACATGGAGATTCCAGAAGAAAAAAAACTGAGGTGGGGAGGGAAAAGGTGGTTGGATGGTTGGATGGACAAAAGCATCGCTAACTGACCTACTGACTTAAACACAGGGTGGGACCTTGGCGTCTTTGACACAGCAGCATATTTGTGTCCTCAAAGTCGCAGGTTTTTCCACAAATGAAGTCACCTGAACAGCTGCAGCACACAGCAGGCCACAGTTTAGAGCAGAGTTTCCCTTAAATGACGGTGCAAAGGTTACCACAGTTTAAAGGTGGCACTGAAGTTCCCATGAAATGGAAAACAGGCTGAATCCTTGTTTTACTGTTCAATATGTATGTGAAGTTGCATTTTTTTCTTTCCTTTTATTTAGGGTATCATAATAAATTATAATAACACATCTGGAAGTTGGGGGCAAACACAAATAGTCCAACCCAGAATGTGATCATAAATATTGATGTGATTCTTCAGAGGTCAGAGGTGTGGGCTTCGTGTGGACAGTCAGCAAACATCTCCTGCATCAGCTGACTCTACTATGAATGGCTCAGAGCTACAGTCATTCAAACACTTATCTTCTTGAGACTCTAAGTCCCTCCTTTCAGTCATAAACCAAAAGTCACTCTCGCCCCAATCCTGGCTTCTCTCCACTTCTGTTTTAGAATTGATTTTAAGATTTTACTGAGCATTTTTTAAGCATGTCGGCCCCACACTACATAGCAGAAATGTTGACCCCATGAATCTTTTTGCAGCCTTGGATCCTCGGGCGGGGCCCTTCTGGCCGTTCCAAAGACGAGGTTTAAATCTAAAGATGACGCAGAATCAGTGACTTCTTTTTAATCACTTCTTAGAACCATTATTTTTTAAAACAGATTTACTTTCATGTGATGTTGTCTCTTTTCTTTTTTCTGCTTCACTGTGTGTCTTATTTTCTTGTTTGAAATTTATTTTAATCCCGTCTTCCATATTTGGGGAGTCTGTTGTTATACCTGCTTTTTCTTTGGCTGTCAAGTTTTAAGTCAATCCATTCAGTCTATTTTATGTCAATAAAACAATAACAAGTTAGTTCAGAGAGAGACAGACATCTGATTTCAGAAGGTGTATGATTTTATTCTTTTCTTGATATTTTGTGAGTTTATTCAGACTAAAAAAGTGAGGAGAGCTTGTTTAACTTTGCAAACATGCTGCTCACACCGGGTCGAGGCTAGCTGGTTAAAATGCTAACCTCAGTAGTTTTTTCTGCAGCACTATACATAGAGGTCTTTTACAAAACCTTGTATGTTTTGAACTAAACTTCTGGTCATATCTTACAGATCGCACCTTTAAACACAAAACTAAGAAAGGAAATTGTAATCTCATCACCCTTTCATGGGACCTTTAAATAATAAGTTAATCTCCCGTTTGGGGACGAATCTGAATCTTTACACTAAGTGACTGCCCTCTTCACAACCCATCACTGCACACTCTGGGTGGTCTAACATGTGATGTGATGACCTCTGTGCACAAATCATGCAAGTTCCCACCCAAACTGTGTAGTGAGAGGCCACTTTTAACAATCCTGACAATCCCACACAATAATATAACGTTAACTTTTTTTAATAACACCACATATTTGGCTAACTACAAATCCAACAGTAATCCTTTATATGAAGGTAATAATGTTTTACATACTAAAACTCAGAACAATAAAACTGCTAATTATTATGTATTTCTACTCCACTCCATCTCAGGCCTAATCCTAACAGATCGCCTACTGCTCTAATCCTGGATACTTCCAATGATGCAATTTAATCCCTAAATCTTAAGTGAAAATCATAAAGAAACAAAAGTTCAGAGGAACTGTGTTGACTAGAAACACACCTTGGTGAGGTTAAACACTTCCCCCATTAGAAGCTGTGGTTGCCTGTAAAAATAACCTTTTCGGGGTTAAGAAAGTGCTCGTCGTTCACTCTGCCAGGACGTGATTCTGACTGAAAACAAGTCTGTCTTGTGGGTTTTCTTTATTGTAAGGGATGAAAGAGGAGAAGCAGCAAGTATGTGAAGCATTAAAAGTATTCAGCTGGTTGAACGGTGAAGGGACAGAGGGCAGCTGAGCTCGGCTGTGACCCAGACTAGTCAGCTGGACACTGTGAGGTCGAGGCGAAGGTCAGGCGGGTCATTTTGCCGTTAGAGTGACACCTTGCTGTACCAGGTCCAGCTGACCATTACAAAGAACTGTGGAGCCGCTCAACTAAGCTCTTCCAGGCTGCGATGACCTGATGTATTAGTACTGCATTTGTATATTATTTGTGAGTAATGGGTTAAATGACAAGGAGACTAGGAAAAGCTTTTAATTCTAAAATGAGATATTCAGCATCTTCTGTTTGATGCATGTCAAGGAAATGACTCTAAAAATGAAAAATAACTGCCCAGCACAACGAAACATTAGGTCTTAGCAAAGCTGAAAGTATCTACAGCATAATGCATGATGAGGAGGTTGCGGTGGTGGGAGCAATAAGCAGCATGTTGAATGAGGGTAATACCTGTGTAAATGCAGGAATTGTCAGATTATAAGGGTTGCTCTGTACACCTCCATGATTACATGTTAGTATTAGATTACCTGATACAAGTGTGACTTCACTGCTCAGCCTGAAGTAACAAATGGTCCATTTCAAAATGATTATAATGCCAATACACACAGGAAAGCATTTTTTCTGACCAATAATCTATATAAATTAATTAGAATCTGTTTCATACCACTTAAGACAAAACATTTTTAGGGTATAATTTGAGCTAAACTAACAGTGTTACTTATGTATCTCTAGGATGGGTAAAACATAAAAATAAATAATACCTCTAGGCCTGTTTTAACACATGAACCTGTTAGTATACACACATGTTCGTTTGCAGTGACTGACAACAACAGCTTGCATCTCAGAATCTCTGTCAAAACAAAATGTAAAAATTACACATACACCTGCCCATGAGCTTGACTGTTACCAGGTATATTAATATGTCAATATTATATTCGGTATGTTATTGTGTTTTTTGAACCATGTAAGTGCCTTTGAGCCCCTTTAAAGCCATGTTCAAATAAATTGTACTATTAATATTATTATTATACTGCAGGTATTTATAGCAACAATAATGATGCTACATAACTATTTAAGCCTTACTGGTGAAACAACTTCCTTTATTTCATTTAGTATGTGATTACAGTAAAGGCATGAGCATGTTCTCCAGGGGGTCTCGTTAAAGAAAATAATAGATTTGCCATTGAAAAGTTTCTGACTGATTTTGTGCCAATGTGTTAGCTAGCACACATCAGTGCAGCAACAAACTATAAACTATCTACAAAGCTGGTTTTAGTAGCTGCAAGTCGTCAACAGTGATTATTCTGTTGAAAGGAAGCCAACAAAACTTTGCTCAGATGAAGCGATTTGCTATAACTCCCTCCTGTTGGAGAGGAGACATGTGATCTAGCATTGGATAAACTTCCACAAAGTATTTGTTTAGATAGTGAACTTTTTTTACTTCATGACTAAGCCAGTTCTTCATCAGACCTCTATTTTTGCAGTTAATGTGACAAATGGGAGATTTTCAATGAGGCACTTTCAGCAGTTTTGGCCTTGCAGTGAATATTTAAATGAGCTTAAAAATGAATTAGCATATGTAACTAATATAATGGGCAATAAAATTAACTAAATTCAAGTCATATTGAAAGCAATCCTCTCTAGACCTGTCCTGAACAGAAAATCTAAAAACTGCTCCCACAGATCAGTTGAGGCTCATTTCGGCTCTCACGGAGCCGCTGACAGAGGGACTCCTCAGCCGGCCGAGGTCAATAAGGAATGCACCGGGGGAGAGGGAGGGAATGTACCACAGGGGTGTTGAGGAAGGGGGTGGGGAGGTAGCGGAGGAAACACAGAGGGGGGAAACAGAGGGGTCTTTTGTGAGACAGGAAGCTGCTGAGACCAGGGCCCTCTCTCTAGGTACAGTAGCGAAGCAGAGAGAACCCTGGGATATAAGAAAGATGTGGCTGAGGGGATGAAGACAAAGTTAACCGAAGAGGGACGAGACTCGGTGAGTGACGGACATGCAGGAGCAAAATACACCTGGGAGGTGATAGGCAGAGGGCTGAGTGATGGAGCAAGACGCAAGATGGAGGATATGAACGACTGCGGCGGAGAAATGGAAAAGGTTATTTAGAGCGCCAAGAAGTTCACATGCTATTTATTTTTCCCATATTCAGTGGTAGATGATTGGATGTTTGAGCCTTTCCAAACACCTGCATGGACCTGAAATTAGAGTTGAATTATAAGTTTAGCAAGTGTGGTCAGAAATTATGGCTCACTGAAAAAAAAAAGTCAAACTCTGTATTTAACAACTTTACTCTCAAACAGCATTATAATAAAAACACATCCAATTAGCAAGATTAAGCATCTGCTGCCTACGCCATTAATGGTGTTGAAGTTACAGGTTGATCTTGTTCAATAAACTACGTAATTTTCTAAATTTCTAGCTGTCTAATTTGACCAATAGTACCCTACAAGTTAGTGCGCATGTGACTGGAAAGTTGACCATTCGTGTAACTCAGAGGGGGAAGGATAAATCTGCCTGCCACAACAAACACAACTAAGGCAGCCCTGAGCAGGTCCGTAACCCCCAGCTGCTCCAGTTGGAGCTGCTCAGTGACCATTAAACTTGACTGTGGTTAAACTGGGCAGCTTCCATGTGTGAATGTGTCTAACTGTGTGTGAACAGGGCGTTCCTGAAAAAAAAACAACAACTGGATAAATTGACATTCATTTAGGCAAACATGAACACATTCAAGACCAGAACAGAGATGAAAGTGGAAGGAATGCAGAGGAGGATGAGAACAGAATCAGGACCCTGTGTGGTGGTGGTGGAGCTCGGCTGTCCCAGGGACGTAAGCACAAAAGATCAAATCAACAAAAACAAACAGATGATTTTCTAAACGAGAGGCTGAACATGCAGAGCTACAGTGTTTGTACACACAGACACAGCAGCCGGTTAATGAGGTCAGGGAAAATAGTCCGAGCTGTTACGGCCATGAGTTCATTCCAGTCTGTCTGTCCTCTGACGAGCCATCAAAGAGCTTTTCATCTCGGCCTTCAGCTCAGTTCTCTCTGTGCAGTTACTGTACGAACAAAACATGCACATGCCAAGGCAGCACAATAAATAACTGTGATGCTGCAAATTGAAAATATTGTCTTCCCATCTTCACCCCTTTTCCTCTCTGTCTACCGGTTTCCGCTCGCTGACGCAGTTCAGCTCTCACAGACAAGAGCTATTATCATCAAACAAAGAGTCAGAAAGTACAATCAGCTACTTGATCTGGAACAATACAAATATAAGATGTGCTTATGGCGCTACATTTAAATCCGGCTCATGATTTGGGCATTTACATTTAACGTAAAAGGCAGAATTCAGCACAAAACGAGAGTTAATTTTAGCTGCAGTTTCCAGTTTTGGAACGCTTTGCTGACTCCATCCCAATCACGAGTGGCACCATGATGATGATGAAGTGTTTCTGTAACATTTCTTTCAGCACATCTCTCCGTCTGACATATTTTTATCTGCCATGTTCCTTTGATTAGAAAGCAAGACCAACCGCCCTCAAATGGAGAATTATATACTTTATGTTTGACCCATTCTCAGTTTCACCCAGATTTAGCTCGGCTCAGGAGGCGCTCTCAAGTCATTTAAGTTTACCCTGGCTCCGATCTGGTCTGTGTATATCCAAAACCTAGCATGTCATTACAGCTGAAAGAACATGAGACGGTGGCTGACCAGTAATTTGGCTTTGCTAAATGGTGTCACTCGTCATTCCAAAGTTTCTTCCCATCACAACAGTCTGGACCTTACAAAGGCAACAAGCTGGACAATGTAGAGGGCACTTTGCGTTTTATGCCTTAAAGAAGAAGATAAACATACTGTAGACATGACTATGTATATAAAGCTGATACAAAAAATGGCCAAAATTCCACAGCTGTTTTCCACATTAATGTCACCCAACAGACACGACACTTTAATGTAAAAATGTTGTCTTTAAAAACACTTAAGGCTGCCAACAGTGGATGTTTGTCCGACTCCAGTCTTAAGTTTTAATTCCCTCAAAATGCATCCTCCAAATAGCTAGTATCACACACAAGACTACTATGACTTTGTAAAGCCTAATAGATGTTTGTGTTGGTCAGAAAATCAACATTTGTTTTGAAGCAAACAGCAGATGGTGTTGAAAGTTTTGAGCTCAGGAGAGTTTATATCTTCTTAAATCTGTTTGGCTCACTCAATGAAAATTATGCAACCCTGAAGTTCAGACGGGGGGGATTATAGTATTTGTTTTACTATTTAGAATTACCTGAGAGAACAGAAAATAACAGTGAGCAGCAAACACGCCTGACATCTTGCCCTGCTGTTTGGTATTTGCTCGGTCTACAGAGAACACAAGCTCAATAAAGCTCTGTCTTCCTCGGGGGTGTGTGTGTGTGTGCATGAACGCGATGTGTGGGGCATTTCTACCACACAGGATTCACCAAAGCGCTGCTGGCAAGCGACTTCAAACACAGTGCACACTCAGTGCACAGCAATAACATTCACCTGGTGAAAATTGACATTTGTGGAGCAGAAATTAGGAGGAATTTGACCCTCAGCATAAAGGTGTCTTTCTGCAGCGCTCGGGGAGGAGGGTGAGGAAGAGTTAGAGCCAGAAGGAGACTGGGGAGAGAGGAGGAAAGTACTGAGAAAGAGATCGACAGGTTAACAGACAGGATGGAGGGAGTCAGAATGAGAAAGAAAGAGGAGGACAGAAGCGAAGGAAGGAGGGAAATACAAGAAGGAGAGAAAGGTCTGATGAGGAGGCTGGAAAGAAAGATAGGTACATGAGAGGCAAGATGCTGAAGGGCCTGAGAAAGATTGAAAAACAGAATAGAGTTCAACAAGGGCACTAAAACAAACCACTTGTCTAAAATAAAAGAGGTGATTCTGTGGATTAAAGGGAGAAAATGACAACTTTAAGCAGAAAAACATCTTTCAGATGGAACATTTTCTACACTGATATTAAACGTTTAACTCATCGTGTTAAAAACTATTTTCCTTAACCAAAATGGGCAACTTACTGTCTACAACCTCAAGTTGCGAGGTTATAGTCTTCTCTAAATATGATGCTGCTGACATGGCTGTAATATGCTCCGTGGTCCTGAACAGAAAACTCATTGTGACTGCCCCCTCTGCTGGCAGCTGCTGGTGCTACAGGAGGAGCTTCCACAGTGGCACACTTGGCTCAGACATCTGTAACACGGAAAGTGATGTTTAACCTCCATCTCATTTGTCCTAGCCGACTTATTCAAGTCAGGGTAACCAAACACGTTTTATAGCATGTGTATCACTACTCTGCAATGAAGTAATGGAGAATTCAGTCAAATATTTCTCAAGTGTGAACAATTCTATACTCAGATTTTGCCTGCTCAGTAAAACACAAAAATCTAAGAGGCCAAAGGACAGTGAGGGATCTATAATTAGGCCAACCACACATCAACCAAAGAGGAAAAACATAATAATACTGTAAACTTCTGCTATGTCTGTTTGATTTTCTAAGACCAAGACTGGTTTTGTCCCAAAACTGGCAAATCATACAGGGATATTTTAAAGGGTGGAAAATGTATTTATGAAAAGGTAAATTACTGTGGAATTGCTGCTTGGCCTTTCTAAACATGAGCTTACTAAAAACAGGCTGGTGATCAATTTTTATGGTCTAAAACCATAATTTAATAAATGCTAATGGACAATAAAAGCTGATCAGACTTCCTGGGTGTGGATGTGACATTACAGTCAGTAAAACATGCATGACCCTAACAAGGATCTGGCTATTTGCTGTTACATCTGTTAAATATTGTGGGCACAGGCTTTAAATGACATAAAAATAAATATGACAAACTCATTTCATTAATGGAGAGCTAAACTGCGCAAGGGCTTTACAGTGTAGCTCCCGTGGGCCAGGACGAAGAGGAGCTACTGTGGACGGACTGTCAGAGACGAGGGAGGAGACACACTGAAGGAGGTGGGAGGAGAGGCGGAGAAATATTGAGCGCGCTCGCGAGAGAGGAGCCCCGAACTCCACGGCCACACATATGCAAACTCATACCCACATTACTATCTTTCTTAACATTTAAACATGAGACAGAGGGGAAAAAGAGCCACACAGTGCAGGGTGAAATTTACCTATAAAAATGTTTTGATCTCAGTTCTGCTGCTTCCTTATTGGTCAAGGTGCGTAAAGTAGGCGGGGAGGGCAATGCAGGTCAATTTCACCACCCAGTAGCTGTAATTGAGGGAGGTGGAGTGGGTAGGTGGAGCGCAGCTGGCAAAACTTGGACGAGGACAAGAGGTCAGTGCTCCCTCTAGAGGCCGAAAGACGGGAGTGCGGCGCCAACGGTCACCTGGGGCCCTGGGGTCCTGCTGGACTGAGGAGCAAACGGTTGTAGACGAGTACCATTTCATGGACAGTGAGCTGGTTGTTTTATGTGGAGCCTGAAGGAAATCAGTAAGCTGTAAATTTTCATTTCCAGCCTATAATATCTTAAATTATTTGGACCAACATTGTTCACTAATAAAATTCTTTGCAGTTTTAAATGTGAGCTTTTAAAATAATAAATGAAAAACACTTCACATACAGTATTAAAACCTTTACTCAGACATGATACAACAAACAGAAACAAGATTCAGAATTAATGACTGAAAAAAGTATTCATTTTTTTTTTCTTCTTTCAATCCCCAAAGCACACAATAGTCAATCAGCTCCACATGTATGATGGAAGAGGATACAAACAGGACATAAAAACAGACACAAGAGAAAGACAGAAAATTTTAAAATAAGAGATCTGATTTTACAGTTCTTGTATTTGTTTAATACTTTGTAATAAACAAAAGATGTATAACAAAGTCAGAGAAGAGGGAGACAAGAAACCAGACAAAGAAACAGTGTGTGAATTTTTTTTTTTTAAGAGTAAACTATTAAGGAAGATTCTAGATCTACTGGAAAATAGGTTTTCTGTTTTTCTTCTCGATCAACAAATGAACACCTGATCAGAGATCTTTAAGTTCCTGCCTTTCTTTTCTTCCCTCCTTCTCTCTCTGACCTACCCTTCACAATTCCTCCAATCTAAAAACACCAACATCATCATCCTCTTTAAAAGAGAGCAATCATATTCAGTTGATCCCTCCCATCAAGTTCATTCAATGTAACCAGATCCTGCAGTGGACCCGGTCACAGAAAACACCCAACCAAATGCAACTAAAGAAGAGCAAGTCTAGGACTAGGCCTGTTAAAGCATTCCTTATTTGCATTTCACTCTTATATGCATTTCCCTGTGGACAACCTTGGAAACCAAAGCAGACATTTTCAGGCCAGGGGACCCTATAAAAAGCACCAATGCACAGCTTGAGCACCCAGAGGGGGCCACGCACTGGTCTACTTCTCTCTCCAGTGACCAGCCGACCAGTCCTCCCCTCTCCACGCGAGCTGTCATTCCATTCCTATTAGGGCCCCTCTTTAGTATGCACTACACAGGCCAAGGTTAGCACACACTCTTTAGTGCGCTGCACAATAATCACAACATACATGAAAAACAACTACTGGGTACTGAGTGGCCCTGCATTTAAAACGGCCACATCCGCAAACAGCTTGGCAGTGATAAATAAACCAGTGAGGGTGGTGGTTTCAAGGCTGCATAGCACACACTGCCTCATTGATCATAACGGGATGGGCCTTGGCTCCAAGGGGCCTGTGTCAATAGGTAAAAATGCTGCTCTGATATCTAATCTATACACAATGATCAATTCTTCAGTCACAGCCTGCGATCCATTTGGAGAAAAAAAAAAAAAAAGCATTTTAATGTCTTTATTTTCAAAAAAGCGAGTCATTTCAAAATGTAACAAAGATGGCGACAACAATACTGCTACACAGTCAAAAGGTCACAGCATGCGTCTGCCTTGAGTGCACACGGTTGCAACGACAAACATTTGTGGGCAGTGCGGTGCGATCCGGCGGTCTCCCGATGGCGACCCGCAGATCGTCGCTGTTCTGCGTCAAGTAAAGTAAGCAAAGAGGGACGCACGGCGGTGAACCCCTTTCCTTGCCGCTCTCCGATGCTTGTCCCACGAAAAGCTTCACATGCTTTTCAAACAGGCCAAGAATCATAGGTTTATTTAACAAGTCCATTCCAATGCAAAGCCCAGTCATTTTCAGCCCACACGGTGAGTGAACACGCATTTGTTAAGTTTAAAGTAAAGCAGTGGAGACAGGGCAAAGTGAAGGAGGGGAGGAGGTCTCTTCAGGTCAACAAGCCAGTTCATCACCCCTCCAGCGTGGCTCCTTTTTCCTCTGTGCATCCTGTCATTATTTTGCTCAACAAATCAATTCAACAGCGCTCAGCACATCACAGCCAAAGCTATAGTATCTGCCAGTGAAAACGCGTAGCTGCAGACAGATTCCATACACGTGGCCACACACACCCTACAACAAGTACTGAAGAAAGTGAAATACCCAACCACCAGTTCGCGCTAAAACCCTGATCAGCAAAGCTTAAAGTGGCTTAGCATACAGAACCTGCACTGACTGTATAGCTTTTTTAAAAAAAAATGTATTTACTGTGTCTGTTTATCACCCTCTAAATGACTTAAGCATGTAGCAAAATGTAAGGAAATATAGGATTGGCATAGCAAAACTTGCATTGCTGTTATATGGAGGGATGGGAATTTTAAAAGCCAATTAATATTAACTTATGTAACAGACCAAGCTAAAGTTTACAAATGCCAGAGACACAATACACACAGTGTGGTAAATGTTTCCACAATATGAATATACAAGTTGCATATCTTGACTCTTTGATGAATCATCAACAAAGACTGGCATTCGCTCAGTCAGCTGTGTTTGTGGCTAGCATTTTTAATGTCAACTAGTGGATCCTCCAGCGCTTCACTGATTGTGTAATCATTCCCATACCCAGCTATAAACATGATGCAGTAGCAGCAGGCTTAAACATTCAACAGAGGAAGCTCCAAAAATTAAAATCCTGCAGAGACAATTGCTGATATCAACCTAACTGAAGATGAGATTATTCAGAAAAGCACACGTCCTGAAGTCCGCCTACTCTCCGAGCGTTGCGCTCTCAAACATAATTCCAGAGCCCGACTGTCTTAGTTGTCTGAGCTCTAATCCAGATCACAGACCTTGTAGTCCGGTGGCCACATGCTTCTTTTCACACAAGTCTCAAAACTCAAACTGCTGCCATTAAATCATTTGAACAAACTCCAACTGAAGCCACTAAAGCACTGAGACCATGCCGCAGCATATACAGTACGAGAACGCTAGCAGATGTTGGCGCTTGTCACCTAAATCATAAGCTTGTAACCACCTTGCTTTACTTTGCAAGCAGTGGTGCACGAGGGCCGGACTCTTCTCTGCATGTAGAAAGACATCTGGAGACTGTTTTGTTTAGTGAGAAAAACTAAAGCAACGCCAAACTCTTAAGGTTAGACAAACTTACTGACATGTTAAACAAAACCACCTGTCTTACAGGTCATCTAACTGCCAGCCTCCAAGTCCACATCACATGGGGGAGGGCCGAGGATCCTCTCTGAGAAGACGTTTTTGGACTATCTGCAGCGCAGGAAGCTCATTGCTCATTCTGATTAAAATAGCTGGCGGATGCCAAAATTCAACAGCTGCTTTCATTGCTTCCACCAACTTTCTAAAATACATTGTCTGCATCTGGCAGAGTACCGAGACTTATCAGCCGCGGCCAAAATGTACAAGCACTTGTCTGGTGTTCATTTTCCATAGCTGGGAGTCTGCAATAAAGGGTAAAAAAGAAAACTGTGTGAGGGAAGTCTACATCTTAAATAAACCGTTTCAAAGAATGGAGAATGGCTTTCTGATTTGTCTGTGTACTTGCATACTGTGTTTGCATTGATGAAAATGTGCATGTCTTAAACTAAAAGACCATATTAGTTAATTAGCACCTGGTAGAGGACAGCGGTACCTCTTCCCTGTAGAATGAAACTGCAAAATGTACGTTTCTAATTTCTATTAAATGTGGTGACTAATAAGAACGCCAACATTTTTAAATACTTTACTAACAAAAAAGGTAACAAATCTTTATGTGTACCCCAGTACTGCTCACCTTTGAGCGTGTGTAGACGGTTTAATTCATAGGTTACCGTTTATCTCCTGATCATGTGGTAGCTGCATTTGACTTTTCACTGCAATGCTCAGATTCAGTTGCCCACAAATGTCCATCACAGTAATTATCAAGTGCCATTGTCAATGAAATCCAGCCAATTACCAATAACAACAGGAAACATTGGCAGAAGTTGGTGCAAAAGCAGCAGTGAGGTGTGGTTTGGCCGTGGGCTCCACAAACAATTTCATGGGGATGTCATTTCACGGGAGGCACATCTAATGTTGATTCAACAGCAAAAAAATTTGTAATTTGTTTGTCTGAGCCACATATTTCATGTTGTTTCTGCATGACTCCTGTGTTTTATTATTATTTACATCTACTGTACAAAAGTGGCAAGCTAGCATTGAGTAAAGTTTTCAAAGCAGCAGGTAGTAGGTGTAGGATTTCCATTATATAACACTGACTTATTTCATTATTGCATTACAGTAACATGACACGCAAGAGGTCTTTTAGTAATTCAAACACCGGAGCATTGTTTACCGATCTACGGCCACGGCCAGTGATTTATTCACGAGCAGTGGGCTGCGAACGTACTGCAGACAAGCCAAATTTGACACGGACTGACTAACAGGCTAAATATGTTGTTTTATTGCCACTGTCAGATAATTTCAGCTGTTTTTTACATTTCCCATCTCTGCTGCTGTTTTTTTTTTTTCAAGTAGAGGAATCATATGTCAGACATATGTTTTACTCAATAGTCTGACTGAACAGTGGGACAAAAGCTGCCAATTAAACACAGAACTGTTCAAAGAGCACAGTAAATATTTTCTTCTCTTTTGTAAATTTTGGGAAAAAGAGCAACCTATCAAGAATAATAGATTTTCAGCTGGACAGTCTAACACACCTACAGCAAGCTACAATTTTCAACCACTCAACTGGTGGTTAGTGTTAATTCCCTAACCTGGTTATCGTCAGTACAGGAAGTGGCCAATTATTTATCAAGTTCTATAATAAAATCATCACATCTGCTTTGATCATGACGCAATAATGACAAAACCCTACACATAGTACCTTCAGGGTCATCTTAGGTGTCTGAGACTAGATGGTCATTTCTTGGAAACAGGAACATTTACAGTTACAACTCACAAAAGTGCATAAATGACCACCAGCAAAGGAAGGATTTAGGGGAAATAAAAGACCAAGAAATATGGTTTGTCTTGCATCCCTGTGAGCCTCAAGCTGTTTAAAATGCCAACCAACTGCCAAAGTAGAGAAAAGGATAAAATCAAAACTAGGAGAAAAAAAAAAAAAAGGAAATTCAAGTCATTCTTCTTGTCTTACAAAGCCCGCTGTGCGCATCAGGGTGGGAGGGACAAAGTTTGTCTATTCAACAAAGTGCTCCCAACCTCCTTTTCCTGGATTTCAATGCCTTGGAAAAAGCTCTCATTTCATGAGTACAGTACTTCAAAATAGAAACCCAAAACAAGTTTCAGCATGAATATTCAAAAAAAAAAAAAGCATAAAATCTTTCAATGTTTACAAGACTGGATTAACTCACTGGGAGGGTGTGTCTGCCTGTTCATTACAGGACACCACCTGACCAATAACAAGTGAATTTGTTTGATGGTGACAGTTGATTGAAATGCTATGCACCTGATTTTAAGCTAAAACCATACATGAATAACTAACTGGCTACTGATGGATATAATACACAGAGGTGCAGCTAGCAGTGTAACTAAGTAACCCAAGTAAAAACAAGGGAAGCATACCAGTTTAGCAGAAGCAGAAACCCACTGTGAGATGAAAACTGAAGGCTAACTTAAAATTAAGACATTAACTGTAAATGTGTGATAAAAAAAGGGCACATATTCCTTGAGTCGTAACCCCTATGGTGGGAAACCGAACATGGGAAAAGATGGTGAAAAAAGTGTGTGTTAGCATATTCAGAGCCACATTATCTGTGTATTAGTTATGTTGTACGTCAAGTAATGTATGCAAGTTACAATCTGCATGTGCGTGAGGATAATTGACCGGTGACAGGGAATATGTGTGTATTTTGCGTGTGTGTGTGTGACGGCTGGTACATTAAAACCAGCAGGTGCTGCAGTTAAGTGAGGCCCAATGAGAACAGCCAACAACCCAACATAGGGGTGACGTGTTGGTAATCCTGGTGTGCATCGGGTCCTGACAGGACCGAACCTGGCTCTTCTAGGTCAGCTGGTGAGGCGCCTCTAGCATCTCCATCAGAAAGGTGTCAATGGGTGTGTCACCAATCAGTTTAAAGAAGAACAGGTGCTCCAGGCACTTTAAACCAATGGAGCGCAGCGCTGGGAGCCGGAGGAGGAGCTTTGCAAACCTGGGTGATGGCAGAAAGGATGAGAGCGAAGAAGAGTGAGAAATAACCCTGCATCTATCAATCGTGTAAACTAAAGACAGGAATTTAGAAGATGCATAAATCAAGAAATAAACGTAAAAATATTCAAATTGTTGGCAGAATAAATTCTGAAAACGCAGAAATTTAACTTACTAGAGCAGAACTAACTGCAGCAGGTTGTGGAGTCAAGTGTGTTGGGATACATCACAACATACATCCCTAAACATCACAATATCTAATAATATCAAAAAATATCAAACAGAATAAAGCTTAATTTATACTGTGTCACACCTCGTCCTGCCTTTATTCCTCTCTCTTAAAAGTAGGCAAAATGAAATGTATGATTTTAAATTCGTGTGGGAAAGTCTTGTAGGAAAAGTAACAGCATTTGTTTTAATACTTTTTCTACCAGCACTCTTTAGGAAAATACAAATACTAGCATGGCAACAATCAGTCAGTCACACTTTGTGGCAGTTATTCACGTTGCCCATGACGTCTACAGGAATGCAAAATCAACAGCAATGCCTGTAACAATCTGTCAGAAATATGTCATTTTATCCTTTTTCTTTTTAGTATGTCTGTGTGTTACAGCCTACCTGCCCTGCTGATCGGGGTATTTCTGTTTGCAGTAAGTCTCGAGAGATGCGTACACCCTCTCTCTCAGGAGCTCCACCTCACTGGAGTTGGACAAACCCTTGGCGTCTTCAGGTGAAAACAGAGAACATTACATTATCTCTATACTGTAATGAAACACTTTTTCCTGTGTTGTTGTCCCTCATTTCAAAATTCCTCTCAGAGTCGCTAATGAGTTTCATCGAACGTCCACCTCTCTGTGTACCTGGGTTGAAGAGGATGATGGCTCGAAGGCAGCCCAGCTCTGTCTTGTCCATCTGCATGTCTCTCATCTTGCTTACAAGCTCTGTCAAAACCCTGCAGAGAGGAGAGGAGAGCAGAGGAGAGGGGAGATTTGCAGGAGGACCGGAGGACAACACCAGATTGGGAAAGACAGAAGAAGCAAGGGAAAGAATGGAAAAGAAGAAGAAAAAAAAGAGAGCAGGAAAGCAATAAAAGAGGAAGAAAGGGAGGGAAAAAACAATAAGAACAACAAAGAGGAAACAAACTTCATAATCACTTCGTTATTTATGGTTACTTCTCATTGTAATGACTTTATGTCCAAACTACGTGTGCATGGCTGACCTGCTGGTTCTGCAGAGGAAAGAAAACACTAGTTAAAACGGGCCACGGTGGCAAACTGCTGCCACCAAATGGTGGTAACTTCTGGCTGCGGCTGATTCTGGTTTTTGGTTTTTCCCACTTGATAATTCAACGGCCGTCTGTCTTTGTTATACTTAGAATTAGCTTTGCAAGCAAATGTGTGACAGAGTTGTGAAAGTGACTACCAAATGTTGAAATCTACCAGGGCTGGATAGTAAAAACTTTATGGTGTGCCGTTTAGTTTCAAACTTTCACTTTTTCCACACTGTCCTCTATTTTGTGTTGCTCCTAACAAGTGATTTCAAGGCGGTTAGGTACTGTGGCAGTCAGGTGCATGTTTAGGAGCTAAACATATATTTTAATTATCGAAACCCCCAACACACACACACACACACACACACACATATTTTAGACGAATGTTACACTTACTGTGTCCACACGCATCTCTAACACGTCAAGTGTTGATGCATAAATGAAGATAGGGCATGGTAAGGGTTTTGGGTGCTACTTTAAAAGCTGTTCATTGATTTTTAAAAATGCTTCACAGATCTTAAAACCTAAGGAACTAAGACAGGTTTCCTGTTATTCAAGAACAACGCATGCAATCAGGAGAAACAAAAACATAGCAAAGATAAATACCAAAGGCTTACCAACTTATCCTTCCAACTTACAAACAATTCATTTTAAATCAAAGGAGTTCTCATGCTTCATTTGATATGTAGTGAAATAAAACATATAATGTAAGCTTGGAGGCTTGTTGTGGGCCATATGAGCATCCGAAAAGTACTCCTGCTTTCGTGACAGGAGTACGACTCGCATGAAAGAGAAGAGGACTCTGCAGACCAGGGGCTGAGGGGAAGGAAGTGATGGCTATTACAGATTTATTAGGGTTTATCTGAAATAAACATCTGCTTTTAATTACATGAGCTGATTTTAACAGACACAGCCCAAAATAGGTTGCGTTGCCAAATCAAGGTTTTTGTACACACCCAACACAATGAATAAATATTTTATTCATTCATTTAGTTGAGGAAGTGGAAGAAAGTAGGAGTGATTTTTGTACGCACCCAAAGTGTATATCATTAATATTATAAAATGGGCACTGGCCACCACACAGCGAGTATCACTGAAGAGGGCCAACACCACCTCAGAAAGGTGCACCAGTAAATTACGGCATCGACCGCACTGGAGTAATACAGTATGCTGTCATGTCAAGGCTCAACGAGTAAGAGGAGGCATTGGCAATGGGCAAAAGACGCCATGTAGTCTGCAGGCGATTGGAAGAGGCTTTTAGCAGTCAAAGCCACAAACCGAATAAGGTGCTGGATTCAAATTCAAAATGCAGTGCTGGTCATCATGATCTATAACCACACCCCCACAGTTCACTGAGTGAACGGGTGAAACGATCCTCAATTTTAATCAAATGCTGGCTTTTGCAAAGCTGTGCAAAACTCTGAAAGCATCAACCTCTACACTTTGGTTCTGTGATTGTTTCAAAGGTGACTCTCAAGAGGAGGGGTTTAAGAAGTGTTTGTGTAGTGGCGTAATTACCTGTCAAATATGGCCCCAACCTCGGCATTGTGCGCCCTGTGTATTCAATCACAATGTGTTATTACAATGTCATTACACAGTTTCATTGTTATTACAGAATGCTGTCTGTTTCTGAGCCCTTCAGCTGTACAGTCAGTGCTTACATGTGACTTCACATGGTGAAAACAAACTGTTTCTGAACTGAACTGCTGTAAAATAGTTTGAATGGTGACTAAAGTTTGCTTTATCTTGCTCCAATTGATCACCACTATATTCATGTATTAAATATGCAGAAAGGAGGTTATGATAAATCTTATGAGCCAAATGCATAAGAGCAGAAAACCATTAGTACACGTGAAACTGTTTATAAGTGAGAAACTATAAACCCTCAACTTTTAATAGGTGCGCCTGGTTAAAAGTTAATGCATCACTTGAAGTCCAACTGAAATTAAATAGCATTTTTTTGTCTGCTTCTGCATACATGTGCTCTGTGAATCACTTGTTCTGAGTTCAAAAAAGCCATCAAATCTTGCATAAAGCGGCATCGTCAGCGCTCGATCTTATGCAGAGCAGGTGGTGACACTGAGCCAGGCAGCAGCTACATAACACAAGAGCCAGAGACTCTGTGCAACAGCCCACATTAGCTTTCCAGCTAAAGCCTCCTCCTTATCTAACTTACAAACATCTTGTCCTGCACCTTAGCTTGTTGAACGAGCCACCGTACAACAGTGCCTCACCTAACCATTACAATTCCAGTGTTTCCCATACGTTCATTTATTTGTGGCGACCAGCCACAATATCAACGCTGACCGCCACATATTGATTTTCGTTTTTTTTTACCAGGCCTATTTAAAATCATATTTGCTTGCAGCGCATCCGTGTAGCAGATCCTCTCGCTCGCTCTCCCTCATGAACACAGCTGCACAAATCTGTCCAACACAACGCTGACAATGTCAAAAAAAGTCATCAGCAAGCATGTAAGGAGCCTAGCTAATAAGGAGAGCTAAGTTAATGTTAATGCAGCTGGGCTTTTGAGGCTAGCACACTGTTTGTAGCTGGTAGTCAATTTTGCTGCATGCGAGGGTCTCCATCTGGAAATCTCTGCTTACACTGGGTGCAGCACATCGTTGTGGCGTGCTGACACACCCCTACAGAACATTCACCCAGGCTAAGTTCACTGCTAACGTCAGTTTCCAGACTAGATAACCAATCAGCTGCTAACCTTGAGCACATTAAACAGCAGGTAAACGCTACTCACAAACACCTGATATGACCCTCTAGCCAGCTGAGACCCAAAGAAGCATTTCGCAAAACCCTTTTATTCCTTTTCATAATAAAAAAGTAATAATTATTAAAAAAACAAACATAAAAGGGACGACTAAATGATTTCAGTTGGACTTTATGCAAGTTTCACTTAACTGAGCCTCGTGTGTGAATTATTTCTGAGGTGCAAAATACAACATTTAAGAAAACAAGTTAACAACACACAAAACAAAAAAAAAAGCATAAATCAACCAAACAGAAAAGACAACACATCCAAAGAGGCGGGTGCCTATCTTGTCACTGATTGGATAAATAAAAAAAACATGTACATAAAGGGGCAACATGTGATTGGTCTTTTCTGTGTGCACCTGTTACAGGTTGTCACACCTTTCTTTGCTCTTGGATTTGTGGGTATTTGAGCGGACAAGACCCCAACCTGCTCAGAATGAGAAAACATAGTAGGTACCCACCATTTCCAGTTTGTTGAATTTTCTGAAATGTTGCATTTTCTCTTTTGAAAAAAAACCACTGCTTCAAAAGCTGCTGTATTATTTTTTTGCTTTGTTCAGTTGTTTTGTTAAAGGTTGTTGTGTTTTGCACTTCAGGTCCTGCTTTGTCACGAGTCCACCTCAAATAATGCATTACAGAGAAATACCATTCTGATATTCTATTACAGAAATCCTCCTTGATAAATTATGTTTGTTGGTTCAAACAGATGCTGATGCGAAGCTGAAAAGCCTGCTGCTAGAAGAGAGCAGTGGTATTATAAAATTAATAAGTATCAGAAGAAAATCATTGAGCCATTTGCCAAGAGCCCCGTTAGATTGCTCTAAATCTGACTGGATTTCGAGAACAAAATTAACCCTTTATAACAATGTAATTACTGTGTAATTAACAGTGAATTGACACGTTGTGATGTAGTTGGGGTTTTACATAAAATTCATTGAGATTTGAGTGCTGATTTTTTTCCAGGTGATAACGTAAAGAGAGAGAAAAGTGTGAAATGCACTGAAAATTCAGTAAAACCTGCTGAAATTGTGGATAATGCCATAGCATCCCATGACCCAGCATCTATTGCAGCATAAGACGTGTCGCATCTTAAATAATTAACAATCGTATCTACTACTGATTTTATAATTCAGTTACTTGTTCCTAGTAACATGTCAAAATCATTTAATTCCACTTTTGAATTAACAACTGATGAATGATGCAGTAATGCAGAGGGGCCATGACTGTAACTATGTTTTTATTTTGTTTTCCAGTGATCACGGAATAAGTATTACGGGATCTCACACTAACTTTTCAGATAAAAAACTATAGTGTGCCTATACAGTTAACTTATTTTACAATGCTGTGACCTTAGATTAGATAATAAGACTGGCAGGGACTGCCATATGCCTACTAATTACAAATGATTATAAGAATCATATTGCATGTGGATCCAATGATCATGAAAAGACCAAAAACCATTATACACCCATGGTCTCTATAACATTCTGCGCGCTCATGGGATGTAGACTATTACATTAACGCATTATAAAGTATTTTAAGGGACATTCCTATTATATATTCACATGTCTGTACTGTATATTCGCCAGCCATTACCAAGTTATCAAATGCTGCAATAGGTGCTATGCCACGGAGTGTGTATGCGTGTGTGCACATGCACATCTATGGGTAAGCATTAGTCACCAGCCTCCACGGCATGCGCTGTCACCCTACAGGCAGTGCTTAAGAAGCAAAGTCTCAGCCAATCACAGCCAATGCAGAACACAGCCGCTGTAGCCATCCAAAGATGAAGACACAGTAGCCTGATTTCTTATCGCAGTCGCTAATCCAGCTAAACCTGGCATAAAATGTTTATGGATGTGGATTTACCAGGTGAGTTTAAGAGGGGATTGTGGATTTTACTGGGCTTATCGGGGCTGAGTAGGAGGTTCTAGAAGTGGATCTATTCTAAGCAGGGATCCTACACAGTTTGGATTTAAAAGTGGAGTAGCAAGGCCTCTGAACAGGCACTTAAATCACATATTGCTAAAACTCTCCATAGAACCCAAGACTTTTTACGATGGCATGTCCTCTTCAGTTGGGTCGCCCAGCCAAACTTCTGAATGCTGGGGAAATCACTAATGTGGTATGTTTGCCAGAGTGATGCTGTTTGTGCATAAATGCATCTGTGTATTACCTGTCAAAGATGGCTCCAACACCTGCACTGTGAGCACTGTTCCTGTGGACATGCAGGCCAGTGGCCAGTAAAATCCCGTCCTTCACCGAGATGGAGCGATGGGAGAACGATGCAATCAGGAGTTCATTCCAGCCTGTTGAAGAGTTGTGTCCCAATAGTTCTAGTGAATCAAAATATCTAAATATACTACTATTTTGTTGTTTTCTATTGAATGATTGATATGACTGAATGGTCCTGGTCCTAATTAAATATCACATCTCTCAATAAACACCTGCTGTCTTTAGTTTGTAAAAACTGACTTAAGATCAATCAGCTGAGGCTGGAAATAAACACATAACTCCAGGGAACAAATTTATTCATCAAACCCTCTGAAACATTTATGGGAGTTTACAAATGCTTCAATCATTCTTCAAGGTATTTCCTGAAAATATCAATTACAATGCTTTTCCAAATAAACAGCCCTGTAAAAAAAAGTCATGCAAGATTATAATGTTTATATTGTTTTTTTTTGTTGGTGGTGTAAAATATTGGATTTGCATTATAATAACAGTGTCTAACAGTGTATAGTGTCCAGTGTGTAATGTTTTCTGTACTTCCATTTACATTCATGAAGAACACCAAGCGAACACCAGAGTTGGTGTTACAGAATAATATGATGGAGAGGCATCCTGACAATTCTGATTTTGCACTGACAGACTATATGTCACATTAATTTCCTATTATTTTCATGTTGTGAAAATTCAAGTTAAAACTCTGAACCCACAGTCAAGACGGAAAATAATTTTGTGCTAGCTAGTGTTGTAGTCAAGACCAAGACCAGGGTTTATCGAGATTGAGACAAGACCAAGACTTTTAGGGGCTGAGACCAAGTTGAGACCAAGACCAGCTCCCTGCATTGGATGGCACGCAATAAAATGTGGAGCAAGATCATAGGTTATTATCAAATTGATCTGAAAGACTCACCCACCCACATACAAACACTAAGAGCTGAAATCAACGTAAGCATCAGGGAGGGGTGACAGTCGTTAACGGGAACAACACATGTTTAATTAGGGTTATTGGTTGCATTTGATGCAGTAAGTTTTACTTCCAATCAAACTTAGGATGTTAACAAATCAGACAATGCAAAAGCAATTTATTGATATTTCCAAAGTTATGGTCTTGACTGGTCTTGAAATAAAAACCCAGAGTCCTCAATGTCCAAGACCAAGACAAGACCGAGTACAAAGGCAGTCGGGACTTCGACAGGACCAAGACCATCAAAAAGTGGTCTTAAAACCAAGACCGGCCTCGAGTACTACAACACTAATGCTAGCTTATATGTATGTGACTGCATCTGCATGACACTAACACGACACAGACGTGATACATGAGTAGTGGCTGTATCGGCGAAGAGAAGACAACCTATCAGCAGAGTCACCTTCTCGAGTCAGACTGAGAGCTTAGCTTACCTGCACGTAGCAGGATGACCTGGTCATCCAGGGGCAGCTCAGAGAAGTGAGGGATCCTCTTGGCCCACTCCACCAGGGTGAAGAGCTGCTTGTCAGCTGCCTGACAGATGTTGGTGACAGGGTCGTTGGGCTGAAGAAAGCAGCAGATTTAGAGGACTATAGACAATTATCTTTTCAAATAACTTGATTAAGACACACCTAACTTTTCATACAAACAGCCTGTGAGGACTCTTAAACTAAACCTGCAGTCTTTGAACACAGATTGTGGTTAATATCCACCATCCAGGCTACTCACAGAGCTGCCGCCTGAGCTTCCATCTGCATGAAGCTCCGTCTTCTGCTCTACAGCCACCTCCGCTTCCAAAATCTTTTCCACTGGCATCTCCTCGTTAACAGCACTAGTCGACTCCACCTCGCCATCTCGTTCCTTGTTCCTCTGCCGCTCCTCTTGGACAGCTGCAGGAAGGGGGGGTTGGGGAGGACAGGAGGGAACACAGAAGAAAACAATGAAGGACCAGAAAGGGGAGAAGGGAGAAAGAGCAGGAACAGCAGGAAGGAGAAAATGTGGGTGCAAAGGGAGGATGAAAGGAGGTCAACGTGAAAGTGCAGAGACGAATGAAAGGTGCAAGAGCAAATGAATGGACAAGGACAGAGAGGCAAAGTGTTTGGGCAGGCAGGCAATAATACAGGACATGAGACATAATTAAAGACAACAAGAAAAACACAGAAACAGCAGGAGAATGAAAGATAGTGGGAAAAGAAATGATAGAGGGATGTGAAGGAACGCCACACAACAGAATTGGTAGAGTGAGAAAAGTAGGAGACAATGAAGAGGAGAAATAAGGGAGAAAGATTGGTGTGGGAAGAGGTCAGCATAAAAAAAAGGAAGAAGCAAAAAAATATAGGGGAAGAGACACAGCTATGTACAATTCATGATCATTTCAAAGTCTCTCATACTGTCTTTCATACTTCTTTCAGGACAACTATTGCAGAAATGGACCATATAAGACATAATTAACACAGAAATAATTAGCATTATTGTTAGCTAATTACTTTAAAGTGATAATAAATGACACTAAAATGTAATGCATTTTGTCCAGATTTAATTTTTCATTGTCAGCAATTCATTTTTATTTTCAAAACAAATCTGCAGTAACAAGATTCCTCTTAATCCCTCTCTCAGATTAAGGAAACAAGGTTTCATGTTTTCATGAGGTTCAAGAAATCAGGTCACTGCAGAAAGGTGACAGGGTCATTAAAGTGCATGTAAATCCAACAAATATAACTCCATGCAATCGCACTGCATTTTCCCTTTTTCTTGAGATTCTTAAAGACGCATTCATGTAATAAAATATGGATGGAGCATTTCATCTACTTCAGCTTAACTGTGTTTTTAATAACAAGGCTACAAAAGTACTCCAATTGTAAGGGACCAAAGATAAGTAGTCACAGACTATGAATTGTCTGCCACCCACAGACATCAGCAGACACAGACTGTGATTATGTGATCTGTTCACCAAATGCGGACATCCTAAAACCGCTAAGCTGTTAGTTGCATCACACAACAGAGGATGTCACAGTCCAAATGTGCACAAACAGCACTGTCTTATCCAACAGTTTCGCCAAACTGACATTTTCTAAAAAGGTTTGTAAATGAATTTCTTATGTGTAATCTTGCAGCTAACAAATTTGAGCAATAGCAGCAATTCTAAGTGATGACTTTAGTTTTGTCTATGATTAATTATTATGATGAACAAATACTCCTATACTCTTTATATTTTCTGGGCTTGTGCTGCAAGAAAAGCACTGTAAAATTTGTATTTTGTCGAGGAAAAACAATGATTTTGTATTATTTTGATGATGAATTAATCATTAACATACAGATTAAGACTGAATCCTAGTCAAACAATCAGCATCAATCTGCACTGGTCATGGTGTCTGTATTTGACTCAGAAAAAGAAAAGGCGCTCCAGTGGACACGAATTTTAAAAAGTGGGCTTGTGACAGAAAGCTGCCACTTTCGAAACCAAGACTGACTTGAAAAATCTGGGTGGAAAATTAAATAACATCTATCCTTCCTCTACTAAAAGCTACTAAAAAAGTTTTCCTTAACAGAAGTGGAAATGCTCTGTGCATGACTGCTGTGACTGTGACCTTACTGGGCAGCACTCAGGTGGGAAGAAACAATAAGTAACTTTACAGTAAAGTAGGACGATCATTAAAAGGAGTGTGCATATTCAGCAGACTTTCCATGGATCTATAAAGGTTAAAATAACATCGGGAAGTGATTCGAGGCTGGCACTGGTCCGCTTCTGAGCACTGGCAACAAACTATGGAAAAACATTTTAAACTAGCTCCTTCTCGTAGATATGCAATGTAAAATATATCTCTGCGTCTCGCTCACTCATACAGACACAGTCACACACCCCTCCCTCCCGCTTCTCCTTACATCTGTCGTTCATCTTGGCCACTACAGAAGGAGGGAGGGGGGAGAGAGAGAACGAGAGGAAACAAAAAGAGGAAGAGAGGGGGAAAGGGGGTTAGTGTTTACAAGGCTTACCCACCCCCATCTCCCCCTCTATCACTCTGTACTCGTTCTTTCCATCCCCTATTGTACAAATCTAACTGAAGCTCTCTTAGGTTAAAATGCAATGGAAAAATATCAACACTTATATTATCATTTACTGACGCACTTCCTGCCATTTAAAGATTAGGTAAAAGATCTAATTTGAGGTTATGAGTGAAAGTAAAGATTTAGGCTCAGGATTTACAGGTTGAGGCAGATTACTTGACTTTAATGTTCCTTTCACCTGCATTTTAATATTCAATGACTAACAACAGTGTCCACACATCTCAGCAACTCATCAAACATAAACTGGGTTATGTTTAAACTACGGTGAAAGTTGCATCATAATGTGCTGGGGAATTTAGTGCTAATCTAATAATCTAATTGAACGAAGCGCAATACGCAGTACAATTATCTTACCTACCTGTTAAACTCTAAAAGACTTAACAACAGATAATCTCAGACTGACTGGCTTAAAAAGGATCTAATGTTATTTTCAGTGTTAAGACACCAGCAGCACACAGATCAGTAGTACTTTGTAAATGTGTCTAATTTCTTTTTAAATGACTAAAAGAAGCCACATCACTATTGTCACTAATATAATAATGAAAAACCATGAAATGATGTGTTGTAAACTCAGGCAATCCCATGATACTGCTGGGAGTTTTAAAATTTATGTTTAATTTGAAGCGTATATTGGGAATCTGGTTAAAAGTGTTACAGTTTAATAGCTGCGGATGAGACCAAACAGTGGAGTTTGAACTTTTACACTGGCACAAATGATGGGATTTATTTACCAGTGACTGATGGTCACCTCAAGACAAACACCTAGTAAATATGACATAGTGACACAATAGTTCCAGACAATGAATTGACAAAGATTGCCTAAACAAACTATTACACAGCACCTATGAAAAGTATTTAACGTAGGGCTGCACGATTTGGAGAAAAAGTCATAGTGATTATTGTGCGATTTCATCATAATGGAATAAATGGTACACTGAGTCTACTGCCTTAATTATCAAGAAATGCGCAAAATATTAACATTTTGAAATGTGTATTTCTCAACTTGAACAAAGTTAAACAATAAACAATATTTATAACAATAACTAATAAAATGGATGTAAAACAGAACAAGGGGGCTTGTTGCTCTGCAGAGGAGGAAGCAAGAAGCAGCAAATCTTAGCACACCGGCTCAATGTACATCTGTCTACTGCAGAGTCTCTATCCACAACCTGGAGGAGGAACTGTACATGAGTATTAAATAGAGTATAATGTTTAGTTAACAGTATGCTGTTAATATAACAATAATAATATTTTACATTCATTATAATTTCATATAACAGTGTACTATTTTACCTCTAGTCAAATCAGTTGTTGTACAGCTGTTTCATTTCTGTGGGTTGTTTTTATTTATTTAATCCTTCGGTCTCTAATTTGTTAATGCTAAGTACCAACTTGTCAATAATCACTAATTAATAATCAATAATTTCTCAATATTTAATAATTTGCTGTAACACGTCAAACTTTTTTTTGTTTGACGCCCCATCCAGGCTGTGATTGGTCAGTTGACAAAACGTGACTAAAAAGCACGTCGGCTCTGTGAAAAGTTGAACAAAAGGCACAAATATAGTTAACATATAGTTAACGTTAAATGGCCAGCGAGCCAAACCCAAACCTTCCCTGTCTTGCCATCACATCTTGACACATCTTGTCCCTGTTTTCTTCTGTGTTACTGTTTCAGCTGCTGCCAGCGTCTCTCTGTCTCCGTCACAGAGCGACCGGAGCACCGGCATATCTCTTGGTGCTCCGCTGGTGCATCCAGCCCTGCCGCTCATCGTTCAAAACAGTTTTGAATGCTGAGCGGCGGGGCGGAGCGTTTAGGGGCACATGCGAGAGCCCAGTGTGGGCGGAGATAATGAGCAAACTGCAGCGCACAGAGAGAAGAAGGTGTCACAGACGCCTTTTCTGTTTTACTAACTCGCACACTTTTTGCGGTTATATATGTAATCGCACATGACGACATCACGATTGCGATTAGATTAATTGTGCAGCCCTAATTTAACCCCTTGGACTTTTTTATTGTTTCTTTTACAACACTGAATCACTCAGATTATACATGACGATTTTTGATACAGATCAACATTGACAACAGTGACTCTAAAAGAGTCATAGAGAAAGCATGAAATAGAAAATGCAAAGGGGCAGAAAACACCTTTTAGGTTGTACACCAGTAATCTTATAGTGTAAAACACTGAAGGGCTGCGAAACATAGTTGCGTCCTTCAGTTTTGGGCAAAAGAAGTCTGTCATTTTTCAGAAGCATGTGGAATGGCGTTTGGAAAGGTAGACCTTAATGACACGCCGAGCACTGAAATGTTGAGTTTAAATGAGGCAGCCCCTGAGCTGGGAAACAGCCAGTGTGTTTGTGGGAGCGAGTCAGCCCAACGTGAAGTTGGCAAAACTGTAGATTTTGAGATTGGTGGCATCAGTCCCTGACGTAAAATATGCCACTGTTAAAGTTGGTGATCACTCAACATCATCACTGATGTGTTTCAAGAGAAGGGGCATAACATTCATTTTTTTCCTCCAACTACAGTTGGATACTCTTTAAGCCAGATTTGGAGTGGATTTCTAATAACATTTGTTGCTGCAGGGCTAAATTAAAAGTCTATCCGCAAAAAAGGCACCACAGCTTTTCTGCCACCAAATGATTAACCAGTTTTATGAAATCATAAATCTCTGTAAGAGCCTGAGGTCATCTTCAAGTAATTTATCAACTAAAATCGTATTAATAACCAAAATGAAACAATCATTTACGTGAAATGCACCACTATTTAAACAACAAAAAATTGTGTGTGTGTGAAAAGTTGAAATGGCTTCATTTTTAGGGGGTCATGAGCAGAAGGGGTTGAAAACCAGCCATCACATTCAGTTTGTGCTGAAGTGCCCCCGCTTGCTCACCTTCTCTCTTCATGCCCATGGCCAGGCACTTCTGGTAGCGGCAGTACTGACAGCGGTTCCTCTGTCGCTTATCCACCATACAGTCTTTATTATCCCGACAGGTGTAGGTAAGGTCTTTGCGCACTGTACGCTTGAAGAAGCCTTTGCATCCCTCACAGCTGTAGACACCGTAGTGCTTACCTGGAGGATGTGGGAAGGAGGAAAGAAAAGAGCCAAAGATGTAAGAAAAGAGGGATGACAACTTGTTTCAAGGCAGAAATTTTAAAAGGATCTCAGGGAAGTGTTTACACTGTTTGGCCCCAATTCAAAGGCAAGGCACAGATAATAGGGGTTGTATTTAAGGTGTCTAGTCACCAGAGGATCTGTCTCCGCAGATGGAACAAAGGCGTTTCTGGGAAAGCATCGGCCCTGGGCTGTGGGACGACAGCTGCTTCAAGCCCAGTGGAGGTTTCACATCATCTGAGCTGCTCACTGCATGCAGCCCTGACATGGACACTGTTGAGTTGATCTGAAACAACGAAAGAGGAGATGGATGAAAACAATGTTGTTGTTTTTGTAAAGAGGATTTTCATAATTCTACTTGTGTAAAAATGTAAAGGATATGGTTAACACTGTCGCCAAGACCACACAGAAAACAAGGTTGCAGTGAGAGTCACGTGTGTACCCCTTGTTTTTTTCCCGGTTCCTCCGTCTCTCTTAGGCCTACCTAGTCTCATATGACTCTCTGACAAACAGGTTTGAACAGAGAAGATAAGATAAGGTCTGAAAAACAAAACTCAAAGCATCTGGCATGTAAACATCTACAAGAGAAAAGGGAGTGGGGGCAAAGTAAGGAAGATCTAAGATTAAGATTTATGGCCTCATAGACAGAAGGACAGCCATTATATCAACACTTCTGTGATGAATGACAGCATACTGAACTCAAGACAGCAATCTTTTTTCTTTAAATATGCTTAGAAAGTTAAACATAAAAAGTGTGATTTGTTTTATGGTATTGTAGTAGTGTTTTCTCCCACAGTAGGAACTGGATTTACTGTGACGTTGGTTGCACCAGGCAACAATAAGAGAATCCTAGAAACTTACATGTGTGATTACTTTGTATTCATAGTTTACCAAAATAACAGCCTGAAACCTTTTAAGGGGTTCATTTCTACTTTCTACTGTATTTTCATTTTTACATTGAGATGTGGGAGAGTCTTGTGTGGCTGCACAAGATGAGTACGGCACAAACACTTGTTTGCCATTATTTTCCTGGTCTAGGAAAAGAGGTTCACCGATGATACATTGGTCTCATGTTACTGTAAGGTGATTTGAATAAAGGTGATTTAAATAAACACTGGGCACAAGAATGATTTCTGTACTTTCCTTAGAGCACCGCAGTTTTTTGGCAGTAAACAGCATCAAGACAGTCATTTTAAATAAAATATAGAACTAGGGTGTTGCTCCTCTTCAAGAGTTTTTTATTTCTTAAATGATTCACTATATTCTAGCAGCAGCATATTATAATACTATTTACAATAATCAAGAGTATATTAACATGCTTTAAATGTACACACACGTGTACAAACTAGGGATGCAACGAAATGAAAATTCTTGCCCAAAGCTAAAACCGAATATGATTTTGTCTTTACTTTGCCAATTTTTAGATAACCGCTGCACAAATTAAATAATAAAAATGTGCTTTTACTCAGCGTTTCCCACAGAATAGAGACAATGGCAGGTGGGTCGGAGGCCCGAGAGGGTCCGGTAAAGTAAATTACATGTGTCCATTTACTTTAAGTGGACACATGTAAAATGTTTGGTACTTTCTGTGAATATCCTTGCGCTACATTCATCATAAATATAAATATGATAAATAATGTTGTATGTGGTTTCCGTATCGCGTAGCATGGAGACTTCATCGCCTCTCTTCTGGTAGGACTCTCACACTGTAATAAGAGTTACTTGTCTTTGTAAAGAGAGAAACTGACAGGATAAAGTCGCTGACCTGCCTGTCAGCTCACACCGGTCTGTTTCAGTGGATTTACCATAAAGGCTTAAATACCTGTGCACTCAAACTGTAGGTGGCTGAAGGTAGCTTAATCGCCTTCTCAGAAACAAGTGACAGAAACACTTAAAGCAGCTCAGACTGTTTGTTGCCTTTTCTAAGAAGTCAGCCACAGATGGGGTGGATGTGTTAAGCTGATGATACACAGAGCAACTTTTAGAGCAATCATGCAGGGCAACGTTGCGGTCAGTGGTAACGAGTAAAGATTCCTACCATAATCCCCTTCCCCATGCACTCCGCCACCGGCCCCACACCGCCGCTATCCGTTCAAAACACAGTCGGACTTGCCACTAGCAAGATTGCCCAGCAACATTGCTCAAAAAGTTGCCCTGTGTATCATCAGCCTTAGGAGACAATTCAGCAGAACAGCGTCTGCAAACTGTGTCTTTCTCTGACACTTTAAAATGCTTCCACACTGCGGACATGTGAACGTAACTGTTCAGTAAAATTTATTTGGTCTTTTTTGGCCAATTAATTTCGGTCGCCAAACATTTGGTGCATCCCTAGCATAAACAGAATAATTGTGCTATTATAAATATATATATATACACACATAAAGTAATATCCCTGAAGTTCATCAGTCCTCCCTTACCTGTGGGCTGCTAATGGGGCCGTAGCCCACTGATGGCGTGCCAGGTAAGCAGGGCGAGCCCAGCGAAGAGCTGATGACGGAAAATGGGGAGCCGATGCTACTGATGGGGCTGTTGACCCCGGTGGAGGTGATGGGAGGTAGGGAGGTCATGGAAGCTGCGGCTGAAGGAACAAGCGAAGGCGAGCGTTGCCCCGATGGAGGGGAGGACACAGACGAACTGTCTGGGCTGCGGGAATCTGATGAGAGAGCGAGAAAGGGGGAGAATATGTAAATAACTAATGTACTCATAAATATAAATAAATATAGTACAAAAAAGCATGTTACTAATTACTGACAACTGAACTTTAGTGGTGTCCTCATTCTAACCTCTGAGGTAATGAGACAGCATGTTGCTAAACACCTGACACATCAGTTTAACATCCTCATTGCTCAACTTAAACCTCTTATTGTGCAATGAGGATGTTTACTTTACACTGTAAAGCACACAGTTTTGCCGTTAACACCCCAGAGTTTAGTGCACTGGACAACCCACGGCAAGATTTGGTTGAGTATTTTTTCAGTATTTAGCATCAGTTTTCACACAGCACCTGTAGTATACCTAAGACAAGCATTTGCCTGACTGCTGTGCAATGAAGAGGAAAAAACATTTTAGTTTTGTAGAATAATTTTATCGCTCTGTGATCTGAATCTGGTGGAGTTTTGGTCATTTGTGATTTTTTTTTTTTTGATTAAGATTTATTTAAACTTCATGTTTGTATATAATTTGATTTGTACCAGGTTAACCATTTGTTAGATTTTTCCACAGTCCTGTGAAATAATGACAATGAAACAGATAATGCTGATTTTACCAATCCGCCATTTTGCTGTTTTTTTACGAGTTGTTCTGTTTTCATTATTTTTTTTGTTTATGCTGTGGTTTCAATTTACTTGCCACTTTCTTCTGCAGCTGGCTGTGTGCTGCATTTTCACTGCTTCAGGCTGTGTACTTGGTTGTCGTCTGATCTAATCTATTTTTCTTGCCTCAAACACACTGGAAAGAAATCAGCCAATCATATGCTCACACGAATCTTACTGTGGCCCATGGAGGCTACTGCTCGCAATACCATGTGAATACTTATCAACAAAACTCACAGAATCATGTTTTTAAATACAGAGGACACTCCTTTTCTCCTCATTTTTTCCCTCACGTCTCCACCTTTGTCACATATTTTACCAAGCACTCTGAATAATCACTTGTAAGGAAAACTGACCTCAGTGCACATGTGGAGAGTTGAGTATGGCACCAACACTAGTTTGGCATTACTTTCCTGGTGTTAGAATAGAGATTCAATACTTACTGGTGTAATATTGATACACTGCTCTCATGTTATTGTAAGGTGTAAATAAACACCACGCCCACAGTCAACTCTATACTTTCCTTAGAGCACAGCGTCAAGATGGTCATTTAAAATAAAATATAGAATTGGGATTGCACCATTTAAATCTATTCCAGTACAAGCTGTATATAAAATTATACCAGTCATGTTGAAACAATACAAAGTTCAGACACAGAGGAAACTGATTTGGACGAATGACCATGACTTGGTTCAAATGACTGTATGCTCTAGCAGACCTGGTTTATAGGTCAACTGAGCCAGCTGTAACATGTGTTTAAAAAAAGCTTTAATATTATATAATTTATACAAGTGGGGCAAGCCTTTCCTTTATCATAACCTATATATTTAACAGACCTGAATTTACAATTAAAATTGTTATAACAGAGGTGAAAGTATAATTTGTAAAGCTGTAGCTAAAATCAACATTTATTTCTAGATGCAATGTTTGCGAGATATTCATGTTATTGCATGACTGATATAACAAAATATGTGCAGATATCTCCTCACCTCTACTGTCTCCCATGATGGTGGTCTTGGGCACAGGGGCTGGCTGGCAGCTACGCACCGACGTGCTTCCGTCTCCAACAGCCGGCTCTCAAACTCTAGACCGCGGACTGAGGCCCGGGCCGGAGTCGTTTGGGGAAACCAAAAACGGGTCTGAAATTCCAGCACAAAAAAAGAGCTCAGCGTTAAAATAACGCTCTGGCACTGAGGTTGCCCTTTGGATCATAAACATGTAAAACAAAACGTAACTCACTCAGCCCATTACACGGTTATAAACTGCCTGCATGCACGTCAACAGAAATATTTGATGCATTTTTGGCATTTAATGTAACGTTAAAGTTACAGCAGGACTTTGCAAAGCAGCCAGCTGCTCAGCTGATGCCAGGGGCTGTCTAGTCCTGATGCAGTACAGGGCACAGACAGAAGGTTATGTAACACGTAAGAAACAGTATAACGATACCAAACACTGACTGTATTATCTTGGTACAACGCAGTAAATTAAACGTACTATTCCCAAATATACATGGAGCCCAGACTGATGGCAACAAACAACCGTTCTTGAAGCTAACGTTAGCCATCGCATAGCTCGTCAACTAGTTAGCATTTCAAATGTCTGTGCCATCCGTAAAAGTGTTTTTTGTTAGCTACGCTTCTCCAGTACAAATTAAATTGCTTTAACACATATCGGCACGTTAAAAGCAAACAGGTCTGCGGCGTTATATTTTGTTGAAATTACGCTACGACTGATGTGCGCTGGCAACAGCTAACTACACTTAGCCACCTAACCTAGCTAGCATGCTAGTTAGCCTGAATGCATCGCAGGAGAGAAGAAGAACAAGCCCGTTTAGCTCCGGCTGTCTCACATCTATCGTATCCTTCTAGACAAGTCTAGCTAAATATTGTAAATGTAAATCAAGTGCAAATAAATACGGATTACTGACGGTTTAGCGGCGCAGCTTCTTCGCATGAAAAGATGTGTCGACTAGGCCCCGTGTGTGTCTGTCTCTCTCCCCCCACTTTGCCTCGTAGTCAACCCTCCCTCCCCCTGCAAGGATGAAAACATGATGATGGTGGATGATTCGGCGTAGTGCTCTCTGTTACAGTAAAGCTCGGGCTCAGAATCACCGCAGAAAACAATGCAGCCCGACTGATAAGACAGTAGAAGAAGGGCTGTGCGGTCATGTTGAGGCTCACATGTCCCTGAGTGAGGGAGACAGATCCAGAACAAGAGGTCAAGAGGTCAAGACAAGTTCAGCTCAGTGTGTCAGCTGCTGAAAAGGTTATTAGCGGGCATTGGTGGACCTGCTGAGTTGGAAAAAAACAAATCAGTGTTATCCTGTCATCTTTTTACAATCAATTACACAAATGGTTTCCATGCTTGGGGGAGGCAGACATGGAGGGGAGACATGCAGGTCAGTTGTGACGCATCCAATATCTCCAATTTGGAGCAAGTTACAAATCACCTGATTCACTCTACACATGCTTATTTTAGACCTTATTCCACATGGGAAAAAGTAGCACACTGTAACAGGCACAAGGAATCATAGGAGGGGAAAAAATAGTACATTTGTTTCATTCATTTATTTGGTAAGAGCATCGCTTTCTTTGTAGTTGAACTCATTTAACTTATGTTTATTGTGTGTAAAAGTAGATATTTTTCATTCACATTGTTGGTGCTAATGTTGTAGCTGTACACTGTAAGGTAAGCTGTTCAAAGCTTGTAAGTGTCCGGGTTAGCTGTAACAAGACCTGTGTTGAATTTCAGTATGTGTCTGACACACACAGTAATGTTTAATGGCTTTATTATTTTGTTCCAATGTTAGTGTCAGTGTTGGCTTCTCTGGGGGCCCATGAGGCCTGCACTCCAGCAGTGCCATGTGTCTGTCACTGCTGTGATGGTGAAAGACAAGCAAGCACACAGACTAATATTCAGTTTGCACATTTTTATTTTATTGTAATAATTGTATTATTATATTCACTGCTATGTCACAACTATGACTGACAGTTGGCCATCTGACAAGTATATAAATGCAACAATGAACAACAACATACATTATTAACTGTTTCTGTAAATTGTAAACAAGAATACAATTCTGCAAGGTTGCAGAGTGCAAATAGTACTGGACTAAATATTAAACTATTAATATTTAGACTACTTAAAACTACTATTCACTGTAGACATATATGGACAGTGTTTTGTCACATAAAAATATTAGCATAGTTGAGATGAGATGTATTATTTTTAAGGATGCTGGCAGTGTAGCACAAACTATCCCACTGAATTATTTTTTCCTTGACCAGAAATTTTAAATCATGCTGTGCCACCCTAATAGTAGACTAAAAATTATGACAGACAATGCACCATCTGCTGTGAGAAAAACTGTAAAATAAAAGATTCCCCCAATGGCAAAGGAAAGGCCACTGTTGACAAGTTTTCAGCAAAAAAATCTACAAAATTGGGATTAAAATTACAATCAAAAACACAAGAATAATATCAAGTCTGTATTTATATCACCATTGATATGCACGCTAATAATTCAACCCATGTGAGTTAATAAAAGGTTAAAGGTTGTTAAAAGGCAGCCAGGAGGAAGAGACTTTGCATCCATCATGGGCCAGCAGTTTATTCTCCCTGAGACGTTTTAATGGTTTTAACTATTGTATAAGTAACCACCAGTTAACTGTTTGCTACTGACTCAACCATGAGTATAAATATTTTGACCAAAACATTTTTTATGATTAGGGGGTTGTCTTCCACCTCCTGTGATTGAATGCAGGTTTTTTGATGCTTTATCACCATCAAGGGGGCTAAAAAGGCATTACACAAGGCTCCTTTTCAGGACTTTTTAAAAATATAAGTAACCATACATGTTTTATTAAAGATATTCTACTTTATGTTCTGCCATCCACTTTCCAAATTAAATTTTTTATACTCTTTTCATTCAGGCAGCCATTATTTCCAATTTACCCACAGAGTGAAAACATCTAGCAGACAGGTATTTCATCATATCCACTTTTGTTTTGTTTTGTCAGAAGTGACAATATTGTTGAAGTTAACTGATTAATTGAGATAAAATTATTATTTTTTCTTTTTTACATCATGATATTATATGACAGACAGGCAATGTGCTCCAGAGGAAATAACAAAACACCAAAATGTTTTTTGAAAGTTTATTATTTGCATTCTGCATGTTTTTTTAACCTTTAATATGACAACAATATTGATCATCATGCACACAAATTAAATAACATGATAAGTACAAGAGACACAAAAAAGCAACAGGAGCTCCTGAAATTGCATTAGTGTGAATGAAATAGTTGAGGATTTAATTTTGTCTTTATATTCTCCCTCATGTGTCAGTATTGGTACAGTGACATTTTTCACTTACTAAGTTTGTCTACCTGCACGCTGGATTTGAAATAAACCGTCATGTATTTAGCATCTGTATCCAACTACAGGTTTTTGAATTGTTTGCCTTATTCCCTTTCCCCTAAAATTAATGGGACCAACATTATTAGAAATACAGCAGGAACTTACATTAAATCTTTAAATTTACATATTTAATATTACAGTTTGCAACCCACAGACCTGATGATGCTACTTTACTAATTTAATTAGTAATTTAATGCTAATTTACTAGTTTAATTTAGCAGGACCAGTGGACATTAATGAAACATTGATGTAAATGTTGCACAGTTAGCCAAAAAACATATTTTCCATATGCAGTCTCTGGACACCTGTTACCTAGTCAACCTAAAAAGCTTAAAAACAGATATAAAATTAATTTAACAGTCATTTAAAATTAATTCATACATTATGAGAGCATGCAAAAAATGAGATTGTAAAAAAACATTGTACTGAAATACTTCAATTACTATTAAAAAAATATGCAACATACAACCTCAAAGCTCATAATCTGGACATACATACCTGCAAATTAAACTTTAAAAGTCAGCCATGTAACCTCAGACTTATTTCAATTTCAGTGTGCTGGAACACAGAGTCAAAGCAATGAAAAACATGTCACTGACCAAATATTTTAACCTGCACTGTACTGCATGTGTGTGACTGTGTGTGTGTGTGTGTTGTGTGAGTGCTGCGTGAAGGATTAGCCTCAGTGTGTGTCCACCAGTGATTAGCCTGGTCAGTGGGCCTGTTGTGCATTCACTCAACCCATTAGCATATTAATGCAGCCTCGCTCTTGATCTCCCTCCCACCGTCCCTCTCCCGCTCTATCTCTCCCTCGCCCTTTCTCTTTCTCTATACGTATTTCCCAGACTGAGTTTTTGCTTCCTGCAGCTTCAATCTATAAATATCACCAATTTACGCCACTCACGCTGTGAATCAGCGGTGTATTTCGCCACACAGATTTCAAGGTGCCTGGTCTTCTTTTCCCTCCAAAAATGTCCTCTTGTCCTCATCTCCGTCCTCACCCTCTGTCAGATCTCACCGTCTCACTCCCTCTCTCACCACCTCATTCAAATCCTCTACTTTCTCTCATTTTCCCTTTTCTTTCATAAAGTCTGCCCCCCTGAACTTTGTCAAACACAGGAAAAAACACACAGAGGCAAATTCACAGGGGCAAACACAGAGAGGGTAAGTACACACACACACACACACACGCACACACACACACACACACACACACACACACACACACACACACACAACCCTCCCTCTCCTCATTCACTCTCCTTTTCTGTCACTCTCACCCCTTCCACTGCAAATTTAGCAAGACCCCTCTCTCGACGCTGGTGCTGAAGTGCGAACCGGACACATTCAACTGTACTTAACATGGTGAGAGCTATTCAGCCCTTTCTGCTCCACAGACAGACTGTAACCCCCATTCCAAAATGTGACACCCCTGATCTGCAGAGCCACGCCTGCATGGGTGTGAGGCTTTGCACCTGAGCACAAGGAAAAACACAAAAAAGTTAATGGCATTTGCAGTTGGGTTGTTTGTTCCTCTTGCTCGCTGAAAGTAAAAGATAGATGTTTTAGCATCAGGTTAGCATCACATTTATATGTCAGTGTGAAAAAGAAAGTTTACAATATCTTTTGTATTTTGGGAAATTTTTTGATTTGCTATGAAATTTGTGTGGCGTTCTGTTGCAGATTTTGACATAGACCAGTTTGTGTTGTGTGGATTGCCAAATAAATGAAGTGGCTGCTGTCCACCTGCTGTCTCAGTTTGGTGCTATTGCTTTTCAAAACAGTGATGATATTAATTATTCACCAGTCTTGTAAACCATGACTGGCCTGTAAAAAAAACATGTTCCTAGGCTTTTCACTACACACCTGGTTTGACCTGAAGAGCAGAAATTACTGTTAATTTTACACCTTGTTTTGTGGCAAGTAAAAGCTCTGAACATAAAGCTTTTACAGGCCCAAGAAACTTTCCTGGTTTTGTTTGGAAAAAAGTTGAGCTGACCTCCAAAAATGTCAAAAGAGGTTTCTACCGGCTTTACATTTACATAAACACACACTCTCCTTTATTGAATGTCTCCCTCTCTCTCTTCCTCCCTCTGTTTGTCTTTCAGCGTATCTCACTCACAAAGCTGCAGAGTTTTAACCCATCCGTTGTGATTTGTTCCTCGCTGATTTTCAGAGGCCAGGGGCGTGATGTCCATCCACAACTCCTGGTTTCACAAAGGCAGACGCAAGAATTGCGTTTGGACAATCAGCTCCGGACCTCCGTCCTTCCCGTGGTCATTGGTATTTTCACACTTACACACACTTGGGTGGTCAGGTGGATGGCCTTGTTTGGTGAATGAAGATTTCAGCTTGCAATTCAGCTTCAATTCACTTATGTCAGAGGGCAAATGGTGCGATTCAATCCAAATATCCCTTCCTTCATTTGCTGAAGCTCAATTTTGTAATAGTATTTGACCCCCAGTTTGTCTCAGGTCAGCATGTACGGATGGACAAGGCGGAGAGGATGGTCAGACCAGAACAGAGGACTGAGCGGGAAGGCAAGGAGAAAGGATGAAGAGAAAAGAGAGAGGGAGAAAGCTCTAACTCATGCTTGTCCTCTGTGTGGGTGACACCATGATGAACGAAGGGGTCACCACCCGGGGCAGGCCCGTCCAAAAGGAGCCGGCGATGTGACCCTGTACAAAAGAAGAAGTGGGTCCCCCAACGGTCACACGGATCAAAGAAGACAAAAGCCTAAGATGATAACTCAGCGCAGCGGTAGACCGCATTATTATGAACAGCAGTAAATTTAACTGAGTTGGAGGCAGCAGGGTGGTGTTGGGAAAAAAAAAACTAAAAATGAAAACGTAAACTGACTCGCCCTAATCTGATTGGCCGAACGCAACATTTTATCTTTATCTGATTCGCTCCGTGAGGTGTTTTCTCTTTCTGTGGGAGCCCGTCTTTATCCAAATGATGTGGTCTTTGGTGAGGCCTGGCCTATTCATGGGAACCCCATGTGCTGTGTGCCCACCATTGAGGTGCAGAGCAGCATGGCCACAAAGGATGGCAGCGTTTCAGAGAGTCCTTCCTCTGCAGTGAAAATCTCTGCTAAGAACAAAGTTTACACTTAAATCACAGAGCCAGAAAATCCACCACAAAGTTTAAAAAGTGAAAAGGAAAAGCCAGTAAAGGTTGTCTGAATGATGAATTTGAAGTATGTGTTTATATTCTAATAGTAAAATGGAAAACATTTGACTGAGTACTCTCAGATACTCTAAAGAACTTAAAAGTAAATGTTTTCTGTCACGAATGTGAAATTAACTTTTTTACTGTAACAGATGAAACTTTCTAATAAAGTTTGTTCAGCTTATTTAATACCTGTATTCAAATATACTTATAATATAAATACCATGCTCCATTTTCCTGACAAAAACTCCATAACAGATCCATTTTCCCCTCCTCAACAGGCTGGGATCATGCTGGTCTAGAGGCCTAAACTCATCTGGTTTACGCTTCCCTTTAGGCACTGCCACCACACAGGCTACTGGAACCCGTTTCAAAAAGACTGTTCCTGTTGAAAAGTGTAAAAAGAGTGTAATACCTAAATTTACATCAGTTAATATCAACTCAAAGCACATAAACAAGGAGACAAAAGCGCAGTGGTGTCCAGTATTTGGACCCCTTTGGGGCCTAAAATCTGGATCAGGAATTACTGCAAAAAGCACGTGATAAAGTCCCTCTCAGCCTCAGAGGATTCATCCTTACATGTGCGACAGACATCCTCGCCTCTCCTTCTTCTTCCCTCATTTCTGGGTCGAGTTTGAGCTGCATCGCTGTCGACGTCTGACCGCACTTGTCCTACTTCTCCATCTTTCACTCTCTCCGCCTCTGCCTCCTCTGATCCTGCGTCCTTCTCCCTCTCCTTCTTCAACCCTTTCTGTCCGGCCCTCCCTCCGCCTTTACATTTTCTTCGGGCTCTCTCTCTCTCTCAATTTCCCCGCCCTCTCTCTCTCTCTCTCTTTCTCTCATTCCCTGTCTCTCGCTCTCTTCCTCTCCTCATTTCATGCAGCGCTGGGGTTACCTAAGAGACTGGGCCTCAATAGAGAAAATCTCCTTTGGTACAATGAACTGGGCGAGAGGGAAAGGGGAGGGTGGGAGGGGGGGGGGGCAGGGTAGGATGAGGGGGTGTTGGATACAAGAGGGGAGGGAGGGGTGAGGGGTGAGTGAAACTAGAGGGAAAGATAGTGGGATGCAGATGCATGCAGGGATGGAAGGGGGAAACGAAATCCCAAAAATTGAATAAGTGGCTTCGCTTGTGTGATTTTGCCTGAATGGTCAGTCTTTTGGCGGTTGCCTATGGTGCCCCCCCACCTGCTCCCCAGTCAGCCCAGTTGGTCTGACTAAAGAAAAGCCACACAGATATGAGGCACTTTGCGTAAAAAAATTTCATAAACCCTCGCTGAAAGTACCTCAAGAAGAATTGCTTAAGACAATGTTGAAGACCATCCTAATAACCATGAATTTGAAGACCTCTGTTGTGTCAGTGGCTGCCATTTTGTTTGTTTACTTGTTTGTTTGCTCTCTGCAGGGAGTGCAAAGATGAGACCCAGAGGATCAGAGCTGCCTTTGCAAAGACAAGTGTTTCAACAGCGTAAACTCTCTTCCCCTGCGTGGTGCAGACCCCATTCAGCACAAGTAATTACGCTATCCCCCTTTGATCTATTCCCGGTCTCTGTCTGAGAGGTGTTCCCTAAAGTAGGGGGCAAAACACACACAACCTTGTTTAGAGGTTAGTTACTGATTAGCACCAAAACTGTTGCAGTTCATTTTCCTGCTGCACCTTATTGAGCTCCTCAGTGATGCTATTCAGTTTGTTGCTTGTCTCCAAGTTAGCAAACAGATCCCCTGCTGCTCAGCTCTGTGTCTTTACAACTCTCCCCAGCCCCTTTTCTCATCAGAGGATGTGAGAAAACAATAGGGCCGAGAGATAATTACAGCACGGCGATGAAGTTAGTGCTCCTACGCCCCGGACCATAAATACCAACAGTGTGAAATTGGATATGTGGGTAACTTTAGGGCGTCTTTTTAATGCGCTTTTCTGTGCCAGCAACGGTAACTTATTCTTGCTCCCATGTATGACTCGTGTACATGCCAGGGTGAATCTAGGATCTCTGTGATAATGACTCTATCAGGCCTTGATACACAGAGGCCCCTGCTGAGGGAATAGATCCAAGGGGATTGGGGTGTTAGAATGAGGCACAGGAGGTGTCAAAGTTGGTTTGAGGGCGCTGTAGATGTGTGAGAGAGAGAGGGAAAGCAAGGAGGGGGGGTTTAGGGCAGATTGTCCATGGTGCTCACCCCTCCGGGCGGCACTGAATGAAGTTATTTCCAGGCCCCTGTCCATCTGTTACCGTGGCAGCAGCAGTGACCAAGGTGTTGCCATGGCGAGGTGGACACAAAAAGGCGTGCCGTGGGAACGGGTCCAGGGGTCAGGAGTGAAGGTCAGGGGGTCAAAGGTCACAGCCAGCTGGACAGCACACAAGAGGAGGCCAGGGTGAGAAAAGAAGGAGGGAAGGTTTGGTTTTCTTTCTCTTTTTCGTTCTTTCTTCTCTGGGTTTTGCTTGCTCGGGAGGGAGACGTCCGAAGAGTGGACACCACTGGACGTTAACATTGAACTGGGGCGGTGAGATGAAAAAGTAAGGGGGGTTGCAGAAGGTGAAGGGGAGTGAGAAGGGCCATGGGATTCACAGAGTGGGGCCCCCCCAACGTCCTGGCTTTGGGAGGCTGGCCTGCATTAAGGTCTTATATCTAGTGGTGTCTAATCGCGCAGAGCATTTGACAGGCAATTGACTCTGGTCAATGTACGCGCAAATGCGACTATTGATAGGATGTGGATGGGTGCATGTGCGTGTGTGGCTGTCTGTGTGGCCACGGCCTGCACTTTATCCAGATAAGTGATACCCAGAGAAAACAAAAGTCCATTCGACGACATTTCATTCCGGTCATTTTAAGCTCAAACCTGCTCACAGACAATGAGACAAACTGAGGGGGTAGTGAATCAATATATTGCTCAACATGGGAAAATATTTTCTAAATCTTCTTGCATTTTATATCTTTACTTAAAACTTCTCTATGTCTTGTTTCATCTGCTGTCATGGCACTATGGCTTGTCATCTTTCATTATTGCAGTGTGCAGTTAGACACTGATGTATCGAGATGCATTGATTTAATAGACAACACCAACAATTTATAAAATTGATCAAAATCACATTAAGGTGCTTCTTTCCATTGAATCACTACATTATGCCTGTAGTTTACACAGCTAAGACATACTGTAAAGGTCCTGTTTCATTTCAATTTGTGAAAAACAAGTTTGTTTTACAATGTAAAATATTAGAAAGAAAAACACTTCTAACATTAAGCTTAGCTTAGTTCTTTTAACTTGTGCCTTGTACAAGGTTTACTTGTCTTTCTGTATTAATGACTGAATAAGTTCAGTTACTATTTCACAAAAACAGATTTAATGATGAAGAGATTGTGCACAATGTTCCAGGAAGTAGAACAACCGCTTGTCAACCGCTTATCCCGTGTACAGGGTCGCGGGGGAGCCTGTCCCAGCTGACATTGGGAGAAAGGCTGGGTACACCCTGGACAGGTCGCCAGTCCAATGCAGGGCCAAACATAGACAAACAACCACTCACACTCACACCTAAGGACAATTTAGAGACACCAATTAACCTAGCCTGCATGTCTTTGGATGGTGGGACGAAGCCGGAGCACCCGGAGAGAACCCACGCAGACACGGGGAGAACATGCAAACTCCACTCAGAAAGGACGAGGCAACCAGAGTTTGAGCCCACAACCTTTTTGCTGTGAGGCGATAGTGCTAACCACTGCACCACCGCACCGCCCCGGAAGTTGAAGTTAACTCTTGTTAATAGAGAGCGTGCGATGTTATTGTCACTCACTCTACAGGTGTTCATAGACCACCATAGACCAGGTATTAGTTGTGCGCTTTCACTCACCTCCTATGAAGATTTAACATTCACTTTCCACTTTGTCATTCCACCAGTTCATGAATATTAACTTAGACTGACCTTTTCTCCACAACATCACAAGCTTGGCTCTTATGATAGAGCTGATTATCTTCTCGTGAAACTATAATGAAGGGCTGAGATGTAAAGATTCAAGATTTGAATCCAAATGTTACAGTGGTGTCTCTATTTACAATACATGTTCAAAAAACAAATAAAGAATGCATACATATATTTCCATTTCTCTTTATAAAGCCAAAATATTTCAGACTTGAGACTAACTCCTACTCTTCTATCACTACTGCAAACCCAGTTTTTGTACAGATACGGTGAGCACAAGGACACTATACGATATGCTAAACTACAGTGGAGACCAAGCAGTTAGGCCTCAACATTAGTTGTGAGATATTGAAAAAAGACAATAAATAATCTTCAAAAATTGAGAATTTTAAATGTTTTGGAAGATATTTATTTTAGGTCCTATCACCACAAGACATTCAAACTACATAAAAAAACTTTTTTCCCCCATTACACCATCAAAAACGCTTCACATTGAAAGATCTAAGGTGAAGCTTCACCACAGATGGATCAAGCCGCTAAAGTTGTGCTGAACTGTGGCAGCAGCGAAGACCATGAGATTGAAATGTCCACCTGCCCCGTAGCAAACTGAAAAAGACGGCAAACCTTGAGCTGCATCAGTGGATAACACATTATGACAACGTGGATAAGAAGTCGCTTACAATGCAATTACACACACAAGAACACACACATAGACACGCACACATACGCTGAGTAAACACACAGGGCCCCCTTGGACTTTAATAGTTGCTGGGATGAAGGGAGTGCAGGATCCATACTCCTCCACAGCCCACAGTAATAGGATTAGGAGCAGCCTCTGGAGGGCATGCAGGCCAAGTCCAACGCTCCGTTTGACACCTTTTGTCTGCAAGCCCCGAGACGCAGTTCACAGCAATAGGATGAGGGACAAAAGCTTTTGAACATTGTGTTGTAGCTACAAATATACCCTGATGGGAGAACGCTGAGCCCCAAGTTCCACCACAGATAAAATGAACGGAGAGAGATTTTGACAACTCAATCAAAGATGGATCAAGTGAGAGAACCTGCTTTTCTCCTTGTAAATCGATAACATGTTGTCTCGTTCCTTTACCAGACATTTACTATAGTTTTTATTTAAAAACTTTTTTTAAACTAATTTTATTAAAAAGGAAATGAAAAGGGAAATGTTTTGACACCTTAGGCCCCAAGCAACTTTTCACAATTCAATTTAATGTTTCAAAGATCTTCCTAAGATGTTGTATTAATTATTTTTATATAGGTATAGTATCTTTAAACTGGCTCTTAACTATTAACTTATCTTGTCTTTCTTAACTTAAACTTGACTTACAAGAGTTTCCTTTTCCTTTTACCCTTCATAAACATTGATCCATGACATTACAAGGTCATTTTTAAACTTGTGCCTAATTTTCACATATTTTTGGGTCAAAATGACTAGTAGGTTCCAAAAGCTTTGAGATCCATACAGTAGATGGCTCCAGCCAGCAGGTGTGAACCGCCAACAAACCAACAAACAACAAACTCCTTTCTCCAACTCTGACTCACGTTTCCACCACCGTGTTCCTGCAACAACTTGCCTCTCACGAGATTCCAGAGCGAAAACTGTCCTTGAGGGACTCGAGACTTTGTTAAAAACAAACTGTGTCACCGGGAGTCTCACATAGGGATCCTTTTCCATGATGTTGTCAGACACCTTGAATAAAGTCTGAGCCTGTTGTGGCAAAAAGTAGCACTTTTTGTGGACGTTTGACGAACTCAATTGCCCTGAAGGTTTGTGGCTGCCGGCTGAAAACATCTAGAGCCAAAACCTTTTGTAGCCTACCTACTAGTCATTTTGACTCCCAAATATGTGAAAATAGGGCCCAGGTTCAAAAACACTAAACTGACCCTTAACGAAAACAATGTTCTTTGATTCCTTGTTATTTTCCTATATTATATTTTAGATGATCTGTTGTTGTTTGTATTTTCTGTTTAAGTTTATGTATGTGCTGTTCTTTTCATTTCCTGTTTTGGTGGCTCGTGCTGCTGTGTTTATTCCAAACAAACCACAAACATAAAAGCGTAATTTCCTGTGCACCCAAGGATTTCCTCAGGAATGTACAAGGTGACAAAGAAAAGGGTTTTATTATCTGGCTAAATTAAAGTAAAATTGGAAATTGCCTAAATTCCAGAAAATTGTTAAAAACGTGTGTGATATCACCTGTTGATAGACTGAAACACAACTAAACATGATCACAGTTTTTCTCCAAACTGCATACTAAAGGTTTTGTTTTAGACTGTCTCTCCTCTGGTCGATTTCAGGAACAGATGTACAGTTATTCATCGGGGGGTTACAGTGTAGCTACAACCTATAGCTGACATGTGCCTCCTACAGATTGCATGACCACTGTGATTATTTAGCTTTGGCTGCTTGTGTTTTCTCCCACAAGTTTCTCATGCTGGTGGAGATTGTTGAGAGGGAAGACAACATCAAGAAAAATGTAGAAAGACTCAGTTATCTTCTCCTTTTCAGTAACATTTACTAACAGATTGGGCAAAGTTATTTCCACTGCAGACCTCACTGTGATCAAAGCTCCATGTCCATTGAATTAAACAGTAAACACAGTGTTAAGTGTGTAAGTTACTTGGATGTTGTTATGTAAATATGTGTTGAATGTAAAAAACATAAAGAATGTAAACAGAGGTGCTGTGGGAATTCAGTATAATTAAAGCATGAAATCATGTATACTATAATACATACGTTTGGTGGTTTTACCCTCATGAGTTTACTCTAGTTTGTTTTCGTTTAGCAGATACCTCAGAGAAACCATACGTTTTTAAACGTCTTCATGTAAAGTTGCTTTTGACTTTAAACTGAAGCCATTTTGGAGTGAAGCTCTTCATTGGTCAAGAGGTAAAAGGGGCATGCATTGTCTTTATAGGTGTCATTCATTTTGGAAAAAAGCCATAAATGCATTTGAATTTCTCTTGAATTGATATTCAGGTGGTTCTGTTGCTCGGAGAGCAGGCAGCAGCAGCTCGTCCTCGGTTCGAGCGATTATTGACATTCCCAACGATCTCCTCACATCCCGTGCCATGGCGAGGTGACACAGAGATTCTCTGTCCTCTCCCTTCCCAGTGCACTCTGGGAGAGTGACCAAAAGCAGTTTTACGACCAAGAGCTGTTGACTCTCACTTCCTGCCAAGAGTCAGAGAGACGAGGTTCAAAGTGATCAGCGGCACACATACAAACACACGTGCAATGAGGAAAACACATTAAACATTAAAACATACAAACCCTGGTGCTTTAAGAATAAATTCATGCTTAAACCTGAACTGCTGAACATTTGTGTTTTCTAAAATCATTATCTTGCATAATTCTGACAACTGATGGTTGGAGAAATTTCCCTGAAGTACAGCCAACAGGTGGATGTAACAAGCCCATGCCTGTTCTCCAGGTGCAGTCAAAGAGCATCATGGGAAACACAGAAGAGTTGCAAAAGGGGAAATTACAGCACCTCATCACAGAATGATTTGTGGAAAGCACTTAGAGACCTAAATGTGTTGAGTACAGACATGGTTTCTAGATGTGTGAACGCCTAATGTGCTACACACGCTCCATAATTCAGTCAGAAACACTTACATGATGAATTTAACCATATACAGCAAATGGTTATATAACACAGTTCGGTGGAAAATGCTCCGGTCCTTGAGGTTCTCAAATAATTTGAGCAGCAAGATGAAATTGGCTCATCCCACCTTAAAATAGTGACGTTCGCAAGCGATTCGTTCATATACAGAAGTTTTGAGTGAACGAACTGAACTTAATCACTTCCTGAAATTATCCCCTCATTTCTCAGTCAGTATTCCTGTGCTGTATAATAGGGAAGGACTTTGTTATAGCAGCTTTCAGTTTGCAACTAGTATCTTTATCCAACTACATTGGATTGTGTTTCTGAGTCAGACCTGTCTCTGTCATGGACACACAGACATGAAACCAGGGATGCACAGATCCGATATTATCAGAATACAAATTGATAAACTGTTACTATTACTATTAACTGTTACAATTAATAAAACATACATATACAGACGCCATGATTAACCCTTTTAGGGTGTCTCTTTCTTTTGAGCCTGGTTATTACTGACACAAAGTATAAGAGGCTGTTGTGGTTGCTGGGAGATTCATGTTGCACCTGCAAAACCTTGATTGTCTTGAGTAGATTACATAGGATTTATGGACTGTCACGTCACCGGCGAATTCCAGCTTTAGTATTCAAATACAATGAGCATGTCAGCTGCATGCATTGGATTTCAGTCTTGTATCTCCTCTCCACACCAGCCCTGACCTCAGCTCTTTGCTGTTCAAACTGATTAGAAAACACCTTATTTGTCTCAAAAGTGAGGGAAAGATCTCTGAAATGGAAGATTGTCTGCCTGTGACACCAACACCATAGTCACCTGAACCTTAACACCATTTAACACATGTTAGCAATAAGTGACCTTTCTGTGTTAATCCTTCAGCATTACATTCCTGTTAAATGATATTCATTGCATCAAATTCAAGTTAACAAACATTATCACTACGTTTTGAAGAGGGCATTTACAATAAAATAAATAAAAAACAATAAAATGTCACTGTTGCATCTCATGGATCTTAATTTTAGTTTTGGTTCTGGGCTGATTACATACAGCAGCACTGGTGATGTCTACATGTCTGGTCAGTTGTCACATTTCATTTAATTATTGAGGCACATGCCAAAAACATAGACATTTTTCAAAAAGGTATGTGGTCTTCATCAGGGCTTAAACATTTAATTTTCACCCAGCATTGGACATGCTTCACTACTTTACGGTACTCTGAGCACAACAATACTTACAGCTCAGATGTGAGACTTTCTTTTGTGCAGAAATGGTTTGAGATGATTGCATCATACATTTTAAAACTACTATTCATGGCAAATATTGGTGGAGCACTAAACATACAGGATCACATCAGACAGTACTTCTCATTCACATCTGAATCTTGTATGTTTGAACTGCAGTTTTGGATAGTTCTCATTTTGAGGTTTACATTCAGATGTGAAAACCTGATATTTCACATAGTTTTTAACCTCTTGTACATATTAAAAGTTTCCTCAAATAGGCATTGGACAAATATTACAAGGATATGGCCAGAACAGTATTTTTGAATGTATGTTTTAAACCTAAGACAGTTTGTTCAAATGGTGATTGTCCCACTTCAAAAATTTTATTAAAATATAACAGTTCTAACAGCAGGTTGTTATAGATATTATGGCAAGGGAATCACTGCATTTTGTGTGGTAAGGTTTTACATGCTGCCTTAAACTTCTTCACATGCTCACTCTCTCTTCTCAGAGTCGAAAGAGAGGCTGATGAATCAATAAGAGTGATGAAAAAAGGAGGGAAATCATCTGAGTGGCAGACATGTTTGAATAAAAGCCAGCAGTCAGAATTGATTACAACGGAAAAGCTCCAGAGAAAGGAAAGCCTTCATTTCCAAGGCAAAGTCATGTCTTCTTAAAACAGGTTGTGATAAAAAAAAAACAGAATGTGTGTCTGTCTGTGTGTGAGAAAGTATGAAAAAAAGACCGCTGCATGCGATTATCGGACAAGGGCCGGACAGGGGCCAAGCAGGGCAGCTTGCAGACAGACACAGAAAAAGGGAAATTTACCTTGAACTCCAATCGTCCCGTCTCTGGGGCGGGGTCAGGTATTGTAGCCGGGCCTGACAGGGTCAGGAGGGGACAAGAGGGAGAGACAGGGGAGGCGGGTTGGGTCCAGGCTGCCCCTGGGGTCGTGAGGCTACCCTGTGGGGCCAGAGCATGTGGGGCAGGGTATTGGTATTGGCAGATTTTCATGGGGTGCAGATGCTCAATATGCAGATGTCTAATCAATTGTGCGACGATGAATTGGTTCCCCTCCTGATTTGCATTAGGACAATCCCTAGCAGTGGCTTAGGGGTCAGCAGAGTTCCCCTGGACAAAATGAGCAGCCGGCTGCAGACGCCCCTGAGAACGTGTGAACTTGAAGTAGACTTAGTTAGAGACAAAGATATTGATTGATTCAAATTTCTGTCTGTCTGTCTGTCTGGAAAGGCATCTGACATCTGTCATTCCAGTGAAGATGTTGTTTTTCAAAGTGTGAAGTCGAAAAAACATTTGTTTTTGGTGTTTAGGCTGCAGTTTAGTTTAGAGCTAATAAAAATGAGTGAACAGGATCAGTGTTCTGCTCAAAATTACTAAACAAGACACTCATATGCTGGACAGGACACTCATATGCTGCCACATAATTGTTTTAACTGACATACTACACGCAGCTCAGATATGAAAAACAATTACACAATGTCTTATTACCTATTTAATTACAACTTAAAACCAACTTAACCTAGGTTACGTTTAAATGGGACATAACTCAGTGTAAGTCAACCCGCCAGGGTCATGAAAAGGTTTGCAGTTTGGTTTAGGATTTAGATTCTGTTTGATACATAAAAGGTATTGAGTGTCTCCAGTTTTACAGCAGTTTACATCCTACTACTTAAATTAGTACTTTCAACATCCACTTTTTGAACAGAGCCTCCAGAGGCAGCAGGACCTTCAAGTAGACAGAGGTTACAAAAACAAGTTTCCCTCTGACCAGGGAGCAGCCAGCTCAAATTAAGAGGCTGGGGACCTCAGTCACTCCCCTGAAAAGGAGAACCCCCAAAGATACAGCTTCCCCATGAATAAATCAATGACCTTAACGCCATAAGGAAGACCTGACAAGCAGAGTGCAAATGGAAAACGATTACAAGTTTCATTTGAAATTTTGACACACAAATTTAAATTACTTTTGTAAAGGTCTGAATTATTTTTATGATATCATTGAGAATAGGATGCACATCCACCAGTATTGATGCAACACCATTTAGAGCATGCGAATATGTTTGCAAAATATGTACGTAAACTGTAAGTCCAGTCCATTACAATTCAATTATGTTGTTGTCACACATTTTGCACATCTCTTCATACCCATTATCCACAAGAACAGATTCCAATTCCAACCTTCCAGGTCTTAATATGTACATAATAGTTCTGCATACAAAATGTACACATTGCACACCAAGCTGCAATGCACATATTAAGATAAGACAGAACTTTATTTACCCAGAGGGAAATTGCTGTGCAGCACAAAGGTATGCACGTGTGCAAATATAAAGTATATATATGTGTGTGAATACAAAAACATTTAAAAAAGGTGCATTGGAAAAATGTAAAGGACAAATTGGCAAAATAACTGGCAGGTTCTCCCATAGAACACTTTATTGTCATTGTGAAAACAAGACTTTGTTCTCTCACAGAGACCAGCAGCCAACAAAAGAAGGCAGGAGAAAGGAAGAGACAATAATAAGAGGATGCAATTATATAAATAAAATTTTAAAAAGATACAGAAGGTAGGAGTAAAGGAGGCAGTCTATTGGTGTGTGTCCTGGTGGACCTGTATCTTTTCCCTGATGGGAGGGGGAGAAACAGTCTGTGACCTGGGTGTGTTGAGTCCTTGATGATGTTGCCAGCCCTCTCATGTAAGTGTTTAGCTTAAACTGTGTCCACGTTTGGGAGCTTGAGTCCCACAATCCTCTGTGCAGTCTTCACTATCCGGGCCAGGTTCTCTGCAGTGCAGCTGGAGTAACCCACTGTGACGCAGTAGCAAAGATTGCTCTCAATTATACTCCTGTAGAACTGTGCTAGGAGCTGAGGAGGGTGTTAGGCTTTTTTTGCTCAACAAGAAAAGTCTCTGCTGAGCTTTCTTTCAGATGGGAAGTGTTTAGAGTCCATGTCAGGTCCTTTGTGATGTGGAGTCCCAAAAACGTTGCTTACCTTCTCTACCTCCTCACCATTTACAGGGAGAGGTGTTGTTTTCCTGGTTCTCCTGAAGCCCACGACAATCTCCTTTGTTTTAGTGATGTTCATTACTGTCGGAGCACCAACCAACCAGATGCTGAACCTCCTCTCTGTGTTGCGTCTCATGATTTCCTGTTATGAGTCCAGTTACAGCTGTGTCATCAGTAAATGTCACTACAGAGTTAGAATGGATGGGTGTGCAGTCATGCGTGAACAGGGTGAAAAGGGCTGGACTGAGGACGCAGCCCCGTGGAGCACCTGAATTCAGGGTGAGAGTGGCTGAGGGTTGATTGGTATGGTTGCACACACTGATGTTCTGTGGTCTGTTTCTGAGGAAGACCAAAATCCATGAACCGAGTGTGGTGATTAATTCCAGGTTGCCTACCAGTTTATGGCGACCAATTGTACAGAAAGCAGAGCTCCACAAATAGCATCCTGACATATGTGTTGGGATGGAAGTGCAATTGAGATTACATCCTCCGTCAACCTGTTACCATGTTACCAAACGTGTGGCTGTCCAGCTCAGTGGGGATGTCGGCCTTGATAAGACAAGCCTGTCAAAGCACCTTATGATGATTGGTGTCAAGGCAACTGTGCGGTAGTCGATAGGGCTTTTGGCGGTTTACTTTTTGGGCACAGAGACAATAGTGTTAGATTTGAGGCACGTGGGAACTGCAGCCTGTTGCAGGGACGTGTTAAAAAGTTAGTGAATACCTCGGCTAGTTGGTTAGCACATGCCTTTAGTGCACCTAACACCCTGTCTGGACCTGCTGCTTTGGCGTCACTGTATCGTTCACTGTATCATCTTTCTGTTGTGTTGAAGGGTAAAGGTGAAAATATTCCAGAAAAGGTTCAGTGATGTTCAGATCCACTGAGGAGGGACATAACACGAGTGTGACTTCATATTAGTGTTTGTGAAACCATTGTTCAATTCAGCCTGAATAAAAAAATTATCTTTGATGTTGGTGTCATGATGGAGGGAACATGGTGCAAATTCAGTGGTCTTAGATTCCTCAGCCATTGCATGACCATACAGAGCAATGATCACACCAATTACCTTCCTACCAGTACCATTACTAATTTACATATAACCATGTTTGACATATTGACTGCCAACTGACTTTGTAATTCAATTCAAATCAATTTTATTTATATAGCGCCACTTCACAACAACAGTTATCTCATTGCTCTTTTCACACAGTCTAGACCGTACTCTGTGACTTTGTATGTTGGAGGCTTTTTGGGGGGCGTTCTCTAAATGCAGACCCATCTAGTCTTCAGGTTTTGGACTTTAACACAGAATTCTGTCTCTTGCAAAGGGTTTATGAAGAGCAGCGGCCATAAATTAGCTATTGAAAAATTCCATTTTTACTGTCCTAACACCAGTGCTGATTTGATACCAGTGCTCTTGTGGTACTGTTTGGCTCTAACTTGGAACAATCCTCTATAGGTTAAGGTTCAAGGTTATAGGTGGCATGACACTATCACTACACATAACTTCTTACATATAAGGAGAGATTCTCCTCTCTCTTCAAAACCAACAAACTTTTTAGTCATTTTTGTGGCTGTAGTTTTCTGATAATTAGCAGTAATGTGATGTGTGAATATATGTGTGTGAACTGAGAAGCCTTCAGTGTGTCTGTGTTTGGTAAGTAGATTGTCCTGTTGTGACATTTCTTCATTTCATTTGAAGTAATTTAAACTATTTTCTAAATCTTTTAGCAATGTTATATGAAGATTTGAAAAATAAGGAAGTCCTCTCTGCAGCTGGTTTCTTGGTGGTGGCTTCGCTCATAGCTGAGAAATTCCAAGGTTACCCTGCTCTCTAGTGGTAACACAGGGAAAGACACACTCCGAGCCACACAATTTATTCCATACATCTGGAAACCAACCAAAATTTGTTGTATGTATGTTTTATTTGCAGTGTTCTTTCTCACACATTTAACACCAAAAATTTTTTATTGTTGATGTTTCAGACCTGATAAACGGCTGCAAATCTTCAGATTCTGATTTTATTACTGAAAATATGAAACATTATCTTTAATACCACAGTCTTTGGGTATGCTTGTGTCACTTTTCATGAGAATGCTATTTATTGCTATTTTATTTATTAATTATACAAAAACATTATTATTATAACATTAAAATTATTAGTGACCCCGGATAAGCGGATGAAGATGGATGGATGGACATTTCAGGTCATCAAATAGAAAAAGAAATCCCATTATATTACCATTTGAACTGATGCATGTACTGGCAGGTCATTACTACATCATAAAAGGTTCAAATCCCTAAACCAGTTATCTGAGAACAGTGATCATTTCAGGTTTTATAAATCACCAGTTAAAGGCCCTATGATGGTGTTATCCAGCTCTACATGTTTTACAAGTGTTGAAAGTAAAGACTTTAGATGTCATCTTGGAGATGAAACATGACAAAAGAAGCACAAAAGAAATAAATTCATCTTGTTTTGAAAAAGTAGAGCTGCAGAGCTAAGTGGAGTCAGCTGATGTCTTCAGTCCAAAGCTGTTTCCAAACAAGCTGTGAAACATACTTCTGTTTTTCTGTCGTCATCATCCTGTATATCAGAAGTGGAAACTGTCAGATATTAGAAAGTGTGACAGTCATCTGATGTCCTCCAAAGACTGAGTAATGTCAAGTCAACAGTGAAATATTTCGTGTTCCTCTGGATCTCTTTGTACTACTGACATGTCAAAACAAAAATTACACTTTTGCATTAAAGAGTAATGTGAATTAGAAAGTGTGTCCTGCGTTATTTGAATGTTAAATAATATGGTATGATATTGTTATTTTTTTTCTTTATAGTCTAACTGTTTAGGTTGGTGCTATATGTATTTAATCTTTAAGAATATTCTTCCTGTAACTACAGTCACAAATGACATATTAATAAACACATTGTAGCTACACTAAAGAAATAATGGCCAATGTGTCTTTATTTAAGATTTGTTTTATCTGTCGCTCTCTTTCGTCAGCTGACACTGTGAAAACTACAAGAAAATAAAAATCATAAAAGCTTAAAATATACATCTCTCATTAATTTTAAAGTATCTCAAGCTAGTGTCTGTTGATAAACAGGCCTGAACACATCAGCACAACCAAAATATGATGAAATCGAATAATATTATTAAACATAAAGTATCAAAAAATTTAATTCACAAACATAAACCAAGTGCAGAATCAGGTTGTTTTTTGGGCTGTAGGTCGTTCTTCTGCATCTGCATTGTCTCTTACCCATAATGCCATGGTCATATGGCATAACTATAATCTGTAAAAGATCATTCACGTTTCCATGTAATCACAAATTTGTACCTTGTATGTCCTGCAGCTTTACCAAGGAAAAAAACGACAATTTATTCAGTAAGTAAAATGAAACTGCAGAAGGAAACCTTGTTTATTTCCATTGTATGACCAGACTCTTACCACATTCTGTACTGCTGGTTATACATTTATGAAATCACAAACTTTTACAATGTGTGTTCTGCAACTTAACTAACTAACATATTATCAGTAAGTAAAGTGAAACATTATTGTAACATGAAGCCTTCTTTATTTCCATGGTATTACTGGGATCTTACCTAATAACCTTTAATAGATTTTCTTCCCCTTTTCGGTAAGTTCAGTTACTATGTAAAACCACACTAATCCTAACCAAAGGTGAGGATTTAATCATAACTACTGACGTCGGGGGACATCCATCAGTGCCCTGGACCTTCAGGGGAAAAATCAATGGGGAAGGCCAACAGCTATTGGAACACCCCGGAGATTCCCAGCAAACCAACCATAACTCATGGGGACGCTACATCCCGGTCAGGCGGAAACCGAGAGACGTGACGCAGAGTGGGTGCCGAGGAGGGATGACTGCGGTCTGTCTGAGACCCCCAGTGACGTCATCAATGTAAATGCAGGACATGAGAACCCCGACGAAAAAAAAAAAAAAAAACCCCGATGACCGGCTCGCTACAGAGCACAGATATTATAACAACAATATTTTAAAGGCAAGTAGGACAAGAAATTATCTTTTTTCAGTGTATAGGAAAACTAGAGATTAATCTTTATTTTTAGGGCACAAGAAACTCAGAAATGAGATAAATAGAAACATAGAAGAGGCATATGTATGGCCATGAGATATTGCCTTAGCTAAACTTCAGCTAACTTATTACATTAGCTCAGCTCATGAGTCATGTTAGCAAGACATAGGCCTATATTGTCTTTTTAATTTTAATTAGCGGTAAACTCGAGGCACTGGTAGTTTAGTCTTTTGTTCATCACCTCTCACGAAAAACACTGCTGGGAAAGAAGCTGGTGGGGCTGCAGTCTGTCTGTGTGCTGCGCTGGTTGTGCAGTGAGATGCGGAGCGAGTGACAGAGAGAGAGAGAGAGAGAGAGAGAGAGAGAGAGAGAGAGAGAGAGGGGGGGCATCGGAACTCAAAAGTCTCATCTTCCGACCTGATAGTCTATTTAGATCTTTTTTTCCCAATAAATATATTTGTTTGAAAGGGAATCTGTTGGAAACGGGAATTAATATGCCTATACTGTTTATTAATTTATACATTTTTTTAAAAAGCATCCCAGAAAAAGGGCACTCTCTCCAGAAAAAAGGGCACTCTCTCTTGAGGAGGAAAAAGCGCAGGTGCTGAAGCCCCTTTTGATGTCTATGTGTGCACGTGCCTGAATGTGCCTATATGTGTAGGCCAAGTGTTCATTATTGAAGCTATATGCCATGTTCGACACAACAAGCAAAATAGTTAATCAGTTAGCCTAAATATAAATACAACAAGGCTACATAAATACTTTACCTCCACTTTGATTGAAGCGCTGCGTCAAATGATGAATCTCAGCTTTGAAGAGTTTTGGCGGTCTGTGTAAACACTCTGTTCTAGAAGATCGTTTTCTAAGGTTTTTCCCCCAGTCCTGTTTTGATTCTGCTTTCTTGGTGTTGCTGTCGCAGTAAACCGTCAGCATTTCATCAACCATTGCAACTGCTACAAACTCTGGGACTCCAGAAGATCCAGTTAAGAAAAACTTCAGGGAGTGTTTCGCTGTTGGACAATTTGTATTTATTCACACTTATTATAGGCTACATATGATGTATTAAAAGTCTGATTCCGTTGAATCACATCAGGCTCATCAAGTTAACGTTAAAATTGATTTGAACTCTGCAATGCGTCCTTGAAGCAACGACTTTAAAGTAGTTTCATCTTACCTGCTGATGAAATGTGACAGAAGAGAAGCAACAAAAGTAACTTTTCCATCTTGTTTTAATGGATGGATATAAAACCAGAAGGAAATATTATTAAAAATACTCTCCATATTCATATGCAATAAGGCCTGCATGCATTTAGAGAGAGAGAGAGAGTGCATTTCTCACAGCTTCAGAGCTTCTCAATGTAATCAAAACATTTAGAAATAGGCTGACTAAGTGTTGCCAGTCAGTTTCTAGTCAGTGTATTTGATGCACAAACAGTTAACATTCCAGTCATTTTTGGACATGTAGGGCTGTGAGGTCAAGTTAGCAACAATACATTTGGATTGTCCAGTTACACTTTCAAAATAAAAGTAGCTTAACATTCTGAAACCAAAACTAGGCTTTTTGATTTGGTTTAGGAAGGAGGCTCATGGTGGGAGTTGCTGGTTTCTTCGAATAATAATACAAACAGCACTGTCTAAACTTGCTCTATATGAAAAGTGAAATGATATTACCTCTGTAATAAATTATGCTATATAAATAAAAAAAAATAAAAAAATAATGTGTCACATGTCATCTGAGGCAATGCATTCAGTGTGTTTGCCAGTCATGTCTTTGGATTCAGTTTCTCGGCATGGATGACAATAAAAGAGAAAAAACATTAAATGTGAATCACACACACAATTATGTAAACACTAAAATAATGCAATATCAATTTTTTATGTTTCTCGTTGTTAAAAAATATACATCAAATATAAATATATATATAAATAATATATAAATAATTGTTCATAAAAATTTAACTCCACACCAGTTACCAAAAACACAAAGCAAATACTCATGAACACGCAGAGTATTTAACTGCTATCCCACATGAAGCAATTCAGGATGCAGGATTTTTTGTTTGTGTCATTTGGGCTTCTGGATTCAGTTTCTTCGAGAGCTCAGAGCTGTTGTCAGGGGCTGTAAGATCAGAAACAAACTGTGAGAAACAGTGTCAAGTTCACTCATATTGCACTGAACCTTCATAAACAGTAAATGCAGGAAACCATTTTGAATCCCTTTTTTATCTACAGCACAATGTGAATATCTTTCGTCACCTGATCCACAGTAATGATACCCTCTTCTACTCACTTAAACTGAAAAATAAATTCCTTCTGCTAAGTTCCTCTGTTTAGTCCTTACTTTATTTCTTTTCTTGCCACTTATCTCAAACATCATCATATCATGACTGAGAATCACAGCACTTGTTGGTTGCTTCTAACTGTGGGGTGCAGTGAACTGATGCTTGTTTAAATTTTGAAACCTGGATAAAATCAAAGTACGAAATAAATCACAAAAAGGAGATAATCTTTCCATTTTTCTCTCTCACCTTTTTTCCTTTTGAAAGCAATGAATCCAGCAGCAGCGATGAGAACTAGACCAAGAACAACCACTGCAGCAATGATGGGGTGGGTCATGTCACTGGGCTCCTCTGTTGAACAAAACAAGAGTCAGACTGGCACTAAAAAAATAATAATTACATCCTTAAATAAATTAAAATTTAAAGTAAACACTTAACTGATCAAGATCAGTTTAGCAAAGTAGATATAAATGAAAAAAAAACATGTTTTATGGGTCTCAACATTGGACTTCAGTTTTTTAAAGATGACTTTTCAGCAGCTGGATGAAAAACAAAAGCTAAAATATCTAACAAACCACAGACATGCAGTCCCAGTCAATCTCATTCTTACCCCAGTTGGTTCTGATCTTTGCTTTGTCCAGTTTGGTGATGATGTTGTCCTTCACACCAGCGAGCTGAAACACACATTCGTACTTCTCCCAGTCTTCAGTTGGAGGATTCAGGTCAACACTCATCTGGAAGGATCCATCGTTGTTGGGGAGGATCTCTCCGTGGTCCACGTCCTCATGAAGCTCCTCTCCATCTTTCCTCCAGAACATCATGGCTCTGTCAGGGTAGAAACCTGTAGCGTGGCAGCTGACTGGAGAGGAGGGAGTCTTCTGGAGGAGAGACACTGAGGGAAGGTCTGGAGAGTTAAAAGAGAGAGAGAGCAATTAGAAAGAGTGGACAGGAGATAAAAGAAAAGAAAGTAAAAGAAAGATGAAGAAATTAAATAGGGAATCAATGAGACAGCTTGACTGCCTGCATGTGCTGCACTACCAGAGGCTTCACACACGCTTTGTCAGAGTTCCTGCTGTTACAAGGCTTTATTTTGTCTGATTCCTCTCTTTACTACATTGGTGCCTGAAGGAAAAAAAAGTCAGTGAGTGATTGTAAGTAACACGGAAGATCACTTATAAGACAGGAGAGTGGATAACAGCACGAGCTGAACTCCCCGGCTTTCTATTTCATGGCTCCACTGATCAGGCTGTGCAGTGTGGCAATATGGCCGCCGATGATAGAGCGGCAGAGCATGCTATCAAACAAACCTGAGATTTACACCACTATTGATGGCAAAACTATAGTGGAAGATGAACTGTTAAGCTTCCTTTCTGTCAAATTGAAGACTGTGCCTCAGGATGACATTATCCTGATGGCTATAAATCATTTTGGATCAGAGTGGATTGAAAACTCCTGTTTGAAGTGTGTCCTGGCACGGGGCAGCGTTGTGTAGCTCACAAAGGGCGACTGAAAGATGTCAACAATGTTAAGAGCTGTCTAAAACTATTGAACTAGTGAGAATGTTCCTCGCTTTGTGTCCTATCACTTGTAAGATTTACCACCAGCGACTTTTAATAGCCTCGATGTCTCTTGCCTGGTTAGTAAGATTGAACGCCTAAGTGTAGAGTTAGTCTCCATGAACAATACTGTGACTAAGCAGTCGACTGAATGTGAGAACCTTTGTGGAATAACTACAGACATTCACAAACGATGTGATTGAGCAACCCGGTGCCAGCAAGGGGCTTATAATGATGCACTAAGGATTGCTTAAAATTCCTAGGTGGAGTAGTGCCAGTGCAATGTTTGTGTCTAACAATGTGTCCACTCTTAACGCTGTTTTAAGAAATTTTATGTATAGATTCATGTGCAGACTGATAGGGTCTAAGAATATGATCACTGTGTCCATAGTTGATGTTTCTAAAAGAGACACAAGATATACATCTTGCTTTTGGAAACATTGGACCCAAAGCTTGTTAGTTAGTTGTATATATATATATATATATATATATATATATATATATATATATATATATATATATATATATATATATATATATGTAGTGTGTTGCCTCTATGGACCTTTGTGTCTTGAATAAAATAAAATAAAAATAAGAAAAGGGAGTGAAAATAAATTCATATGTCAACATTTCAAAGACAATGCTACTGATAATATGGACTATGATGCAAATCATACCAAAAGGTTTTTCCTCTGAGGTTTACTTGTAAACAAACAAACAGTGTTTCTCTCCTAAACGCATTGTGTGTTTTATTGAGTTCTAACAAAGGTGTTGTGTGAATTTTGTTCATCATGAAACATTTGCAATCCTTGATTTTTAAAATGTTACTGTAGTCTTTTTCTTCACGTGCCTCTATTGGCACATTACAGCCGCCAACTGTTGATCATTAATTATGTAAACCAACAACAGCACAACTTGAATCACAACGCCAACGTGCTTGCAATAATGAACAAAATTATAAACAAAACTTTTGTTTTTGCCTCCATTCATCATAAGCTGAACTCAAAGACTTTCTCTGTGTACACAAAAGGCCTGTTTCTCTCAAATATTGTTCACAAATCTGTCAAAATCTTCGAGTGGCCTTTTATTGTGGCCAGCCTAAGGCACACCTGTGCAATACCCATGTTGTCTGATCAGCATCTTGATATGCCACACCTGTGAGGTGGATGGATTATCTCTGCAAAGGAGAAGTGCTCATCAACACAGATTTTGACAGATTTGTGAACAATATTTGAGAGAAATAGGCCTTTTGTGTACATAGATAAAGTCTTGGATCTTTGAGTTCTCTTCATGATGAATGGGGGCAAAAACAAGTGTTGCATTTATAATTTTGTTCAGTCCCGTAATATCAGAGCACCCAAAAATGTCAGTCTCTACTTAGTGTTCATGGCTAAATCAAATCTTATTGCCACCAAATAATGGTAATGTCAGACTCATGGGAGTGATAATACAATGGCAGTTCAGGAGGAGGATATATGAACATTGTTGTGTCCATCAGGTCGTGTCAGTCTACCTGTTCTCAGCAGAGAGATCTTGCCATAGGTCACATACGTCTTCAACCACGCAGGACACATCTGAATGAGGATATCCTCGATGTGTTTTATCGCAGTTTTCAAAGTATCCCATCTCAGTTTGGTGGTAACCGCCTGTTGTTTCGGAGCGATCCAAGTCAATGTCTTCAGGTCGAATATCATGAAATCTTCTCCATCATAACCGTACTGCATAAAACCATTAAACTCTCCACTTTCATCATCCCACTCACAGCCACTCATCTCCTGTAAAATGTGGACACCTGAGAGAGAGACAGAGACAGAAGGGACTGAAAGATGATATCTCCATCTTTATTTATTCTTTATTTCACTGTTAGAGTTACAATATTCTCCTGATGGATGGCTGTCATTGGCAATATACAAGGTGAGTATGGCTTCTTGTATTATATGCACATTAAACTCAAATAAACAGTCAGTCCTGTGAGACACCTACAGCAGATGCAGTCTCAGTTGAAGCTATATCTGTTTGTCAAACATTCTAGAAAACAAAACTTTTAGCAGAAAAACATAGAACATAACATTCATAAATACTTTACCTCCACTTTGGTTGAAGCGCTGCTTTAAATGATAAATCTCAGCTTTGAAGCGGCTCGGCAGTCTCTCAAAAAACTGTCTGTTGTAAAACTCCAACTGTTGAGGGTCGTTTTCTAATGTTTGTTTCCCCCAGTCCTGTTTTGGTTCTACTTTCATGATGTTGTTGTCGCAGTAAGCCGCCAGAATACCATCAACCACTGCAACTGCTACAAACTCTGGGAAGTCTGGGACTCCAGAAGATCCAGTTAAGAAAAACTTCAGGGAGTGTTTCACTGTGGGACAAACAACGTTTATCTATTCACTATAGACAGACACACATCATCACACGCATTATGATATATTCAGCCTAATTCAGTGGAATCACATGAGGATTATCAAGTTAGGCTACGTTAAAAGCGAAACAACAGTGTCTTCGGCGCAACACACACAGCTGCACGGAAAGCGAAGCAAAGAGCTTGAAGTAAGGATTTAAAATCTGATCTTACCTGCTGATGAAACGTTACAGAAGAGAAGCAACAAAAATAACTTTTTCATCTTGTTTTGTAAAGACTGAGTTGCAGCTGAGTTGTCTTCGGTCACGATTATTTCCTGGTTAAGAAAAGTCCGAGGGGTTTCCAGCGCCTCGACGCGAGAGACGTGACCCGCGATTAAGTTCATCATAGTTCAGTCATTTTCATACCACATTTTCATAGGACACGATCAACGTCTGTCTGTCTGTCACTGTTAACAGAGACTCCAGTCTGCAGTGTACTTCTTCCACTTCACTGATAAACCACAAAACTAGAGTAACGGTTGTTTTTATATTAAGTCCACCCTTCTGTCCTCACACACTCCCTCTCTCTCTTGACCGCATGAACCGTCACACTTTTTTCCCTTATCATTACATGTTTTTTTCACTGACTGGTTTTGAAAGAATTTTCTTCCAGGGTGTGTCATTACATAATCATTAAGCAGCCCTTTCATACGTGTTTTGCTGTATCTACAAACAAGGATATTGTCTCAAAACACTTAAAGACTTTAATGTTTTTCAGCTAAGATCCCTAGAATGGATCTGTTGATGCTTGTCTGGTGTATTCTGGACACAAGTGTGCCACAGGATAGGCAACAATGCCTTCTTAAGGCAACAAAGGAGGCCAGGGCATGCCAGTCGTCAAAGACATCCCAAGCATATGATGACAGCAGGCTGAGGAAGGTAATATATCTGCCTTAGTGTCATAGATGCTTGACCTATCCTGTGCAGTACTGCAGGCATGCCATGTCACAGCAGTGCACTAGAATTATTATATTGTTATTTTATAGTTATAACAACAATTCCAATGTCTTAAATCTGCAGCTAAAAGGAGATAATTATTACTTTTGGAAAGTACAATGGAAAAAGCTTCAAGTGGCTGGTGGAAAATGACGTAGGATACGTTAAATAGTGATGTTTCACTAAACAATATATATCAAACTTTATACAGTTTGTCCTTTCTTCTATTAAATATCATGTTCTATATTTTAGCATCCTGGACTGCCATATCAAAGAGAGCCGTCAACCACACAGGAAAGCTGGAATCAACGATGAGTGGGTGAAGGATTACCTGCTCAAATATGTGGATTGTTTCCTCCAGTCTCCTGCCACCTGGAGATTAACGTTGACCGGGCCATTTATGGCCAGGGCCGCTTCAGGTCCTTCACATTCCTGGAAATGTGGCAGCGGTACAGCCTTCACAAGCACCTCCAAGCTGATCCTCAGGCTGGGAGAGACCATGAGAGGAAGATGGCTCAGGAGGCTTTCTGCTCCGTTCGACAGTGGCTCGTCATGAAGGAGGACGACATCTCTTCGAAGTCGCTGAAGCGCTTCAGACTCTATATTGTCACCAAAGAGACAGAGGTAGGTTAAAGCACCTTAAAGAAAAAGCAGGGTGCAGTTCATAAGAGATGCCTGAAACATGTACTCAAACTGTACTTCAGCAGAAAGTGGCCCCTCCCGCAGCACCGACACATTGTCCGGCACCGCCACGTTGTCCAGCACCGCCACGTTGTCCAGCACCGCCACGTCCAGCTCTTTAGGGTCCAAAGGTGACGGCAGTTGGACCGATGATGCTCTGCTGGCTGAAACTCTCGCAACTTTTGAAAGCCAAGGTATGTCAGTTTTTCATTTTCATATATAGCTTGAATTAAAGTAATTACATCATGAACCTCATATCAAGTCATCATTAAGAATCGGTATCAAATAAAAAACGTGGAAAAGACTCCTTCCTTCGCAGCCGTGTGGTTTTTTGGAGACCAGTAGGTGTGTGGGGTTACAGCCTTCGCTGTCCCAGGCCCGAGTGCCCCGCATGCGCTCAGAGGGACACTTTTCTCTACCGCTGTGGCTACTCCAAAACGGTCAGACAGATCTGCCACATGTCTGGCTGGTACTCCATGCAGACAGAGGTCCTGGCCTGTAACGCGTGCAGGAAAGCTGCTAAGGAGTCCGAGCAACATGCCATCGGTCGCTTTGTGGCGTGGGAAGCAGGTGGTCTGGCTGATGAGGGATCGCAGTGAGGGCAACACCATGACCAAGGTGTGGAGGCAGGTCCAGGAAAGCCACTGAGAGGAGTATCTGCACAGAAAAGACCTCTACACCACTCTCCTCAGCCAGCTCAATAAACCCGGTGGGATCATAAGTAAGTCAGTCAGATTTGAGTTAGTTGTTGTGAACGCTCTGTCAGATTTAATAAATAGGTAGTTTTAATCAGGTAAATAGAATACAACTGGAATGACACTGCAACAGGAATGAGGGAGCTCTGTCTGCGCCCTCAGAAGATTCAAACTAGGCAGGAGAAGTAAACTAAGTTAACTAGTTGATCAATACTGCTGGTAGCACTGAGCCCATTAGATTCCTGGAAATAAAAAACTCACAGATTTCCCCTCAGGAATGGAGTTTGTATCTCTGTGTGTGAGTCAGATTTGTGATGGCAAACACTTCTTTCTGTGAGTTTTATTCAAGTCTTCTGCAGAAGGACTCACAGCAACACACATACGACGTGTACATGTATGCTTGAATGAGTGAGCCTGTTATTTATCCAGTTTTAGGTTCAATCATATCGTCCCACAGAGACACGTTATCCCTGAAGTCTGGATAACACAGAGAACAGAGATATTTGGATTGTTACATTTACACAGCACAGATGAGTCTCCCTGAGTCCAGGGTTACATGCAATATGTTTGGAATTCCCATTAGAGATTGAACATAAATTTTTTCTGCTTACAGGGACTCTCAGCCATCAGTTTCAGCATCCACCCACCAAGGAGGGAGCTGCCGTCCCCAAAGCTGCTGAGGAAGTGCTTCCTCCTCGCTGAAACAGAGAACATCGAGGACTACCACACTCAGATCATGTCCACGTTTGGCAAAGTCCTTAAGTACGACTCCACCAAGAAGGTAATTTGACTCAGTCTTTTGAAGGGGAACATGTTTCACTGAATTGAATTAAAAAGTGTTTACTGAAGATGACGTATGGCTGCAATGTCTTAGTGGTCATTTAATTTGAAGGCTGTTTAGAAACTAAAAGTTCTGTGTAAAGTAAGCTTTACTGCCAAACAAACTTCAGTGTCCGCAGAACTAAATTTTGTCTCTCCTGTCTTGATGCGCATCATATCATTTCAGAATTAATAATCAAATGACAAAGCAATAGCAGGCCGTTATGCGCTCATTCTGTATCAGCTTTTAAGGGACATTCCTCGGCTGGAAAGAAGTGTGTGTTGCACTGACGGCGTGAGGAGATCCGCAGCTATAACAGTCAGCTTTGTTTTGTGTATGTCTTCAGATCTGCAAGAAGCTTTCTGGACAAGGAAAAGGCACAGCAGAATGGTGCACAAACGTGGCCAATGAGCTCGGTCAGATCCTCATGTCCGTCCTTACCTGTGAGGAGTCTCTGGACAAACTGAGGCCAATGGCTGAAGGCCTCATGGAGAGATATAGGAGAGCAAATGAGGCACCTCCTGAACTGATGTACATGGACCGTGGCTGCTGTCGTGTGCATGGTGTCTCATCTTTGGAGCAGCTGTTCAGTGAGTAGGCCGACAGTGGCATGATGGTGCGGCTCAACCAGAGATGCCAGGAGTTTTTCGGCGAGCCGTAGGAGGTAAATTACCTGCTGGTGACGAGCGAATTGGTTTGGAGTATCTGTTCTCCCAGTCGTCAGAACCTTTCTGTGCTCCTGACCATTACGCTCAGGCCAGAGAGACTCTTCAAGCAGCCGAGGATGAAGATGATGAGGTGGTTGCTGACCAGGAAGAATGTGGGCTACAGCTCTGACAGTGAGAGTGACAATGTGACTCCGCTGAGGAGGAATCTGCGTCTTACCGACCAGGTTGTGGCTCCTGAGCTGGATCCCTGTGTAGAGGATGTGTGCGGTCCAAATCATCTCCCTGGGTACCAACATGTAGAGGAGATGCCAAGATGGCTCAGCAACCATCTTGGCGACGCTTCTGGGCAGCTATTTCGGACAAAGAATGTGATTCAGTGGCGTGTCTCCTCTATAAAAGCAGTCTTGCTCATGGGCACCTTCAGCAATGTGTTCTCTACCCCTTCAATGGGTAAGGGGTGGTGATGGCGCAATGGACAAGACTATGCCTTTGGTGTGAGAGATCCGGGTTCAATTCCCCACTGTGACCCATCCACCCTGAACAAGACACTTAACCCCTACTTGCTCCAGAGGCATTAGACCTCTGATATGTATAGCAATTGCAAGCCGCTTTGGCGTCAGATAAATGTAAACATGTTCAGCCTCAAACCAGCGACCATACCCTCGGGAAAAATTTCAAATATTAGACTGTGTTATCATAAAGGACTATTGTGAGCAGGGCTCGAACCTGCACGGGGAACCCCATTGGATTTCTAGTCCAACTCCTTAATAGTGTTGCTCATCAACATAACAGTGGATCTTCCCCAGATAGCCAGACAACATTGAATAAATAGTGATCTTTATTGTGTGGTGTAGCGATGGAGCAGTGGATAAGACACATCTCTTTGGTGAGAGAGACCTCTGATATTTGGATAAAAGTGTCAGCTAAATGAATAAATGTGAATCATCATAATGGTTGGCTCAGAGCTAAATAAATGTTGAATGACCATAGTAATAGGCTACCTATTAGAGTGACCTTAGAATAACACTGATTTGTAGTTGTCCGAGAATCATTTTGAAAAGTCATCTATTTATAGTTGACCAGGAAATGATGTGACGTTGAAAAGCCATCAGTTTATAGTTGCATATGTACCTGACTACTGGGTGACATGTTCAACTTGGACGGACTATTTGAACAGACGCGTCGAGTCAGGTTCCAATAGCTTCAGCAATTTTTTAGTTGTGGGGTTTTATGTAAAAGTCAAAACACAAAAGTAAACAATTATTTTTAAAAAACAGATTGACTTAGCAAAATTATTTTGTGATAAGTTTTATTCAGCAATATCAGGGGATGATTCTGCCAAAGTTTCAGTTTGACGAATCCTCTGGTACGGGTTGGCAAAAACAGGTTTGAGTTTTCATGCAGCAGTTCATGCTGCTCATAAAGCTTTAGCAGAGAAAAGGAAGAGAGAAAGATAAAGAAGAAGAAGGAGAACAAAACCAATATGACTCCAGCAGCTTCGCTGATTGGATCCCTAAGTAACATAAATGTATTAAAACAGAACAAAACAAAACAACAATGTGGCAGAATGGAGTGGGAGGCCCATGCACCAACACTGGCGTCTGGCTGGGCCCAAATAGATAGGACGCACTGGCCTGGTGCTCCCAATCTCCTTGATTGCCTGCAGAAACACAAACAGACAGACACATCGAACACTAGCCCCATACTCAGAGCTAAAGGAACCATCACATTACCCAAACAGTTCAAATCTGTGGATAGGCTGTCATCATTATTCAGAAATCTGAGATTACCATAGCCTCTGTCCTTGAAGTCTGTCTGGCCTGTTGGAGAAAGCTTCAGCCACTCACTTTCACATTGACACTTATAAATAACAGAATAACAACGATATCCTGCACTTGAGTTTCATTACTATTATTAGTTTATTTGGATAATAAGGAGTATTTATGATGGAGGGGTGAAGGGGTGGAGAATAGAAGGGTAACGGGATAAAGAATAGAGGGGTGAAGGGGTAGAGAATAGAGGGGTAACGGGATAAAGAATAGAGGGTTGAAGGGGTGGAGAATAGAGGGGTAACGGGATAAAGAATAGAGGGTTGAAGGGGTAGAGAATAGAGGGGTAACGGGATAAAGAATAGAGGGGTAAAAGGATAAAGAATAGAGGGGTGAAGGGGTGGAGAATAGAGGGGTAACGGGATAAAGAATAGAGGGGTAAAAGGATAAAGAATAGAGGGGTAAAAGGATAAAGAATAGAGGGGTGAAGGGGTGGAGAATAGAGGGGTAACGGGATAAAGAATAGAGGGGTAAAAGGATAAAGAATAGAGGGGTGAAGGGGTGGAGAATAGAGGGGTAACGGGATAAAGAATAGAGGGTTGAAGGGGTAGAGAATAGAGGGGTAACGGGATAAAGAATAGAGGGGTAAAAGGATAAAGAATAGAGGGTTAAAAGGATAAAGAATAGAGGGGTGAAGGGGTAGAGAATAGAGGGGTAACGGGATAAAGAATAGAGGGGTAAAAGGATAAAGAATAGAGGGGTGAAGGGGTGGAGAATAGAGGGGTAACGGGATAAAGAATAGAGGGTTGAAGGGGTAGAGAATAGAGGGGTAACGGGATAAAGAATAGAGGGGTAAAAGGATAAAGAATAGAGGGTTGAAGGGGTGGAGAATAGAGGGGTAACGGGATAAAGAATAGAGGGTTGAAGGGGTAGAGAATAGAGGGGTAACGGGATAAAGAATAGAGGGGTAAAAGGATAAAGAATAGAGGGGTGAAGGGGTAGAGAATAAAGGAGTAATGGGATAAAGAGGGTAACGGGATAAAGAATAGCGGGGTGAAGGGGTGGAGAATAGAGGGGTAACGGGATAAAGAATAGAGGGGTAAAAGGATAAAGAATAGAGGGGTGAAGGGGTAGAGAATAAAGGAGTAATGGGATAAAGAGGGTAACGGGATAAAGAATAGCGGGGTGAAGGGGGTTGCTTAGGGTCTGGTGGCGTCTAGGAACCCAGGGATGACTTACTGGATGATGGCGGCCTCTCCATAGACTCTCACATCTCTCTGTACATGTCGGCATATGTTTGCCTTGATATCTCTTCCCCAGTAAATGAGAGAGCCTGGGACAGTTTCTAAACACTTGACATAAATATCCAAGGCAGGTTAATATCAAGCGCAGCTGCATTTGGTTGAAGTAAAAGGTGTCTCATCCCTCATCCAACAGACTTCTTTAATACTGAGTGACTGCTATAAACTCAGCTATTTAACCTCTGTGGAGTCGTTTACCAAGGTCATTGATACCTCTGGTTATTCATTATGGTAAGTTAGAGCCACTCCAGGTCAAGTCTTAACGACCATCGTAGGATTCTTCACCTGAGGCCAAAAGTGAACATTTGTTTAGTTTACTGGGATATGATAAAAGGACAGCATTGTAAGTGGGGGATAAATGGTGGTCCAGACTCCCCTGTTAAGCAAGGGTTTCTCAACCCGGGTGTATGATTTCCTTTATGCCTCTTTCAAACCATCCATCCTCTCTGACTAAAATGTGCACCTTTTAGACAGACTGAATGGATGGTTTGAAACAGGTGTCAATGAAGTCTTTTACACCCAGGCTAAGAGGGGCTCTGCGATGCCACATATCCCCCACTTAAAATGCTGCCTTTCAACACTTCCCAGGAATGTTAACAAATGTTCACTATTGGCTGAAGCTAGTTGTTCAGACTTGGTTTCGGCTGGCTTTAACAACTGCCAGGAGCACTAAACAACCAGCGGTATAGATGATCTTTGCAAAAAATTCCACAGAGGTTAAATGGCTGAGTTTCTCTATCAGTCAGTCATAACTGAAGAAGTCTCTTGGACGAGGGACGAAACATCTTCTAGTATCTTCAAACAAGTCCAGTTGCCCTTGAAGTCAATCTTCCTTGGATATCAAGTCAAGTGTATTGAAACTTTCCCAGGCTCTCTCATTCACTGGTCAAGAGATGTCAGGGCATACATAACAGAAATGTAGAGAGAGGGAGAAAGTGTTAGAAGGCCGGACACATCCCCACCAGCACTGCCTTGTCTGAGTTTGGAAAAATCAGAAGCACAGCTTCTCTTTGTTTATCATACTCATCCGCATTCACCCTAATTTCTTGGACAGAATGTGGAAGAAAAAATGAAAAATCACGTGTTGCTTTTGGATATCTCAGCCGCAATTCTGTCTCTGGTTTTACAAAGTGCACCCAACTATAGTTAAATGACAGCGGAAAAAACACCAGAATGTCCTGCTCTGGTTTTGGAAGAATCAGCTTATGTTCAGTGTCTGATGCTGAAAAAACCTGACATGGTTGTTCTGGTGGCAGGAAAAAAAGTAGCAATTTCCTCTCTTTCCCGTTAGGTATGTTTTCTTCGATTGGGTGAGCAGTTTGCGCCTTAAAGGCAGAAAAACCAGCAGCCATTATTTCTCTGATCCTCCCAGGTGAATCCATGTCCGGTGGTGATTGATGTTCCAATTCTGTCCGGACTGGAGGTGAAACCATGTCCGCTGGTGACTGATGGGCCAGTTCTGTCTTGACTGGAGGTGAAACCATGTCCGGTGGTGACTGATGGTCCTGTTCTGTCCGGGCTGGAGGTGAATCCATGTCCGGTGGTGACTGATGGTCCAGTTCTGTCCGGACTGGAGGTGAATCCATGTCCGGTGGTGACTGATGGTCCAGTTCTGTCTTGACTGGAGGTGAAACCATGTCCGGTGGTGACTGATGGTCCTGTTCTGTCCGGGCTGGAGGTGAATCCATGTCCGGTGGTGACTGATGGTCCAGTTCTGTCCGGACTGGAGGTGAAACCATGTCCGCTGGTGACTGATGGTCCAGTTCTGTCCGGACTGGAGGTGAAACCATGTCCGGTGGTGACTGATGGGCCAGTTCTGTCTTGACTGGAGGTGAAACCATGTCCGGTGGTGACTGATGGTCCTGTTCTGTCCGGGCTGGAGGTGAATCCATGTCCGGTGGTGACTGATGGTCCAGTTCTGTCCGGACTGGAGGTGAATCCATGTCCGCTGGTGACTGATGGTCCAGTTCTGTCTTGACTGGAGGTGAAACCATGTCCGGTGGTGACTGATGGTCCTGTTCTGTCCGGGCTGGAGGTGAATCCATGTCCGGTGGTGACTGATGGTCCAGTTCTGTCTTGACTGGAGGTGAATCCATGTCCGGTGGTGACCGATGGTCCAGTTCTGTCTTGACTGGAGGTGAATCCATGTCCGGTGGTGACTGATGGTCCAGTTCTGTCTGGACTGGAGGTGAATCCATGTCCGGTGGTGACCGATGGTCCAGTTCTGTCTTGACTGGAGGTGAATCCATGTACGGTGGTGACTGATGGTCCAGTTCTGTCCGGACTGGAGGTGAATCCATGTCCGGTGGTGACTGATGGTCCTGTTCTGTTTCGACTGGAGGTGAATCCATGTCTGTTGGTGTTTCATGGACCTCATGTTCTACCTGGTCAACCCTGGGTGAATCATATCCCAGTGCAGATCTGATGAGACGACCAGTTTCTTTGGCGACCAAAGGAACAACAACCCAAGTCAAAATTAAGATCGGCATGTCGGCAGAAAGTTGTTGTTTAAATGACGTATTTGCTGCCAATTTTCCTATATTCAAGTATCGTTGTCAAGTTTTTCAAATATTATTTTCACCAAGGTGAGAAATAATTGGATTCTCTAGTGGCTCTTTCTGTGTAGCTCGGAGAGGAGTCTGCGCGGAAATGAGCTCCAACGCGCTCTCAATGCCTTATATAGGCGTATATGACGTAATTCTGCTATGTGTCACATCAAAGCATAATTACGCAAGTAAAAGACAGCAAGTGTGACGTCAGTGTTCCAGTCATTTAGTTTCAAAAAAAAGCTAAAGGTGCGAAATTTTGTGAATGACTCACCATGTTTATGGTAGTTTATTTATCATTCTACTAGAACGAAAATAAAGTTTCTAGCCCCTTCATTCTACACGCACAGAACTTAACATTGGCTTGCATCAATGTGTATTAAAATATTATTCAATAAACATGTAAAATAAAATAAAAAATAAACTAGTTATTTAGCCATGGCTGCACGTATCCACCCCGAACATTCCGCTGTGCATTTTTTGAATTTACGTCGGGGCTGAATGTAACTAGCAGCAACGAGACATTAAGATGGTTTCATCTTAACGTTAAAAAGTCGGGAATGTGAAAAAAACGTGTTTTCACGTGCTTTTAAAAAGAAAAACTGCAGTCTACTAAACTCTCACTCCAGTAGCCTTTTCTCTTTGGGCCAGTCATCTACTTCTCGCTACATTTTCCATTCAGACCTTCATTACTTGTCTAGTCTATCTGCAGTTTGCTAAAAGGCGCTGTCATCCGGGCTGTGCGCGCAGTTACGCAGGAGAGCTTTGGTCTCCCTTGTGGAACAAAGAGACGGGCGACTGTCACAGATATGAACGAGCTGGGCAGATGCACACATTTAGAAAATCAGGCAAATATCTTTTCAGTTTAAGACTTTGTTGTTCTACTAATAGGCTACAACAGAAATCCAGTGAGCCGCACCATGGCACTGCTGGCCGTGTTGGAAAGCATCCTTCTTCGCCCTCTCACAAGCAGGTGTAACACCGGCAGGGAGAAAACTTTTCACTTTACATTAACGGCGTATGAAAAGCGTATTTAGTCTCTGCACAGCAAATGTAGATTAGGCCAGATGATTACTAAGTCAGATGATCACTGGATTGATTCTGATTTATAAACTGCTTCCTGCCGTTGAGCAGAGCATCGCTTCTTTTGATGAAATTATACTTTCCCCCCTTTTCTATAATACACATTATTTGCTATTTGTTTTTTAGAGCGATGACAGAAACTAATCGTGGCTTTCACTCAGCAGCCACCAGATGTTATTTATTCATCAAACAATTATTTTAAAGTGCGCAGAGAGAGAGAGAGAGAGAGAGAGAGAGAGAGAGAGAGAGAGAGAGAGAGAGAGAGAGAGAGAGAGAGAGAATTTTTGAATTTTAACACAAACCTTTATTCTCAGTAATTCCACTTACAGAATGTTACCGGTATCCAGAGAGGAAAAGAAAATGACTTAATTCAACAGAGCTACCAAAAAAAAATCAAAAATTTAAAGCCAAACAGTTATCTATGACTGAGCACAGCACACCCTGCACCCCCCAAACATTCACAAAAATGTCCATCTTATTTGTCAATTTGTAAAACTCAAACTCCACCCTAAGCCGAGCCGCCAACAGCCCAGTCAGCATCAGAACCAGGTCTTCTGACCCCTCGCCCCTCACACGGTTTTTCCTTGTTTTCCAAATTACCAATTTGGCCAGACCCAAGATAAAATTTATCAGTGTATGTACAGCTTTTTTTTGTACAGTGTACCGTGGACCATAGATAAAAAGACTAAAAGAGAAGTTCTCCCCTAAGCCCTGAATCCACTCTTGTAATAGACTGAAAAGTCCAACTAATCTGGAACACTGAATAAAGAGATGATGTATAGTTTCTGTCTGTGAACAGAAAGGACAACCATCCCCTGTGCCAGGATTAAGGTGTACCAGATACCTGTTAGTAGCTATGGCCCCATGTATGATCCTCCACTGAAGGTCACCGGTCCGTTTTTCAACTGGAGGTTTATACAGGGACCGCCAACAGCCCCTCGGGATAATCCCACGCCAAAAACCTCTGTCCACCTCGACACCTTTACTCCTGTCAGGGCACGTAAGTTCAAGACCTTGGTGCTGATCTGGTAGACTGCTTTCTTTCCCAATGCCTCAAATTCCCCAACACTGGTGTTCTTAGAGACAGCAGGGCGTCCTGCTCATCCTGCCACTGACCCACCGCAGGAGAGACAACCAGAGAAGGAAAAACATACTCACACTCATCATCCCATTGGCCAGAAAGTGTACGATCTTCAGCAAAAGCTCTAAGGCCTTCCGGCAGGGAAGCACACACCTCCTCCACCAGCCTAAGCAGCAGTCTGCTAGATCTGATGCCGAGTTGTACATTCAATTGAGGAACAGAGGTTTTCATAAGATGTCCCAGTTTGACACATCCCCCCTCTTTCAGTCTAGATCTCAGACTGCTCGATGAAAGAACCTGAGAGGTAATAAAACTGTTCCCAAACAGTGGCTCCTCGAACAGCCACATTCCTGGTATAGTCACTGTTTTCCGCTGGAAGGTAAACACCTGCCATGCCTGTAAAACAGATTTGTAGAAGGATGTCAGACCAGTTAGATCCATGAGCTGAGACTGAATTAGGAACAAATGTTTATCATATCCTAACCGCCCAGCCCTCCTCAGCAGCAAAACGGCAGTGTCTGTCCATGACAGCCCAAAACTGTATAGCAGTCTCTGAGCCGTCTGTAGCCTGAAGGCTGTAATGCGTGATGTAATATCCACCAAGCCCTGTCCTCCTTCTTGTACCGGCAAGTACAGTATCGGTGCCCTCAGCCAATGGTGGCCCGACCAGAAAAAATCCACAATGGCTCTCTGGATTCCTTCAATCAGGTCCCTTGGTGGAGGTAGGACTGTCATCTTGTGCCATAGGGTCGAGGCAACCAGGTTATTGACGATCAGGACCCTCCCCCTATAGGAAAGCTGAGGTAGCAGCCATTTCCATTTAGACAGTCTGGTACACACTTTCTCCAAAACACCCTCCCAATTCTTTCTCTGAAACTCCTCGGTTCCCAGAAACACACCCAAAATCTTTATACCCTGTCGTCCCCAGCTAAGATTTCCTGGTAACGTTGGCGTTTGTTGGCCTTCCCACTGCCCAACCTGCAATGGCCCACTTTTTTCCCAGTTCACCCTAGCTGAAGATGCCCTTTGGTACATATCTAAACAGCTGCTTAAGGTCTCCACATCCCTCTGATCTCTAACAAAACATTAATATCATCAGCATAAGCTGACACTATCAGTGAAGGGCGTTGAGACAGCCCTGGTAACATCAGTCCTGACATCCTGGATCTCAGCTTACTGAGAAGCTGGCTCAACAGCTAATGAATACAGTTGTCCAGAAATTGGACATCCCTGCCTGATACCTCTCTGAACCTGTACTGGACAGCTCAACCCACCACCCACCTTCACCAAACAAAAGCTTCCTTATACATCAAACCAAGCAGTGACATAAAACCATCCCCAAAACCAAAAGCTCTTAAAGTAGAAAAAGAAAACCGTGGTCAACCCTATCAAATGCTTTCTCCTGGTCTAATGATACAATGCCTACATCAACATTATATATTTTACAGACATCCAATAGGTCTCTCATTAAAAACAAATTATCCATAATAGATCTGTCTGGCACACAGTATGACTGATCTCTATGGATAATTAAGTCCAGATAGTTTTTAAGCCTATTGGCTAGCACCTTTGAAAAGAGTTTATAGTCTGTGCATAACAAAGCCACTGGTCTCCAGTTCTTAAGTAGTGCCAGATCTCCTTTTTTTGGTAACAATGAAAGCACCGCGTGCCGACAAGTAGCTGGCAACAATCCTGTCTCGAACACTCCTGGAGAACCTCCAGCAGGTCGGCTCCTAAACATCTCCAAAAGTGTTTATAAAGTCAACAGGTAATCCATCCAGTCCAGGAGCTTTACCAGAAGCCATCTGACCCACTGCAGCAGTGAGCTCTTCCAGGGAGATGTTGGCATCCAGGACATCTCTGTCTTCAGAGCCCAACTGAGGAAGCCCCTGCATCAGCTCATCCACACACTCTTTATTGCAGTTCTCCGCTCTAAAAGGGTGCTGTAAAGTCCACGGCATGCTGTCTCATATCTCCCAAATCAGTAGTCACAGTACCATCAGGGAAGACGGAGACAGACCATTTGTTTGGTCTGAGAGACAGACTTCTCCAGGTTAAAAGAAAGAGGTGGGAGCATCCATGTCTCTTACACTAGTGAAACGTGACCTGACCAAAGCCCCTTTTACTCTTTCTTGTAAAAAAGAACCTAGTTCCTGTTTCTTCTGCTGAAGCCTGTGTCTGTCTGTGCTGTTGTGAGTGAGTAGACTATTTTCTAAATCTCTTATTTCTTTTTCTAAACCCTGAATGACTCTTTTAACTGTCACAGTGGAGTGACTTGTATATTGTTGACAAAAAGTTCGTATTTGTGCCTTGCCCACTTCCCACCACTGACTTAAGGACTCATAATCCCTCCTCTTCTCCCTCCAGATTCCCCAGAACATCTGAAATTTCTGACAGAAATCACTATCCTGAAGCAGCTTGACATTAAAGTGCCAGTAAGAGCTGCTTTTTTTAGTTGGTGAGACATATACATCTAAAGTGACTAAATGATGGTCAGTGAAACCCACTGGAATAATGTAACTGTTCAATAACCTGTTACAGAAACTTTGTGATATGTAAACCCTATCCAGCCTGGCTGCACTCACGTTCCCATCCACCACCTTAACCCATGTGTACTGCCTAGCCTGGGGATGTTTGACCCTCCACACATCCACCACTCCTGACTCTGAAATCACCTGTGATAAAGCTGGCAGATGACTGTAAATGAGATTCCTGTCCTATTCTGTCAAATGTAAAATTAGTTGTGCAATTCCAGTCTCCCCCATCACCACACATTCACTCTGATCACACTGCCTTAAGAAATCCTTTATTTCCTGGAACATGTCCAGCCTGTCTGAGCCCTGATTGGGAGCATAGATGTTAATAAGACAGAGAGATATGTCCTGGATTTGTGCTCTGACCACCAAAGCTCTGCCTGACACTATCTCTGTGGTGGAGATGATTTTAACATCAAGGCCTGGAGAGAAGAGGACGGCTACCCCAGCAGAGAGATTAGTCCCATGAGACAGCACATACTGGCCCCTCCACCACAAACCCCATTCTACCTCATTGTCTTTGCTACTGTGTGTCTCCTGCAGGAAGACTATGTCCAATCTCTTCTGTGTGATCATGTCTAAAATGACTGCCCTCTTCTGACGATCCCTCCCTCCATTAATATTTAAAGAGCTGATCCTCACTTTCATAAAAGATGGAGAGAGAGAGATGAAATAAGCAGGTAAAAGAAACAGTAAGAGAAAGATCAGCCAGTGCAACACATTCATCACAACTTATTTAATCTTAACCGTTTGGATCGTTTTCCTGTGTTGGTCTGGAGCATCTTTCTAAGACTCGTCACATGCTTTTCAGGCGGAACGCTTTTCTCATCTAGTAGATCAACACCCACCACTTTCTGCAAAGTTGTCACACTTTTAATGAACTTCTCAACATCTGGAAAATAATCAGAGACTTTAACAGATTTTCCATAAGTTTCATCCAGGAAGTCGTTTATTTCTTCCAGTGTGTGCAGATCTCCCCTGTGTGACTGTGAGTCTGAAACAGAGATGCAGTCAGAGTCGGTGTCGTAGTCCATTTCCCCTCACCAGCAACACTCTCTACAACACACGACCCCCCTCCCGAACCCTCTCACCAGCTGCCTGACTTTGGTCAGATTTAGTTGCTGGCTGTTTCATGCTGCTCTCTCCACTATGTCCACTAACTTCCTCCGCTCCCTTCCTTTTTTCTGCTGTGACCCTGTCATCACTTACTGCTTCTCTGCCTAAATCAGCTCGCTGTTCCCCGCCTGACTGTCTACCTGCCCGCTGTACCCTCTCCTGAATCGGCCC
>JALXJV020000013.1:12277878-12300123 GCA_024633595.2 Lepomis macrochirus
CTAATAATAGTAATGAAACTCAAGTGCAGGATATCGTTGTTATTCTGTTATTTATAAGTGTCAATGTGAAAGTGAGTGGCTGAAGCTTTCTCCAACAGGCCAGACAGACTTCAAGGACAGAGGCTATGGTAATCTCAGATTTCTGAATAATGATGACAGCCTATCCACAGATTTGAACTGTTTGGGTAATGTGATGGTTCCTTTAGCTCTGAGTATGGGGCTAGTGTTCGATGTGTCTGTCTGTTTGTGTTTCTGCAGGCAATCAAGGAGATTGGGATCACCAGGCCAGTGCGTCCTATCTATTTGGGCCCAGCCAGACGCCAGTGTTGGTGCATGGGCCTCCCACGCCATTCTGCCACATTGTTGTTTTGTTTTGTTCTGTTTTAATACATTTATGTTACTTAGGGATCCAATCAGCGAAGCTGCTGGAGTCATATTGGTTTTGTTCTCCTTCTTCTTCTTTATCTTTCTCTCTTCCTTTTCTCTGCTAAAGCTTTATGAGCAGCATGAACTGCTGCATGAAAACTCAAACCTGTTTTTGCCAACCCGCACTCAGAGGATTAGATCAATCAAACTGAAACTTTGGCAGAATCATCCCCTGATATTGCTGAATAAAACTTATCACAAAATAATTTTGCTAAGTCAATCTGTTTTTTTAAAAATAATTGTTTACTTTTGTGTTTTGACTTTTACATAAAACCCCACAACTAAAAAATTGCTGAAGCTATTGGAACCTGACTCGACGGCTGTCTGTTCAAATAGTCCGTCCAAGTTGAACATGTCACCCAGTAGTCAGGTACATATGCAACTATAAACTGATGGCTTTTCAACGTCACATCATTTCCTGGTCAACTATAAATAGATGACTTTTCAAAATGATTCTCGGACAACTACAAATCAGTGTTATTCTAAGGTCACTCTAATAGGTAGCCTATTACTATGGTCATTCAACATTTATTTAGCTCTGAGCCAACCATTATGATGATTCACATTTATTCATTTAGCTGACACTTTTATCCAAATATCAGAGGTCTCTCTCACCAAAGAGATGTGTCTTATCCACTGCTCCATCAGCTACACCACACAATAAAGATCACTATTTATTCAATGTTGTCTGGCTATCTGGGAAGATCCACTGTTATGTTGATGAGCAACACTATTAAGGAGTTGGACTAGAAATCCAATGGGGTTCCCGTGCAGGTTCGAGCCCTGCTCACAATAGTCCTTTATGATAACACAGTCTAATATTTGAAATTTTTCCGAGGGTATGGTCGCTGGTTTGAGGCTGAACATGTTTACATTTATCTGACGTCAAAGCTGACTTGCAATTGCTATACATATCAGAGGTCTAATGCCTCTGGAGCAAGTAGGGGTTAAGTGTCTTGTTCAGGGTGGATGGGTCACAGTGGGGAATTGAACCCGGATCTCTCACACCAAAGGCATAGTCTTGTCCATTGCGCCATCACCACCCCTACCCATTGAAGGGGTAGAGAACACATTGCTGAAGGTGCCCATGAGCAAGACTGCTTTTATAGAGGAGACACGCCACTGAATCACATTCTTTGTCCGAAATAGCTGCCCAGAAGCTGCCGCCAAGATGGTTGCTGAGCCATCTTGGCATCTCCTCTACATGTTGGTACCCAGGGAGATGATTTGGACCGCACCATCCCTCTACACAGGGATCCAGCTCAGGAGCCACAACCTGGTCGGTAAGGCGCAGATTCCTCCTCAGCGGAGTCACATTGTCACTCTCACTGTCAGAGCTGTAGCCCACATTCTTCCTGGTCAGCAACCACCTCATCATCTTCATCCTCGGCTGCTTGAAGAGTCTCTCTGGCCTGAGCGTAATGGTCAGGAGCACAGAAAGGTTCTGGCGACTGGGAGAACAGATACTCCAAACCAATTGCTCGCCACCAGCAGGTAATTTACCTCCTACGGCTCGCCGAAAAACTCCTGGCATCTCTGGTTGAGCCGCACCATCATGCCACTGTCGGCCTACTCACTGAACAGCTGCTCCAAAGATGAGACACCATGCACACGACAGCAGCCACGGTCCATGTACATCAGTTCAGGAGGTGCCTCATTTGCTCTCCTATATCTCTCCATGAGGCCTTCAGCCATTGGCCTCAGTTTGTCCAGAGACTCCTCACAGGTAAGGACGGACATGAGGATCTGACCGAGCTCATTGGCCACGTTTGTGCACCATTCTGCTGTGCCTTTTCCTTGTCCAGAAAGCTTCTTGCAGATCTGAAGACATACACAAAACAAAGCGACTGTTATAGCTGCGGATCTCCTCACGTCGTGCAACACACACTTCTTTCCAGCCGAGGAATGTCCCTTAAAAAGCGATACAGAATGAGCGCATAACGGCCTGCTATTGCTTTGTCATTTGATTATTAATTCTGAAATGATATGATGCGCATCAAGACAGGAGATGTTTTGACAGGACAAAATTTAGTTCTGCGGACACTGAAGTTTGTTTGGCAGTAAAGCTTACTTTACACAGAACTTTTAGTTTCTAAACAGCCTTCAAATTAAATGACCACTAAGACATTGCAGCCATACGTCATCTTCAGTAAACACTTTTTAATTCAATTCAGTGAAACATGTTCCCCTTCAAAAGACTGAGTCAAATTACCTTCTTGGTGGAGTCGTACTTAAGGACTTTGCCAAACGTGGACATGATCTGAGTGTGGTAGTCCTCGATGTTCTCTGTTTCAGCGAGGAGGAAGCACTTCCTCAGCAGCTTTGGGGACGGCAGCTCCCTCCTTGGTGGGTGGATGCTGAAACTGATGGCTGAGAGTCCCTGTAAGCAGAAAAATTTATGTTCAATCTCTAATGGGAATTCCAAACATATTGCATGTAACCCTGGACTCAGGGAGACTCATCTGTGCTGTGTAAATGTAACAATCCAAATATCTCTGTTCTCTGTGTTATCCAGACTTCAGGGATAACGTGTCTCTGTGGGACGATATGATTGAACCTAAAACTGGATAAATAACAGGCTCACTGAGGTCTCCTCACTCATTCAAGCATACATGTACACGTCGTATGTGTGTTGCTGTGAGTCCTTCTGCAGAAGACTTGAATAAAACTCACAGAAAGAAGTGTTTGCCATCACAAATCTGACTCACACACAGAGATACAAACTCCATTCCTGAGGGGAAATCTGTGAGTTTTTTATTTCCAGGAATCTAATGGGCTCAGTGCTACCAGCAGTATTGATCAACTAGTTAACTTAGTTTACTTCTCCTGCCTAGTTTGAATCTTCTGAGGGCAGACAGAGCTCCCTCATTCCTGTTGCAGTGTCATTCCAGTTGTATTCTATTTACCTGATTAAAACTACCTATTTATTAAATCTGACAGAGCGTTCACAACAACTAACTCAAATCTGACTGACTTACTTATGATCCCACCGGGTTTATTGAGCTGGCTGAGGAGAGTGGTGTAGAGGTCTTTTCTGTGCAGATACTCCTCTCAGTGGCTTTCCTGGACCTGCCTCCACACCTTGGTCATGGTGTTGCCCTCACTGCGATCCCTCATCAGCCAGACCACCTGCTTCCCACGCCACAAAGCGACCGATGGCATGTTGCTCGGACTCCTTAGCAGCTTTCCTGCACGCGTTACAGGCCAGGACCTCTGTCTGCATGGAGTACCAGCCAGACATGTGGCAGATCTGTCTGACCGTTTTGGAGTAGCCACAGCGGTAGAGAAAGTGTCCCTCTGAAGCATACGAGGGCACTTCGGGCCTGGGACAGCGAAGGCTGTAACCCCACACACCTACTGGTCTCCAAAACCACACGGCTGCTGAAGGAAGGAGTCTTTTCCACGTTTTTTATTTGATACCGATTCTTAATGATGACTTGATATGAGGTTCATGATGTAATTACTTTAATTCAAGCTATATATGAAAATGAAAACTGACATACCTTGGCTTTCAAAAGTTGCGAGAGTTTCAGCCAGCAGAGCATCATCGGTCCAACTGCCGTCACCTTTGGACCCTAAAGAGCTGGGCGTGGCGGTGCTGGACAACGTGGCGGTGCTGGACAACGTGGCGGTGCCGGACAATGTGTCGGTGCTGCGGGAGGGGCCACTTTCTGCTGAAGTACAGTTTGAGTACATGTTTCAGGCATCTCTTATGAACTGCACCCTGCTTTTTTCTTTAAGGTGCTTTAACCTACCTCTGTCTCTTTGGTGACAATATAGAGTCTGAAGCGCTTCAGCGACTTTGAAGAGATGTCGTCCTCCTTCATGACGAGCCACTGTCGAACGGAGCAGAAAGCCTCCTGAGCCATCTTCCTCTCATGGTCTCTCCCAGCCTGAGGATCAGCTTGGAGGTGCTTGTGAAGGCTGTACCACTGCCACATTTCCAGGAATGTGAAGGACCTGAAGCGGCCCTGGCCATAAATGGCCCGGTCAACGTTGATCTCCAGGTGGCAGGAGACTGGAGGAAACAATCCACATATTTGAGCAGGTAATCCTTCACCCACTCATCGTTGATTCCAGCTTTCCTGTGTGGTTGATGGCTCTCTTTGATATGGCAGTCCAGGATGCTAAAATATAGAACATGATATTTAATAGAAGAAAGGACAAACTGTATAAAGTTTGATATATATTGTTTAGTGAAACATCACTATTTAACGTATCCTACGTCATTTTCCACCAGCCACTTGAAGCTTTTGCCATTGTACTTTCCAAAAGTAATAATTATCTCCTTTTAGCTGCAGATTTAAGACACTGGAATTGTTGTTATAACTATAAAATAACAATATAAGAATTCTAGTGCACTGCTGTGACATGGCATGCCTGCAGTACTGCACAGGATAGGTCGTGCATCTATGACACTAAGGCAGATATATTACCTTCCTCAGCCTGCTGTCATCATATGCTTGGGATGTCTTTGACGACTGGCATGCCCTGGCCTCCTTTGTTGCCTTAAGAAGGCATTGTTGCCTATCCTGTGGCACACTTGTGTCCAGAATACACAAGACAGGCATCAACAGATCCATTCTAGGGATCTTAGCTGAAAAACATTAAAGTCTTTAAGTGTTTTGAGACAATATCCTTGTTTGTAGATACAGCAAAACACGTATGAAAGGGCTGCTTAATGATTATGTAATGACACACCCTGGAAGAAAATTCTTTCAAAACCAGTCAGTGAAAAAAACATGTAATGATAAGGGAAAAAAGTGTGACGGTTCATGCGGTCAAGAGAGAGAGAGTGTGTGAGGACAGAAGGGTGGACTTAATATAAAACAACCGTTACTCTAGTTTTGTGGTTTATCAGTGAAGTGGAAGAAGTACACTGCAGACTGGAGTCTCTGTTAACAGTGACAGACAGACAGACGTTGATCGTGTCCTATGAAAATGTGGTATGAAAATGACTGAACTATGATGAACTTAATCGCGGGTCACGTTCTCGCGTCGAGGCGCTGGAAACCCCTCGGACTTTTCTTAACCAGGAAATAATCGTGACCGAAGACAACTCAGCTGCAACTCAGTCTTTACAAAACAAGATGAAAAAAGTTATTTTTGTTGCTTCTCTTCTGTAACGTTTCATCAGCAGGTAAGATCAGATTTTAAATCCTTACTTCAAGCTCTTTGCTTCGCTTTCCGTGCAGCTGTGTGTGTTGCGCCGAAGACACTTTGTTGTTTCGCTTTTAACGTAGCCTAACTTGATAATCCTCATGTGATTCCACTGAATTAGGCTGAATATATCATAATGCGTGTGATGATGTGTGTCTGTCTATAGTGAATAGATAAACGTTGTTTGTCCCACAGTGAAACACTCCCTGAAGTTTTTTCTTAACTGGATCTTCTGGAGTCCCAGACTTCCCAGAGTTTGTAGCAGTTGCAGTGGTTGATGGTATTCTGGCGGCTTACTGCGACAACAACATCATGAAAGTAGAACCAAAACAGGACTGGGGGGAAACAAACGTTAGAAAACGACCCCCAACAGTTGGAGTTTTACAACAGACAGTTTTTTGAGAGACTGCCGAGCCGCTTCAAAGCTGAGATTTATCATTTAAAGCAGCGCTTCAACCAAAGTGGAGGTAAAGTATTTATGAATGTTATGTTCAATGTTTTTCTGCTAAAAGTTTTGTTTTCTAGAATGTTTGACAAACAGATATAGCTTCAACTGAGACTGCATCTGCTGTAGGTGTCTCACAGGACTGACTGTTTATTTGAGTTTAATGTGCATATAATACAAGAAGCCATACTCACCTTGTATATTGCCAATGACAGCCATCCATCAGGAAAATATTGTAACGCTTACAGTTAAATAAAGAATAAAGAAAGATGGAGATATCATCTTTCAGTCCCTTCTGTCTCTGTCTCTCTCTCTCTCAGGTGTCCACATTTTACAGGAGATGAGTGGCTGTGAGTGGGATGATGAAAGTGGAGAGTTTAATGGTTTTATGCGAATACGGTTATGATGGAGAAGATTTCATGATATTGACCTGAAGACATTGACTTGGATCGGCTCGAAACAACAGGCGGTTACCACCAAACTGAGATGGGATACTTTGAAAACTGCGATAAAACACATCGAGGATATCCTCATTCAGATGTGTCCTGCGTGGTTGAAGGCGTATGTGACCTATGGCAAGATCTCTCTGCTGAGAACAGGTAGACTGACACGACCTGATGGACACAACAATGTTCATATATCCTCCTCCTGAACTGCCATTGTATTATCACTCCCATGGGTCTGACATTACCATTATTTGGTGGCAATAAGATTTGATTTAGCCATGAACACTAAGTAGAGACTGACATTTTTTGGGTGCTCTGATATTACGGGGACTGAACAAAATTATAAATGCAACACTTGTTTTGCCCCATTCATCATGAAGAGAACTCAAAGATCCAAGACTTTATCTATGTACACAAAAGGCCTATTTCTCTCAAATATTGTTCACAAATCTGTCAAAATCTGTGTTGATGAGCACTTCTCCTTTGCAGAGATAATCCATCCACCTCACAGGTGTGGCATATCAAGATGCTGATCGAGACAACATGGGTATTGCACAGGTGTGCCTTAGGCTGGCCACAATAAAAGGCCACTCGAAGATTTTGACAGATTTGTGAACAATATTTGAGAGAAACAGGCCTTTATGTGTACACAGAGAAAGTCTTTGAGTTCAGCTTATGATGAATGGGGGCAAAACAAAAGTTTTGTTTATAATTTTGTTCATTATTGCAAGCTGCGTTGGCGTTGTGATTCAAGTTGTGCTGTTGTTGGTTTACATAATTAATGATCAACAGTTGGCGGCTGTAATGTGCCAATAGAGACGCGTGAAGAAAAAAGACTACAGTAACATTTTAAAAATCAAGGATTGCAAATGTTTCATGATGAACAAAATTCACACAACACCTTTGTTAGAACTCAATAAAACACACAATGCGTTTAGGAGAGAAACACTGTTTGTTTGTTTACAAGTAAACCTCAGAGGAAAAAACCTTTTGGTATGATTTGCATCATAGTCCATATTATCAGTAGCATTGTCTTTGAAATGTTGACATATGAATTTATTTTCACTCCCTTTTCTTATTTTTTATTTTATTTTATTCAAGACACAAAAGGTCCATAGAGGCAACACTACTACATATATATATATATATATATATATATATATATATATATATATTATATATATATATATATATATATATAAAACAACTTAACTATATCAAGCTTTGGGTCCAATGTTTCCAAAAGCAAGATGTATATCTTGTGTCTCTTTTAGAAACATCAACTATGGACACAGTGATCATATTCTTAGACCCTATCAGTCTGCACATGAATCTATACATAAAATTTCTTAAAACAGCGTTAGAGTGGACACATTGTTAGACACAAACATTGCACTGGCACTACTCCACCTAGGAATTTTAAGCAATCCTTAGTGCATCATTATAAGCCCCTTGCTGGCACCGGGTTGCTCAATCACACTCGATCGCTTAGAATGTCTGTAGTTATTCCACAAAGGTTCTCACATTCAGTCGACTGCTTAGTCACAGTATTGTTCATGGAGACTAACTCTACACTTAGGCGTTCAATCTTACTAACCAGGCAAGAGACATCGAGGCTATTAAAAGTCGCTGGTGGTAAAATCTTACAAGTGATAGGACACAAAGCGAGGAACATTCTCACTAGTTCAATAGTTTTAGACAGCTCTTAACATTGTTGACATCTTTCAGTTAAGCCCTTTGTGAGCTACACAACGCTGCCCGTGCCAGGACACACTTCAAACAGGAGTTTTCAATCCACTCTGATCCAAAATGATTTATAGCCATCAGGATAATGTCATCCTGAGGCACAGTCTTCAATTTGACAGAAAGGAAGCTTAACAGTTCATCTTCCACTATAGTTTTGCCATCAATAGTGGTGTAAATCTCAGGTTTGTTTGATAGCATGCTCTGCCGGCTCTATCATCGGTGACCATATTGCCACACTGCACAGCCTGATCAGTGGAGCCATGAAATAGAAAGCCGGGAGTTCAGCTCGTGCTGTTATCCACTCTCCTGTCTTATAAGTGATCTTCCGTGTTACTTACAATCACTCACTGACTTTTTTTTCCTTCAGGCACCAATGTAGTAAAGAGAGGAATCAGACAAAATAAAGCCTTGTAACAGCAGGAACTCTGACAAAGCGTGTGTGAAGCCTCTGGTAGTGCAGCACATGCAGGCAGTCAAGCTGTCTCATTGATTCCCTATTTAATTTCTTCATCTTTCTTTTACTTTCTTTTCTTTTATCTCCTGTCCACTCTTTCTAATTGCTCTCTCTCTTTTAACTCTCCAGACCTTCCCTCAGTGTCTCTCCTCCAGAAGACTCCCTCCTCTCCAGTCAGCTGCCACGCTACAGGTTTCTACCCTGACAGAGCCATGATGTTCTGGAGGAAAGATGGAGAGGAGCTTCATGAGGGCGTGGACCACGGAGAGATCCTCCCAACAACGATGGATCCTTCCAGATGAGTGTTGACCTGAATCCTCAACTGAAGACTGGGAGAAATGCGAATGTGTGTTTCAGCTGCGCTGGTGTGAAGGACAACATCATCACCAAACTGGACAAAGCAAAGATCAGAACCAACTGGGGTAAGAATGAGATTGACTGGGACTGCATGTCTGTGGTTTGTTAGATATTTTTAGCTTTTGTTTTCATCCAGCTGCTGAAAAGTCATCTTTAAAAACTGAAGTCCAATGTTGAGACCCATAAAACATGTTTTTTTTTTCATTTATATCTACTTTGCTAAACTGATCTTGATCAGTTAAGTGTTTACTTTAAATTTTAATTTATTTAAGGATGTAATTATTATTTTTTTAGTGCCAGTCTGACTCTTGTTTTGTTCAACAGAGGAGCCCAGTGACATGACCCACCCATCATTGCTGCAGTGGTTGTTCTTGGTCTAGTTCTCATCAGCTGCTGCTGGATTCATTGCTTTCAAAAGGAAAAAAGGTGAGAGAGAAAAATGGAAAGATTATCTCCTTTTTGTGATTTATTTCGTACTTTGATTTTAATCTTTGGATTGATGCTTTATCCAGGTTTCAAAATTTAAACAAGCATCAGTTCACTGCACCCCACAGTTAGAAGCAACCAACAAGTGCTGTGATTCTCAGTCATGATAATATGATGATGTGGGAGATAAGTGGCAAGAAAAGAAATAAAGTAAGGACTAAACAGAGGAACTTAGCAGAAGGAATTTATTTTTCAGTTTAAGTGAGTAGAAGAGGGTATCATATTTATGTGGATCAGGTGACGAAAGATATTCACATTGTGCTGTAGATAAAAAAGGGATTCAAAATGGTTTCCTGCATTTACTGTTTATGAAGGTTCAGTGCAATATGAGTGAACTTGACACTGTTTCTCACAGTTTGTTTCTGATCTTACAGCCCCTGACAACAGCTCTGAGCTCGAAGAAACTGAATCCAGAAGCCCAAATGACACAAACAAAAAAATCCTGCATCCTGAATTGCTTCATGTGGGATAGCAGTTAAATACTCTGCGTGTTCATGAGTATTTGCTTTGTGTTTTTGGTAACTGGTGTGGAGTTAAATTTTTATGAACAATTATTTATATATTATTTATATATATATTTATATTTGATGTATATTTTTTAACAACGAGAAACATAAAAAATTGATATTGCATTATTTTAGTGTTTACATAATTGTGTGTGTGATTCACATTTAATGTTTTTTCTCTTTTATTGTCATCCATGCCGAGAAACTGAATCCAAAGACATGACTGGCAAACACACTGAATGCATTGCCTCAGATGACAGTGACACATTATTTTTTATTTTTTTTTATTTATATAGCATAATTTATTACAGAGGTAATATCATTTCACTTTTCATATAGAGCAAGTTTAGACAGTGCTGTTTGTATTATTATTCAAGAAACCAGCAACTCCCACCATGAGCCTCCTTCCTAAACCAAATCAAAAAGCCTAGTTTTGGTTTCAGAATGTTAAGCTACTTTTATTTTGAAAGTGTAACTGGACAATCCAAATGTATTGTTGCTAACTTGACCTCACAGCCCTACATGTCCAAAATGACTGGAATGTTAACTGTTTGTGCATCAAATACACTGACTAGAAACTGACTGGCAACACTTAGTCAGCCTATTTCTAAATGTTTTGATTACAATGAGAAGCTCTGAAGCTGTGAGAAATGCACTCTCTCTCTCTCTCTCAAATGCATGCAGGCCTTATTGCATATGAATATGGAGAGTATTTTTAATAATATTTCCTTCTGGTTTTATATCCATCCATTAAAACAAGATGGAAAAGTTACTTTTGTTGCTTCTCTTCTGTCACATTTCATCAGCAGATGAAACTACTTTAAAGTCGTTGCTTCAAGGACGCATTGCAGAGTTCAAATCAATTTTAACGTTAACTTGATGAGCCTGATGTGATTCAACGGAATCAGACTTTTAATACATCATATGTAGCCTATAATAAGTGTGAATAAATACAAATTGTCCAACAGCGAAACACTCCCTGAAGTTTTTCTTAACTGGATCTTCTGGAGTCCCACGAGTTTGTAGCAGTTGCAATGGTTGATGAAATGCTGACGGTTTACTGCGACAGCAACACCAAGAAAGCAGAATCAAAACAGGACTGGGGGAAAAACCTTAGAAAACGATCTTCTAGAACAGAGTGTTTACACAGACCGCCAAAACTCTTCAAAGCTGAGATTCATCATTTGACGCAGCGCTTCAATCAAAGTGGAGGTAAAGTATTTATGTAGCCTTGTTGTATTTATATTTAGGCTAACTGATTAACTATTTTGCTTGTTGTGTCGAACATGGCATATAGCTTCAATAATGAACACTTGGCCTACACATATAGGCACATTCAGGCACGTGCACACATAGACATCAAAAGGGGCTTCAGCACCTGCGCTTTTCCTCCTCAAGAGAGGTGCCCTTTTTTCTGGAGAGAGTGCCCTTTTCTGGGATGCTTTTTAAAAAAATGTATAAATTAATAAACAGTATAGGCATATTAATTCCCGTTTCCAACAGATTCCCTTTCAAACAAATATATTTATTGGGAAAAAAGATCTAAATAGACTATCAGGTCGGAAGATGAGACTTTTGAGTTCCGATGCCCCCCCTCTCTCTCTCCCTCTCTCTCTCTCTCTCTCTCTCTCTCTCTCTCTGTCACTCGCTCCGCATCTCACTGCACAACCAGCGCAGCACACAGACAGACTGCAGCCCACCAGCTTCTTTCCCAGCAGTGTTTTTTCGTGAGAGGTGATGAACAAAAGACTAAACTACCAGTGCCTCGAGTTTACCGCTAATTAAAATTAAAAAGACAATATAGGCCTATGTCTTGCTAACATGACTCATGAGCTGAGCTAATGTAATAAGTTAGCTGAAGTTTAGCTAAGGCAATATCTCATGGCCATACATATGCCTCTTCTATGTTTCTATTTATCTCATTTCTGAGTTTCTTGTGCCCTAAAAATAAAGATTAATCTCTAGTTTTCCTATACACTGAAAAAAGATAATTTCTTGTCCTACTTGCCTTTAAAATATTGTTGTTATAATATCTGTGCTCTGTAGCGAGCCGGTCATCAGGGGTTTTTTTTTTTTTTTTTCGTCGGGGTTCTCATGTCCTGCATTTACATTGATGACGTCACTGGGGGTCTCAGACAGACCGCAGTCATCCCTCCTCGGCACCCACTCTGCGTCACGTCTCTCGGTTTCCGCCTGACCGGGATGTAGCGTCCCCATGAGTTATGGTTGGTTTGCTGGGAATCTCCGGGTGTTCCAATAGCTGTTGGCCTTCCCCATTGATTTTTCCCCTGAAGGTCCAGGGCACTGATGGATGTCCCCCGACGTCAGTAGTTATGATTAAATCCTCACCTTTAGGATTAGTGTGGTTTTACATAGTAACTGAACTTACCGAAAAGGGGAAGAAAATCTATTAAAGGTTATTAGGTAAGATCCCAGTAATACCATGGAAATAAAGAAGGCTTCATGTTACAATAATGTTTCACTTTACTTACTGATAATATGTTAGTTAGTTAAGTTGCAGAACACACATTGTAAAAGTTTGTGATTTCATAAATGTATAACCAGCAGTACAGAATGTGGTAAGAGTCTGGTCATACAATGGAAATAAACAAGGTTTCCTTCTGCAGTTTCATTTTACTTACTGAATAAATTGTCGTTTTTTCCTTGGTAAAGCTGCAGGACATACAAGGTACAAATTTGTGATTACATGGAAACGTGAATGATCTTTTACAGATTATAGTTATGCCATATGACCATGGCATTATGGGTAAGAGACAATGCAGATGCAGAAGAACGACCTACAGCCCAAAAAACAACCTGATTCTGCACTTGGTTTATGTTTGTGAATTAAATTTTTTGATACTTTTATGTTTAATAATATTATTCGATTTCATCATATTTTGGTTGTGCTGATGTGTTCAGGCCTGTTTATCAACAGACACTAGCTTGAGATACTTTAAAATTAATGAGAGATGTATATTTTAAGCTTTTATGATTTTTATTTTCTTGTAGTTTTCACAGTGTCAGCTGACGCGAAAGAGAGCGACAGATAAAACAAATCTTAAATAAAGACACATTGGCCATTATTTCTTTAGTGTAGCTACAATGTGTTTATTAATATGTCATTTGTGACTGTAGTTACAGGAAGAATATTCTTAAAGATTAAATACATATAGCACCAACCTAAACAGTTAGACTATAAAGAAAAAAATAACAATATCATACCATATTATTTAACATTCAAATAGCGTAGGACACACTTTCTAATTCACATTACTCTTTAATGCAAAAGTGTAATTTTTGTTTTGACATGTCAGTAGTACAAAGAGATCCAGAGGAACACGAAATATTTCACTGTTGACTTGACATTACTCAGTCTTTGGAGGACATCAGATGACTGTCACACTTTCTAATATCTGACAGTTTCCACTTCTGATATACAGGATGATGACGACAGAAAAACAGAAGTATGTTTCACAGCTTGTTTGGAGACTCCACTTAGCTCTGCAGCTCTACTTTTTCAAAACAAGATGAATTTATTTCTTTTGTGCTTCTTTTGTCATGTTTCATCTCCAAGATGACATCTAAAGTCTTTACTTTCAACACTTGTAAAACATGTAAAGCTGGATAACACCATCATAGGGCCTTTAACTGGTGATTTATAAAACCTGAAATGATCACTGTTCTCAGATAACTGGTTTAGGGATTTGAACCTTTTATGATGTAGTAATGACCTGCCAGTACATGCATCAGTTCAAATGGTAATATAATGGGATTTCTTTTTCTATTTGATGACCTGAAATGTCCATCCATCCATCTTCATCCGCTTATCCGGGGTCACTAATAATTTTAATGTTATAATAATAATGTTTTTTGTATAATTAATAAATAAAATAGCAATAAATAGCATTCTCATGAAAAGTGACACAAGCATACCCAAAGACTGTGGTATTAAAGATAATGTTTCATATTTTCAGTAATAAAATCAGAATCTGAAGATTTGCAGCCGTTTATCAGGTCTGAAACATCAACAATAAAAAATTTTTGGTGTTAAATGTGTGAGAAAGAACACTGCAAATAAAACATACATACAACAAATTTTGGTTGGTTTCCAGATGTATGGAATAAATTGTGTGGCTCGGAGTGTGTCTTTCCCTGTGTTACCACTAGAGAGCAGGGTAACCTTGGAATTTCTCAGCTATGAGCGAAGCCACCACCAAGAAACCAGCTGCAGAGAGGACTTCCTTATTTTTCAAATCTTCATATAACATTGCTAAAAGATTTAGAAAATAGTTTAAATTACTTCAAATGAAATGAAGAAATGTCACAACAGGACAATCTACTTACCAAACACAGACACACTGAAGGCTTCTCAGTTCACACACATATATTCACACATCACATTACTGCTAATTATCAGAAAACTACAGCCACAAAAATGACTAAAAAGTTTGTTGGTTTTGAAGAGAGAGGAGAATCTCTCCTTATATGTAAGAAGTTATGTGTAGTGATAGTGTCATGCCACCTATAACCTTGAACCTTAACCTATAGAGGATTGTTCCAAGTTAGAGCCAAACAGTACCACAAGAGCACTGGTATCAAATCAGCACTGGTGTTAGGACAGTAAAAATGGAATTTTTCTATAGCTAATTTATGGCCGCTGCTTTTCATAAACCCTTTGCAAGAGACAGAATTCTGTGTTAAAGTCCAAAACCTGAAGACTGGATTTGTCTGCATTTAGAGAACGCCCCCCAAAAAGCCTCCAACATACAAAGTCACAGAGAACGGTCTAGACTATGTGAAAAGAGCAATGAGATAACTGTTGTTGTGAAATGGCGCTATATAAATAAAATTGATTTGAATTGAATTACAAAGTCAGTTGGCAGTCAATATGTCAAACATGGTTATATGTAAATTAGTAATGGTACTGGTAGGAAGGTAATTGGTGTGATCATTGCTCTGTATGGTCATGCAATGGCTGAGGAATCTAAGACCATTGAATTTGCACCATGTTCCCTCCATCATGTCACCAACATCAAAGATAATTTTTTTATTCAGGCTGAGGTAGAATTGAACAATGGTTTCACAAACACTAATATGAAGTCACACTCGTGTCATGTCCCTCCTCAGTGGATCTGTCTTAACATCACTGAACCTTTTCTGGAATATTTTCACCTTTACCCTTCAACACAACAGAAAGATGATACAGTGAACGATACAGTGACACCAAAGCAGCAGGTCCAGACAGGGTGTTAGGTGCACTAAAGGCATGTGCTAACCAACTAGCCGAGGTATTCACTAACTTTTTAACACGTCCCTGCAACAGGCTGCAGTTCCCACGTGCCTCAAATCTAACACTATTGTCTCTGTGCCCAAAAAGCAAACTGCCAAAAGCCCTATCGACTACCGCACAGTTGACACCAATCATCATAAGGTGCTTTGACAGGCTTGTCTTATCAAGGCCGACATCCCCACTGAGCTGGACAGCAACATGGTAACAGGTTGACGGAGGATGTAATCTCAATTGCACTTCCATCCCAACACATATGTCAGGATGCTATTTGTGGAGCTCTGCTTTCTGTACAATTGGTCGCCATAAACTGGTAGGCAACCTGGGATTAATCACCACACTCGGTTCATGGATTTTGGTCTTCCTCAGAAACAGACCACAGAACATCAGTGTGTGCAACCATACCAATCAACCATCAGCCACTCTCACCCTGAATTCAGGTGCTCCACGGGGCTGCGTCCTCAGTCCAGCCCTTTTCACCCTGTTCACGCATGACTGCACACCCATCCATTCTAACTCTGTAGTGACATTTACTGATGACACAGCTGTAACTGGACTCATAACAGGAAATCATGAGACGCAACACAGAGAGGAGGTTCAGCATCTGGTTGGTTGGTGCTCCGACAGTAATGAACATCACTAAAACAAAGGAGATTGTCGTGGGCTTCAGGAGAACCAGGAAAACAACACCTCTCCCTGTAAATGGTGAGGAGGTAGAGAAGGTAAGCAACGTTTTTGGGACTCCACATCACAAAGGACCTGACATGGACTCTAAACACTTCCCATCTGAAAGAAAGCTCAGCAGAGACTTTTCTTGTTGAGCAAAAAAAGCCTAACACCCTCCTCAGCTCCTAGCACAGTTCTACAGGAGTACAATTGAGAGCAATCTTTGCTACTGCGTCACAGTGGGTTACTCCAGCTGCACTGCAGAGAACCTGGCCCGGATAGTGAAGACTGCACAGAGGATTGTGGGACTCAAGCTCCCAAACGTGGACACAGTTTAAGCTAAACACTTACATGAGAGGGCTGGCAACATCATCAAGGACTCAACACACCCAGGTCACAGACTGTTTCTCCCCCTCCCATCAGGGAAAAGATACAGGTCCACCAGGACACACACCAATAGACTGCCTCCTTTACTCCTTCTGTATCTTTTTAAAATTTTATTTATATAATTGCATCCTCTTATTATTGTCTCTTCCTTTCTCCTGCCTTCTTTTGTTGGCTGCTGGTCTCTGTGAGAGAACAAAGTCTTGTTTTCACAATGACAATAGAAGTGTTCTATGGGAGAACCTGCCAGTTATTTTGCCAATTTGTCCTTTACATTTTTCCAATGCACCTTTTTTTAAATGTTTTTTGTATTCACACACATATATATACTTTATATTTGCACTGCGTGCATACCTTTGTGCTGCACAGCAATTTCCCTCTGGGTAAATAAAGTTCTGTCTTATCTTAATATGTGCATTGCAGCTTGGTGTGCAATGTGTACATTTTGTATGCAGAACTATTATGTACATATTAAGACCTGGAAGGTTGGAATTGGAATCTGTTCTTGTGGATAATGGGTATGAAGAGATGTGCAAAATGTGTGACAACAACATAATTGAATTGTAATGGACTGGACTTACAGTTTACGTATTATATTTTGCAAAACATATTCAGCATGCTCTAAATGGTGTTGCATCAATACTGGTGGATGTGCATCCTATTCTCAATGATATCATAAAAATAATTCAGACCTTTACAAAAGTAATTTAAATTTGTGTGTCAAAATTTCAAATGAAACTTGTAATCGTTTTCCATTTGCACTCTGCTTGTCAGGTCTTCCTTATGGCGTTAAGGTCATTGATTTATTCATGGGGAAGCTGTATCTTTGGGGTTCTCCTTGTCAGGGAGTGACTGAGGTCCCCAGCCTCTTAATTTGAGCTGGCTGCTCCCTGGTCAGAGGAAACTTGTTTTGTAACCTCTGTCTACTTGAAGGTCCTGCTGCCTCTGGAGGCTCTGTTCAAAAGTGGATGTTGAAAGTACTAATTTAAGTAGTAGGATGTAAACTGCTGTAAAACTGGAGACACTCAACACCTTTTATGTATCAAACAGAATCTAAATCCTAAACCAAACTGCAAACCTTTTCATGACCCTGGTGGGTTGACTTACACTGAGTTATGTCCCATTTAAACGTAACCTAGGTTAAGTTGGTTTTAAGTTGTAATTAAATAGGTAATAAGACATTGTGTAATTGTTTTTCATATCTGAGCTGTGTGGAATACTTGTAGTATGTCAGTTAAAACAATTATGTGGCAGCATATGAGTGTCCTGTCCAGCATATGAGTGTCTTGTTTAGTAATTTTGAGCAGAACACTGATCCTGTTCACTCATTTTTATTAGCTCTAAACTAAACTGCAGCCTAAACACCAAAACAAATGTTTTTTCGACTTCACACTTTGAAAAACAACATCTTCACTGGAATGACAGATGTCAGATGCCTTTCCAGACAGACAGACAGACAGAAATTTGAATCAATCAATATCTTTGTCTCTAACTAAGTCTACTTCAAGTTCACACGTTCTCAGGGGCGTCTGCAGCCGGCTGCTCATTTTGTCCAGGGGAACTCTGCTGACCCCTAAGCCACTGCTAGGGATTGTCCTAATGCAAATCAGGAGGGGGAACCAATTCATCGTCGCACAATTCGATTAGACATCTGCATATTGAGCATCTGCACCCCATGAAAATCTGCCAATACCAATACCCTGCCCCCACATGCTCTGGCCCCCCACAGGGGTAGCGCCCCACGACCCCAGGGGCAGCCTGGACCCAACCCGCCTCCCCTGTCTCTCCCTCTTGTCCCCTCCTGACCCTGTCAGGCCCGGCTACAATACCTGACCCCGCCCCAGAGACGGGACGATTGGAGTTCAAGGTAAATTTCCCTTTTTCTGTGTCTGTCTGCAAGCTGCCCTGCTTGGCCCCTGTCCGGCCCTTGTCCGATAATCGCATGCAGCGGTCTTTTTTTCATACTTTCTCACACACAGACAGACACACATTCTGTTTTTTTTATCACAACCTGTTTTAAGAAGACATGATGACTTTGCCTTGGAAATGAGGGCTTTCCTTTCTCTGGAGCTTTTCCGTTGTAATCAATTCTGACTGCTGGCTTTTATTCAAACATGTCTGCCACTCAGATGATTTCCTCCTTTTCATCACTCTTATTGATTCATCAGCCTCTCTTCGACTCTGAGAAGAGAGAGTGAGCATGTGAAGAAGTTTAAGGCAGCATGTAAAACCTTACCACACAAAATGCAGTGATTCCCTTGCCATAATATCTATAAGAACCTGCTGTTAGAACTGTTATATTTTAATAAAATTTTTGAAGTGGGACAATCACCATTTGAACAAACTGTCTTAGGGTTTAAAACATACATTCAAAAAATACTGTTCTGGCCATATCCTTGTAATATTTGTCCAATGCCTATTTGAGGAAACTTTTAATATGTACAAGAGGTTAAAAACTATGTGAAATATCAGGTTTTCACATCTGAATGTAAACCTCAAAATGAGGACTATCCAAAACTGCAGTTCAAACATACAACATTCAGATGTGAATGATAAGTACTGTCTGATGTGATCCTGTATGTTTAGTGCTCCACCAATATTTGCCATGAATAGTAGTTTTAAAATGTATGATGCAATCATCTCAAACCATTTCTGCACAAAAGAAAGTCTCACATCTGAGCTGTAAGTATTGTTGTGCTCAGAGTACCAGTAAAGTAGTGAAGCATGTCCAATGCTGGGTGAAAATTAAATGTTTAAGTCCTGATGAAGACCACATATCTTTTTTGAAAAATGTCTATGTTTTTGGTGTGTGCCTCAATAATTAAATGAAATGTGATAACTACAAATTTGTATTTTGCCAGACATGTAGACGCCACCAGTGATGCTGGATGTAATCAGCCCAGAACCAAAACTAAAATTAAGATCCATGAGATGCAACAGTGACATTTTGTTGTTTTTATTTATTTTATTGTAAAATGTCCTCTTCAAAATGTATTGATAATGTTTGTTAAATTGAATTTCATGCAATGAATATCATTTAACAGGAATGTAATTCTGAAGGATTAACACAGAAAGGTCACTTATTTCTAACGTGTTAAATGGTGTTAAGGTTCAGGTGACTATGGTGTTGGTGTCACAGGCAGACAATCTTCCATTTCAGAGATCTTTCCCTCACTTTTGAGACAAATAAGGTGTTTTCTAATCAGTTTGAACAGCAAAGAGCTGAGGTCAGGGCTGGTGTGGAGAGGAGATACAAGACTGAAATCCAATGCATGCAGCTGACATGCTCATTGTATTTGAATACTAAAGCTGGAATTCGCCGGTGACGTGACAGTCCATAAATCCTATGTAATCTACTCAAGACAATCAAGGTTTTGCAGGTGCAACATGAATCTCCCAGCAACCACAACAGCCTCTTATACTTTGTGTCAGTAATAACCAGGCTCAAAAGAAAGAGACACCCTAAAAGGGTTAATCATGGCGTCTGTATATGTATGTTTTATTAATTGATTTTGTGTGACATACAGTAAACACTAATCTGTCTTGTTTAAAAGTAACAGTTTATCAATTTGTATTCTGATAATATCGGATCTGTGCATCCCTGGTTTCATGTCTGTGTGTCCATGACAGAGACAGGTCTGACATTTGTTTAGCTTAGGCCAGCAGGAAGACCAGAAGCAGAGAGAAGCTGCCTCCATTCTGCCCATTCTGCTGCTTCAAATGTTGCTTTACAACCACTGGCTCAGAAACACAATCCAATGTAGTTGGATAAAGATACTAGTTGCAAACTGAAAGCTGCTATAACAAAGTCCTTCCCTATTATACAGCACAGGAATACTGACTGAGAAATGAGGGGATAATTTCAGGAAGTGATTCCAAGTTCAGTTCGTTCACTCAAAACTTCTGTATATGAACGAATCGCTTGCGAACGACACTATTTTAAGGTGGGATGAGCCAATTTCATCTTGCTGCTCAAATTATTTGAGAACCTCAAGGACCGGAGCATTTTCCACCGAATCCGTGTTATATAACCATTTGCTGTAAATGGTTAAATTCATCATGTAAGTGTTTCTGACTGAATTATGGAGCGTGTGTAGCACATTAGGCGTTCACATCTAGAAACCATGTCTGTACTCAACACATTTAGGTCTCTAAGTGCTTTCCACAAATCATTCTGTGATGAGGTGCTGTAATTTCCCCTTTGCAACTCTTCTGTGTTTCCCATGATGCTCTTTGACTGCACCTGGAGAACAGGCATGGGCTTGTTACATCCAACCTGTTGGCTGTACTTCAGGGAAATTTCTCCAACCATCAGTTGTCAGAATTATGCAAGATAATGATTTTAGAAAACACAAATGTTCAGCAGTTCAGGCTTAAGCATGAATTTATTCTTAAAGCACCAGGGTTTGTATGTTTTAATGTTTAATGTGTTTTCCTCATTGCACGTAGTTTGTATGTGTGCCCTGATCACTTTGAACCTCGCTCTCTGATTCTTGGCAGGAAGTGAGAGTCAACAGCTCTTGGTCGTGAAACTGCTTTTGGTCACTCTCCAGAGTGCACTGGGAAGGGAGAGGACAGAGAATCTCTGTGTCACCTGCCATGGCAGCGGGATGTAGGAGATCGTTAGAATGTCAACAATCGCTCGAACCCGAGGGACGGAGCTGCTGCTGCCTGCTCTCCGAAAGCAACAGAACCACCTGAATATCAATTCAAGAGAAATTCAAATGCATTTATGGCTTTTTCCAAAATGAATGACACCTATAAAGACAATGCATGCCCTTTTACCTCTTGACCAATGAAGAGCTTCATTCCAAAATGGCTTCAGTTTAAAGTCAAAAGCAACTTTACATGAAGACGTTTAAAAACGTATGGTTTCTCTGAGGTATCTGCTAAACAAAACAAACTAGAGTAAACTCATGAGGGTAAAACCACCAAACGTATGTATTATAGTATACATGATTTCATGCTTTAATTATAACTGAATTCTCACAGCACCTCTGTTTACATTCTTTATGTTTTTTACATTCAACACATATTTACATAACAACATCCAAGTAACTTACACACTTAACACTGTAGTTTACTGTTTAATTCAATGGACATGGAGCTTTGATCACAGTGAGGTCTGCAGTGGAAATAACTTTGCCCAATCTGTTAGTAAATGTTACTGAAAAGGAGAAGATAACTGAGTCTTTCTACATTTTTCTTGATGTTGTCTTCCCTCTCAACAATCTCTATCAGCATGAGAAACTTGTGGGAGAAAACACAAGCAGCCAAAGCTAAATAATCACAGTGGTCATGCAATCTGTAGGAGGCACATGTCAGCTATAGGTTGTAGCTACACTGTAACCCCCTGATGAATAACTGTACATCCTGTTTTAATTTGGCAATCAAAACCAAAAGCACACGTGTGTTAAGCTCACATTTGTATTTTCCTGTGCAGGGATTTATGTAAAGGAAATAGCAACAGATCTGCTAACTTATTTCCAGAGAAAAAAGGTTCATATGACAATCTGTTCCTAAAATCGACCAGAGGAGAGACAGTCTAAAACAAAACCTTCAGTATGCAGCTTTGGAGAAAAAACTGTGATCATATTTAGTTGTGTTTCAGTCTATCAACAGGTAATATCACACACTTCTTTTTTAACAATTTTCTGGAATTTAGGCAATTTCCAATTCTTTACTTTAATTTAGCCAGATAATAAAACCCTTTTCTTTGTCACCCTGTACATTCCTGAGGGAAATCCTTGGGTGCACAGAATAACGGCTTTTATGTTTGTGGTTTGTTTGGAATAAACACAGCTGCACGAGCCACCAAAACAGGAAATGAAAAGAACAGCACATACATAAACATAAACAAAAATACAAACAACACACAG
>JALXJV020000013.1:12300623-12428329 GCA_024633595.2 Lepomis macrochirus
CAGGCACTTTGCATTGGATCTTGTTTAATCAATACATTATGTATAATGATACATAATATTATACACACAGCATGTATATGGTGATAACTGCTATGGGTTTTCATGAAAGAAAAATATTATAAGCATTTATGCGTCTTGTGTCATACGACCTGTATAACTTCTGATGAACACCAACAAAACTACTTATAACAAAACTAAATATTTCTTTGAAGCAGGTCACATGCTGTGATAAAAAGTTAAATCCCGTGATTTCCATCGTCAATCAATGGATTAATTACCCTTAACTCCATGTCCCACTGGTCGTGATAGGGGCGTTGCACATGCACATGATTGAGTCTTTGATGTTGAGGCAGTTGGAGCATTCCAACTGTCCACAGTTGCATTGGGGACCTACTTAACATTGTCCTTAAGCTGTGGTGTTTCCACTGCCTCACAAACTCGTCCACAGATCTGTTAATTCTTGGGAGGTAAACATGGTAAAGAGCCCTAATGTGAAGTGGGTCAGTGCTATCTAAAATCCCAACATTTTCCATAAAGAGGAAAAGGTCTTTGAAGTATGCCACCACCCTGTTTAGTTCTCCCCACAATCTTTCAATTCTTTGATTATGAATATTACGTCCAGCAATAAAACTTCCCCTGTTTGCCCCTCGATTCTCAATCATAAACCGTGCAATATCAATATTTTCACTACCAGCATCACCCCTGACATGATGTGGGAGTCCAAATACATCAACAGCTCCCTGGAAAAGTTGCAAGGCAGTTGATGCTCTGTTGTCCGTGCAACATCTCAGGTAGATAATGCAGCGGCTATAGCCCTCAACTCCTCCATGAAACACAAATCCCCATGGATTCAACTTGTGGGTTTTTTTTCTATGCTGTCCTATTTTTTCTGTCAAGAAGGCAATTTTTACTTGATTAGAAAATTGTTACAACCCCAGAGATCATAGAAGTGTTCATTGCAAAGGAATATAAGTAGCACTGTACATTACAGTTCAGTAAAAACATTGTAACAGTGGAGTAACAGTTAATTAAAACTTGATATTAAAGAAGTAATTAAGTCGTACCATTGGGCCAGACTACACAGAAACCAAAACAAGTGTTTCCAAATAATCATTATGTCTCTTGATGTTTGGTGTAATCTAATAGGTAGTTTAGCATGTCACGGCCCTGATCCATGGTTATTACACAAAAACTACCATCAAGAGTTTCCATCTAATAAGTTCCATCATTGAAGATAACATTTGTATTATCTTGAAACAAAAGACAACATTGGAAACATAAGGGAGGATGAGTTTTAGCTGTATAATATGGTAATTGCCAATTTAGAATTTTTATGTCACATGAAAAATGTTTGCTTCAAGGTAATACAAATGATATCTTTAATGATGTGACTTGTTAGCTGGAAACACTTGATGGTAGTTTTTGTGTAATAACCGTGGATGCTGATAGTAGTCTATAATATTATGAAAATATTAATCTATATTACTGTATTACCTGGTTATTACTCCATTATTGTCACCATACTAGCATTTTTTAATAATGCACTGATATATAAGAATTGTATTGTTAGCTGGTTACCGTATTGTTACCGTAAGATAATATACTAATTAGTTGTGTGTTGTTGCCATCATTAAATGTGATTCACTATTAATACCCAGTTACATAACTTTCAGTTTTATTACCCAGTTAATAAGAAGATATTGCCTGGTTATTAATTTAGTAAAAACATGGTATTACTTAATTGTCTTCATTATCACACTATTACCCCTTTATTTCTGTGCTTACCTAGCTGTCATGTAAAGTGCTAATGTAATGTTTTTTTCATATAACGACTTATGCCATGATAGTTAATTATTTAATTAACATAGTTTTGGGCCTCCTAAATCCATGCATCTTTCTAACTTGCTTTATTCACCAGCTAAGAAGTAGCCTAATTACTGTAATGTTAATAAAATTTTCACAACACATAGCATAACTTGGTTTGGGACAGAGACATTGTAGACCCTCCGTTGAATTGCCCTCCGTCCTCTTAAGGCTCTTCCCACTGGATTTAATCGCTCGCGTACTCGCCAACGCTCAACTCTGATCCCTCTCCCTCTCAAACCACCAGTGATGTAAGTCTCTTCAGTAATAAGACGATCAAGATCATCATTTGAAATGTTAGTAAAACTTCCATAGTCCAGTAAACCAAGTTGTGTCCTGTGGTTGTACAGTGTTTGAATGTTTACAGACAACATTCGAGAGATGGCCATCCAGCTCAATCCTAAATCCCGCATGTGAGTCAGGTGAACAGCTAATATCTGGGACCTTTAAAAAAGAAAAAAAAGAAATGTGTTAATATGTGCTGAAAAAATCTGTAACTGTAAAGTAAAACTACTGTATTGGACATACTAGGCTACTTCAGTAAAAGAATAAAATTTTTAGCAGTACCAAAAAAAGCAAAAAAGTACTCATGCAGAACAGCCTATTTCAGAATAATATATTTTATATTTAGTGGTGGACAGTAAGACCGTCTTTACTTGAGTTTCTTCTCTTTTATTTTTACTGAGGACTTTCACTCCACTACAGAAAGTCAAGAATTTTCTTTTCTAAAATGCGATCAGCCATGTGCTCTGTTTGTCACAGGAGAAAAAACTATCACAGCAAACTACTGCTCCTACGCTCAAAGTGCTTGCTGCATTTTTGAACAGTTCAATTTGTTCAGTGTTTAGTTTTGGGCAGTCATAAAGTAAATGTGTGTCGGGTAATCGGTGCATTTGCTAGGTTGTTTTAGAGTCATTAGGTTCTGTAAATGCATTGTGGCAACAATACAACAATGTATTAACATTATAAAGACAATGGATTTCTGAGTGTTGAGTATTTTTAAAAGCAAATATTCGGATTCTTTCAGTTAAGTTCAAATTTGACTGAACAACCTTTATTTCTATTGAAGTAATATTTGACCAGTTGCAGTAAATGAAAATTTTCAGGTGAAGTACCTCAATTTTGTACTTACGGACAGGACTTAACTAAATGTAGTTAATTTCCACCACTGCATAACACCTAAAATGAATAGTTTTTCTAGCAACTTATATATACACAAAGAAAACTTCTATATTCTTGGCCTGCATCAACCTCTATCCCAATATGCTTGTTTCCATCTATATCACTTACCTTGGCCTTCCTCTCTGAGATGCAGACTGTGTGCCCACACCATAAGCTTCCATTTGAAGTGTTACTTCAGCCGACATCTCCCAAAGAGACTCATAAATTCCTTCAAGAATGATGCATAAAGTTCTTTCAGCAACATTTTGTTGAACAGGATTGCTCATAAGCACTAAGAATGTTGCAATAATGGACCTATGATCCTCAAGTTAACGCGATATAATTTCCAAACTGTCCAACAACCGACAACAGTGGCCCTCTGCCCGATGATGTTCCTCCCACTTCAGAGGTTGAAGCCAGCTTCATCCACAAAAATGAATTTGTGATGTGCCCCTTCAGCTACAAGCTCCATTATTCTCTAAGAAAAAGAGCAAATTCATAAAGCAAATTATTCCAGTCGCATATAACTATGGTAAACAAGGTATTACAATAAAAAACTGTACCTGCACATACTGGAATCGTGCCTCCTTTACGATGTCAGAGTTTCTTTGAAATGGAGCTCTGAGAAGTTGCTTCATTCTGACATGGTTTTGTTTAAGGACTCACTATAGTTGCCAAACTCACAATGTTTATATTTCTAAATGCTCCCTGATCTGCAATTACTGCTGCCTGGATTTCACGCAGTCTGATTGCATTGTTTGCCACTACCATATCTACAATGGCAGACTCCTGTTCAGTACTAAATATCTTTCCTCTGCCACCAGTGTGTGGTAATGTGTGGATTCTAGAAAGTAAAAGCATGTCAAAATTGACATTACTGTATGACAGTCACATAAATGGGATTGATAAAACATCTGCATTACTGTAGACAGTTTGTTCTGCTAACAGGGCAATACAGTAAAGCTGAAATACACATACATTACAGTAACACTGAATTACCTGTTCTCATTCCAAAAAAAAAAAAGCCTGACAATAGATGCCACAGTGCTCCGACTCAGAATGGGCTGTACCCTTTGTCCAGCCTCTCTAAAGGACAAGCCATGATTGATGACATGGTCAATAATTGTTTCCCGAACTTCATTTGAAACTTGAGCTTGATTTTGTCTTCTTGCTGCTGCATACAAACTCCTCTTCCTCAGGCCCCTCTGCCATGGCCTCTTGCTCTCATTCCCTGCCTATGGCCTCTTTGATCCATGCTTGCAAATAGCAACACAGAGGTGGCATCTTTTATAGAGGGATGAGGACTGATTGCTGATTGAAGAGTTGAGCAAATTAGTTTCACACAGGTGCATAGAGATTTATAATTATGCAAGTACTTTCTATCAGGTGTGATTAGATGTTTTCCTTTTGTTCAACACAGTGAATACAATAGAGTTTGGGGTGTTTCAATGAGATCTGTGGTAGCTGTTTTGACAAAGGGTGTGAAAACTGTGTGAAACAAATGAAAAAGTGTTAAAACATTTGCAAGAGAAGACTTCTGCTGTGCTAATAATGTTATGATAAAGATCAAGTGGATCCCAGTTTCATTTAGTGTGTCTTAGCAAATGAGAAAAACTGTAAATCTTGAGGGTAAATGTTTTTATTTTTAATAAATTGCATGGATTACATGGATGTTAAATGGGTTCCTTGTTAGAAAATTTTAAAACCCTAGAAAGTAGTTATTTAGATTTTTATTTCAACAAGGTGTTTGCCAAGAATAACACTTAAGGTGAGTAAATGTTAGTGAATTTTATGACTTGCAGGAGTCAATGAAAATGTTTAACACTCATGAAGAGTGAAGAGTACCATTTTGCAACACAAGTGCATCACAGTGCAAAATATGTTTAGAGTGTTTAAAGGAGTAGATGACATTTGCAAATAGTGTCTTAACTACCTGAACTTGTTTAAGGTTTTGCCAAAAGAGTGACTGAATTGACACATGGGGTTTAGTGTATATATATATATTATATATATACGTATATATATAGAAAGCGTGCCAAGGAGTTCAGGCTGTTTTCAGTGTCCACAGCTCCAAATCAGTTCAGCAGCTGAAAGACAGAGCTGACTGATCTGTGTTTGTGTTTAAGAAGCTCTCTGACTCTGAGTCAAACAATGAGGTAAAATATTTTTTCACTTTCAAACTATCTCGTGTTTTATTATGTTGTCTGTTCGCATTTTCTTACTAGGCTTACTACATCAATGGAACACTTTTTTTTCAGTCAACTTTAGCAGCCATACACAACACATTTTAGTTTGTTACATCACATCAGCCTGCAAAACATTATTCAAGATCAGCAGAAGGTTAAATACTCTTCACATGCTGATACAGCAAAGATTAAGCCCCACGTGTCTCTCCATCCTCATTCAAAGGCATAAATAAAATGTTTTTTTCATTATTATTTTTAAAAGGGTATAAATTGTTTTACTTTCGTTTATAACCTCAGCGGGTCAGTTTTACCGAGTTATAAGTGACGCTGACGCTCAGCCGGAATTCCCATTGGCTTAGATGGAAGTTCCTCATTTCAACCTTGAGGCGCAGACTGAAAGCACGGTACTTGTTTCTCTGACTAAAGAAATTAAAAATCGTTGGTAAAAGTCGAAGGTTTTGATGCGACATGCACAATGACGATCCTGATTTTCCTGGCTCTCTTGGTAGTAAGTCTACATGACTCCGCAGCTGGTGAGTTAATAACTTTTTTAAATCGGTTGATAGTAAAAGAAAACTAAAGTCTTTATAGGCCTATTCGTAGACCTGCCTATGTGTGTAGTGTTTTATGTACTTACTTCGATGTCTAGTTCCAGGACTTCCTCGTAGATTCTAAAAATTATAGACTAAGAAAGAGAAAGTAGCCTAGGTTTGGGATTTTTGTTTTTAACCAAATAGCAGAGGGCAGTGAATGATACTGAAATAAACAGTAATTTAATTGTCAAAACCTGCTAAACGTTTACTCTGGTAAAACTTAAAGAAATCTGGAATAAATGCAGTAAACTGTAGGCCTACTGACTACAGGAAATTGCAATATTGCTTAAAACTTTCTTAATAATAGAAATGTGTTCAAATTTGTCCAAATCCAAAACCTCAGAAGAAGAAAAGTTGTCATTGGTCACAACCAGAGGTGGAAAGAGTAGGCCTACAAAAATACTGTACTAAAGTACGATTACTTTGATGAACTTTTACATAGGCCTAGCCTACAAGTGAAATTACCGGTATAAAATCTAGTAAAAGTAAGAAATAGCTCATTTAAAATGTAGGCTACTCTGAGTAAAAGTTACAAAGTTACTTGTTTAACCTCCTAAAATTAGTAACGTAGGCTACAGTGAAATCTTGTCATGGCTGTGACCTTAGATTGTGGCATGTATGTCTATATTCAGTTAATGCAGCAGCCCATGTTCATCATCACTGTTTATCGCTGCCCAGGGCATAAAGCTTTCTTAGCCTATGTCATATGTGAGGAAAATGCACAATGAAATTTAATATTCAAATTATAATATTCTATCTTATGACTTATACAACAAACAAATGTTTTGTGCGGAACACAGTAAGAGAGAGAGGGGGGCGTGGTGTCATGGAACCGATAAACAACCTATTCACTCCTACAAAAACAGCCACAGACATGCGAATTTAATCCACGCAACCGCGCGACGCTTTCCTCAGGGGGGTTTATCGCTTGACAACTTCTGAGTGTTCACACACAACGCGATAACTCGAATAAACACAACACGCCATTACTACAGCTCTATGAACCCAAAGTAAACATTTTGCTGTGATTAAATAGCAATAAACGGATCAATTTAATGCCGAACTACCTACAATATGATGCAGATTTGTTAAGCATATGAATTCATGCTTTGTCAGGTCTGTCAGCAAGACAGCAGGACAACAACTTAACAACAAACAACGTAAATGTTTGTTTTCTGAATGGAGTTCGGATCGATCAGGGCTATGGTATGCTAACTTGGTCACAGTAAAGTACAACGATGGCTGGAATAAATACACGTTTTCTAAATTCACCAGGTAGTTCAACCTCCTCGCTTTCTTTTCTCCAAGTAATGTCCAATTTTGTGGTAATGTTAATGGGATATCATTACATTTAGCCTACATTTTCTCATTTGGCAGACGCTTTTATCCAAAGCGACTTACATTTGAGGAACAACATACAAGCATCAAATACAGATCTACAACTGATAATACATACTAGTAAGAGCAGCAATAAATACTAGTAAGAACTCATAGTTCATACCACATCAAATACAGGGAAGGAAGTAAGAGTTAACAAAATAAGTGCAATCAATACAAGATAATTATAGTGCTATAATTCTTTATTTATAATTTTTTGTATTTATTGACGCACAACAAAGATTATTAGGATGTCTAGAATGTACTGTAGTTCTTTTTGATTCTATGTGCTGGAAAATAACTTTATTTATGAAACTATGATATAAAAACTTCATGACATGTACTTCTCATGTACTTTCTTACAGTGACTCACTCTCTGAAGTATTTCTACACTGCGTCTTCTGGAGTCCCAAACTTCCCAGAATTTGTTGCCTCAGGGTTGGTTGATGAAGTTCAGATGTTTCACTATGACAGCAACACCAGGAGAGCAGAACCCAGACAGGACTGGATGAGCAGAGTCACATCAGATGATCCTCAGTACTGGGAGACGAACACTCATGGATTGATCGGTCACCAGCAGTACTTCAAAGCCAACATTGGCATCGCAAAGCAGCGCTTCAACCAAACTGGAGGTTTTTTATGTTTCACTTTCTACTGATAAAATGTTGTTTATATTTTCATCCTGTATTTTAGTAAACAAATGTTTCCACACACACACACACACACACCATTCTTCATCTGTGGAGTTTTATTTGTCTGATTTTCTGCTTTTCTTGGCAGAAAGCCAGTCAGACTCAAGAGAAACATGACTGAGACTCCTGGATGCTGCTGTTCTACACTGAGTACAGAATTTCTGTCGATCCCATAATAACCAACAGAGATCAATAACACTTTATCTCCACTAAATTAGATCAAAATAATTCTACTGAGCTGCCCACAGTATGTTGGTCTGTCTCAGCAAGCAGAACTAAGCCAGCATCTGCAGGTCAATAGAATGTAGGGTCCTAAAAATGCAGTAATGGTCCTAAGATTGCTGTCCTGAAACTGCAGCCTCAGGTACTGCAGCTACATGCTACTCCTGCAGGTGGAAACAGCTGCTGGTTGTATTGATTGATTGTACAGATGGATGGACCAATCACGACACACAGACTGCCTCCCAGTCAACAAAAAATCCATTCATGCCATAAAAGGTGCTCAAATAATGGTTGAAAGACTAAATCTCAGCATTTAATGAAAACACCTGCAAATTACCTGTGCCCACAATGCAAAAGGTGGGTCACTACATGACCAGTCTCTATAATACAAGCTACTATCCTAACATAAACACATGCATATTAAAATTGTATGGCCAACCAAATTGCTAATATTCAGCCGATATACCACCAGTAAGAAGTGAACCACCGTTGTGGTACTGAAAACACAGGGTTAACCCCAAAGTTACCTCGTTAAGCTCAAATCCTGCTTCGTGGTACAGGCCCCAGTTGTCTATCTGTGGATCAGTGTGTCTCTGTGGGGAAGATGTGACATCAGCTGATGATAGATGAGCTGTGATCTCACTGTTTACTGATGTCTCTCTCTCAGGTGTTCACATTTACCAGAACATGTACGGCTGTGAGTGGGACGATGAGACTGAAGAGGTTAAAGGTTTTAATCAGTATGGTTATGATGGAGAAGACTTCATTGCATTTGACCTGAAGACACAGACATGGATCGCTCCAACACCACAGGCTTTCATCACCAAACAAAAGGTTGATCACAACAAAGCTTTGAAAGCAGAAGACAAGAACTACCTGACCCAGATTTGCCGTGACTGGTTGAAGAAGTATGTGGACTATGGGAGGAGCTCTCTGCTGAGAAAAGGTAGAATCACATGACCTGATGTAGTTTCATGGACACAACAATATTAATAAGCCTCATTTTCTAAGCAACAGCAACACATCTAATAAATATGAACCAACACACAGAGACCCACTTTGTTTACACACATTTATCTATGGTGGCATTTTTCTGTCAAATGTTGTGAGCGTGTAAGACATTCTCACGAGCACGTTATATTATTTCACACGCGCAAAAATTAACCTTCCCGCGTGCAGATACAGTATTCGCGCACAAATTCAACAACCGAGAGTTGTACAAGTTTCTGTGAGCGAGCGCCTGGTTTGCTCTCAAAGCATAACTCTGCTTGCACAGTGGAATTCTGCTCGCGCGCAGTGTGCTTCTGCTCGCGGAGTGGTGTTTAGCTCGCGCAGGGGATTTCTGCTCGATCAGCTGATTTCTGCTCGCTCGAGTCTACAGGACTTTTGACAATTTGGGGGCGGAAACCAAGGAGGGCACTAACCCTCTTATGATTGGTCACTTTCAACGTGATCACAACCAGAGCCAACCATGCAGCTCTCAGTTCCAACCAATCCGCGCTGTCAAACACTTTGAACAGTTTCAGGTGGGACAGAAACCAGCAGCTAGTTTGCAGCAGTTTTCGGATAAATATGAAGGCCTAATGTGTTTTGATTAGACTACTAAAGCATTACCATCCGTTCGGGGTTAATTTTGGAGGGAAGAGGTGTGACGTTACAACACATTAACAGCAGACTATATTTGCGGCACGTTTCGTATAATGTGCATTGATTACTACAATAACTGTACTTACAGTAGTGATTTTTTTTTCTTTGGATGGACGGAGACAGCATTAACAGTGTTATCTGTTGAAACGCAACTGCAGAGGCTACTGAGTGAATTACTCTGTTCCTAAATACAATCCATATAATTACTGATTTTTAATTTATTTTAAAATGACTATTGTAACGTTACCCCTTTATTCTTCCCGAAACACAGGCTAAACTATATCTCTGAACACACAAATACATGCATAGAATGTGCTGCATATGCTGAATATTTATAATTAGACTACTGTATATCACCTGTCCCTATGTACTGTTGTGTTAAGACACATTCACATAAACATCCCCAACAAGTGAATATCAATAAATAACTGAAGCTGCTCAGTTTAAGTCAAGAGAGAAGTTTGATCAATAGTGCAAAATATATAAGGCAACCAATTGCATTCAACAAAACACTTTATTATATATTATCTACAGGGAGAGGGTCAGTGAGGTTGTTTCGTTGAGGACATTCCACTGTCAGAAGCAGACCAGGTCATAGGCCCAGATGAGACCAGCTCTTGAGGAGACACGAGCCTGGTGCTGCTGGAAAGAACAGGGAGAAGAAAGATGAAACAGTGTTAATACAAGGTTAATACATTTAAGACATTGATTTTAATATAATAATATAAATTATAATATACATGGAAAGCCAGTGTTTCCCAAATAATGTCATGAGGTTGAGGAGTGAGAGTACACAGTTAGGTCCAGTTTTATCTGGACATTGGCATGATTTCGGTTATTTGGTCCTGTGCCCCAGTAAAGAATTTGATATTACGTAACTATAAACTTTTTCCAAGGTATTTCAGTGGACTAAAAGTTGTAAGACAAGTTCCTTTACACCTTAATAAATTCATATTTAGTACTACTACTTTGTTGCAGATTCTTTGAATTTAATGACCAAATATTAAATACCAGAAGAGGGTTGGTTGTCGGTCATAACTGTTGACATTTGTTGTAGTTTAGGTGGCAGGCTAGCCCAGTGGTTAGGGTGACCCTGGTCTATGGGGTGACCACATACAACCACACATCCCAGAGGAGCAACAGGGAAAACCTTGACCTGTGTCTGCAGTGGTCACTTTATTAGGTACACCTATACAATCTAATCACCAGCTCAGCCATGAACTCTGCTTTTATGATGCCTGTACTGTTCAGGACAGACATACATACAAGTGTTAATTCACTTACATGTTTTATCACTGAGGTCATACTTGGTGATGTTGGTGTTGTACTGAGCAGCATTTTATTTAGAGGAGTTTCTGATATTCTGGCCCTGTAATGTACATTATGTAAATAGGGAGGACAAAAAAATCCTCATAACCAACACAATGGAGTTCAGTAAAACACCCTTTAATTTTAACCTCAGTATTAAACATTTAATTAAATGTATGCATTTATGCTCATGTGTAAATTTAAGTAAATAATGGCACAGCTGTTTCAACACAGTAAGACCAGCAGCTGAAAAGATGTGTAAATGCCTCCATAGTTCAAATTATATGCATGTCACTATATTCATATTTGCATCAATGTGGAAGAAAGTTTGTCCTGGTTATTGTTGGCTGGACATGATATTTGCATTCAACTAACTTACTCTTAAGTATACAAGTTTGGCACTATGATGCCTATAAGCAGATCCAGCTGCCAGTTTATTAAGTACACCGAGGTAAAAAATAATGCAGTCCTGCAATAATCCGACCTTCATGAAGGTTACAATATTCAGTTTTAGCTGTTCAGAGGCACCGATTAAACACGGAGAGCTGTTTCTGACAGGGACATACCTCGTTGATATTTGGATCCTTTGTGGATAGCTGGCTTGCTGCTCATTAAGTCTCCGATGGTTTCATATATCAGCCTCCTCAACAGAAAAACATATGAAGTTATCTGCTTCAGTTATAACATTACTTGCTTCTTGTGCTGCTGATCTTAGCCGATGCACTGTCCAACAATCAATGTGTGTAACGTTAATGACTGAATTAACGTTAACCAAGGAACAGCATTGCTAGATACAAGCTTGCCATCTATTTCACACAGCTAACGTTACCGTTCATCGTTACGTTACTAACGTTACTACGGCAACCGCTCAGTGCTAACTTCTACTATAATTCTAATAACCGAAGATAAACTTTGAATGCCAACGAACCAACGTACACTTATAACTTGACATTTAAAGTAAATGTCGGCAAACTGACAGGGAGTAACGTTAACTTATGGTAACAGTGAAGTGTTGCTCAGGTTAGCTAACGTTAGCTGCACTTTGAATCTGATGAAATTAGTTATTCCGAACTAAACTAAAGTTTAACTAAAGCTGGCTACATAAAATACCACTATTGACTAAATTCACAAGAGGTCAAGTGGATGGGTTAAAATGTTGGTCATTTCATCAACTTACCAGCGAGTGTAGGTTCATCGGACACAACAAAACGTCTCGGGTTACGTGATAACCCTGGTTCCCGAGAGGGGAACGAGACACCGCGTCGGTTACGACATTCATGGGAACGCCTCTAGGCGTAGCAGGTCTGAATGTGAATGAAATCACTCCAATCCTATTGGCTTGTAGCTAGAACGGAAAGGTGTGACGGATAACCGGAGGAGTATAAGACACACCTGAAAACACTCATCATTAGCTTAATCTATGAAGCAGGCGCTACAGGCGGGGAGAGGGTGGCGGACCGACGCAGTGTCTCGCTCCCCTTCGGGAACCAGGGTTACATACGTAACCCGAGACGCTCCTTCGAGGGAACTCGAACTCGCGCCGGTTACGACACTATGGGGAACGAGATACCCACTAAACCGCGTCGAAGACCCCGCCTGTCCCAGTGTGCAAGAAAACGGCACGACTAGGAGGAAAGCGCACGAGTGCCAGGTGCCGAAGGAAGATCCAGACTGTAGAATCTGATGAACGTGTGCGGAGTGGCCCAGCCAGCCGCATCACACACATCCTGCAACGAGGCCCCAGAAAGGAGAGCTCGGGAGGCAGCCATGCCCCTGGTAGAATGAGCCCTCACGGCCATAGGTGAAGGCAAACTGCGCACCTGATAGGCCAGGGAAATCCTCTGCACGATCCAGTTGCTAATAGTCTGCTTGGAAGCAGGGAGCCCAACCTTGGGGGTCCCAAAGCACACTAGCAACTGGTCAGTCTTCCTCCAGCGGGAAGACCTCCGGGTGTAAATGCTCAGGGCCCTCACAGGGCAGAGCAGATGAAGTCTCCCGTCCTCCTCCGTCACATGAGGTGGAGGGTGAAAAGCCTGCAGCACTGTGGACCCTGCCGCACAAGAAGGCACTTTAGGGACGTATCCTGGACAAGGGTGCAGGATAGCCCTAATATTCCCCGGGGCAAACTCCAGGCTTTGTGGATTAACAGAAAGCGCTTGGAGATCCCCCACTCTCCTCAGAGAAGTGATAGCCAGGAGAAAAGCCATCTTGAGGGTCAAGTGCTTAGCCTCAGCTAACTCCAGAGGTTCAAAGGGGGCCTCAGCCAACACGCCAAGAACCACTGCCAGGTCCCAAGTGGGAACCTTGGACCGAGTTGCAGGTCTCATCCTCCTAGCACCGCGGAGGAAACGTACAACCAGAGGAAGTTTCCCCAAAGATCCCTCCCTAAAAGGGGCGTGGAAAGACAAAATAGCCGCCACATACACCTTGAGAGTGGATGGGGAAAGACCGGCAGAGAACCGGTCCTGAAGGAACTCAAGTACCTGAATCACTGGGCAGGTAACTGGATCTAATGACCGCTCTCTACACCAAGTGGAGAAAACACTCCACTTCAGGCCATACATCCTCCGCGTAGACGGGGCCCTGGAGCTGAGGAGGGTCTCAACTGCTCCGGCTGTAAGACCAGCCTCTAGGTACTGTGCCCCCTCAGGGGCCAAACCCAGAGTCGCCACACGGCGGGGCAAGGGTGAAGAACCCGGCCCTGAGCCTGAGACAGTAGGTCTCTCCTCAGAGGAACCTGCCATGGCGGGCCGTCCAGGAGCGACATGATGTCTGAGAACCACACTCGGGTCGGCCAAAACGGAGCTACTAGCAGTAGGCTGACATTGTCCTGGCGGACCCGCTTCAGGACCCCCGGGAGCAGAGCGACTGGGGTCGATAGTGGCCGGTACGTCCCGAGCGTGAAAACGGCGGGCTAGCGTCACCTGAAACCACCTCGGAGGGGACCTCGGTCGGCCTCCGGAAGGGGTGTGGGGGGTGAGGGGGGGGAGGAAAGACTCCCCTATGCCGGTCCTCAGGACCTCTTCCCTGAGCTCCGGCGGGACTGGATGACGGTCCTCAGATCACGTCTCTCCAGAGGTTGGGACTGAGAACGTCCTGCTGCTTGACCTGCTGCCCCAGCTCCTCGGGGGGGCCTGCGGAATGCAACACTCTGCTTCCTGTCCGCTCGGTAGGAGCTAGTAGAGGGAAGGGATTTTCGCCCGGCAGCCTCAGCTGCTCTGGGCGCAGACCGGCGAGGGAGGTACTGGCGGAAAGCTTCGCCCTGAGCTTTCATGGTCTGGAACCGCTCCACCACAGAGTCAACCGCGTCCCCAAAGAGACCCTCTGGGCTAACTGGAGCGTCGAGGAGGAGATGCTTGTCCTTCTCGGAAATGCCCGTGAGGTTGAGCCAAAGATGACGCTCTGTGGCTACCAGAACCGACATGGATCTGCCGATGTGACGGGCTGTCTCCTTGGTAGCCCTAAGAGACAGATCCGTGGTCCTGCGCAGTTCCTCCAGATCTCCCTCAGAGGGACCCCCCTTCTGAACCATCTCCTGCAATAGGTGTAAGCTTGGTAGGCCTGAAGCACCGCCATGGTGTGCAAGCTCGCACCTGCCTGACCCGCTGCCATGTACGCCTTGCCTACAAGCGAAGATGTGACGCGACATGGCTTGGAGGGTAACGCCGGCTTCTCCAGGGAGGACGCAAGTCGAGGGGAGAGATAGCTCGCGAGCGTATCTTCCACCTGAGGCATCCTCCCATACCCACGATCTTTGATCCCCATTACGTTGCTGTAATTAAGGGATCGGGGAGTAAAGATGCGTGAGGAGTAAGGTCTGTTCCATGATGCACTGAGTTCAGAGTGCAGATCTGGAAAGAATGGCAGACACCGGCGTGGAGGTGGCGCATGGTGTTTGAGGAACCTTTCATCCAGCTTTCCACCAACTTGTGGCGCTTGATCCTCCTGCGGCCAGGTAATTTTGAGCTTTGCCACGGCTCTAGTCACCACCTCCAGTAGCTCGTCATAATCGGGCGCAGCCTGATGACGCTGCCCCGACACCCGGAAGTCGTCCTCCAGTACACTGAGCACATCTATCTCCTCAGAGTCAGATTGCTGCAGCGTCTCCGGGTCCAAACCACGAGCGGGAGAAACCGAAACACGGGCTCCCAAACGAGGAAAGGACAAATCTGAGGTGGCGGACGAGGAACGGGAAAGGGCCTCAGCCGTCCCGAAATCCTCCGCCAAGTCGCACTGCGACCCCCATGAATGCCGCTTACGGGCTGCCTCAGCGGCCGCTGGGCCAGATCCACGGGAAGAACACATCCGACCATCCTCGGTGAAGAGATCCAAGCGGGACTTAAGTACCCGTAAGGGAAGGGTATCGCAATGGCCACAGGCAGCCCCCTCGAGAGCTGCCCGGGCGTGCTCCATCCCTAGACACGAGACACATCTCTCATGTGGATCTCCCGTAGTGATGAACCGAGGACATGGATAAACGCACCTCTTGAAGTTCCGTTCATTCTTCTGCTGTGCTTTTCCGGACATGCTGGAAGGATACGATTCTCAGGTAAGACAAGCTTGCTTGGATTGTAGCTTCACTAAACATACAGACGCCTGCTGAATAGAAAAAAGCTAATGATGAGTGTTTTCAGGTGTGTCTTATACTCCTCCGGTTATCCGTCACACCTTTCCGTTCTAGCTACCAGCCAATAGGATTGGAGTGATTTCATTCACATTCAGACCTGCTACGCCTAGAGGCGTTCCCATAGTGTCGTAACCGACGCAGTTCGAGTTCCCTCGAAGGGGAACTGAACGGGACACAGCCTGATAAACAGTCTCTGGATGCGGCGCTGAAACTTCTTCTTTTGTTTATTGGCGGTGGGTAAACCAGTTTAATGGCGCATTATCGCCACCAACTGGACTGGAGTGTGGAACAAGCGATTAAGCGGCAAAATAAAGAAACAAAACAGAAAAATAGTTTATCTAAATCAGTTTCTTTAACAAATTTAATTATATAAAAATATATCTTGCTTGCAGTTTTCTCCAGAAGTCAATGGGAGTGTCGTAACTCCCATTGACTGGTTGTGCTCTGGTTGTGATCACGTTGAAAGTGACCAATCATAAGAGGGTTAGTGCCCTCCTTGGTTTCCGCCCCCAAATTGTCAAAAGTCCTGTAGACTCGAGCGAGCAGAAATCAGCTGATCGAGCAGAAATCCCCTGCGCGAGCTAAACACCACTCAGCGAGCAGAAGCACACTGCGCGCGAGCAGAATTCCACTGTGCAAGCAGAGTTATCCTTTGAGAACAAACCAGGCGCTCGCTCGCAGAAACTTGTACAACTCTCGGTTGTTGAATTTGTGCGCGAATACTGTATCTGCGCGCGGGAAGGTTAATTTTTGCGCGTGTGAAATAATATAATGTGCTCGTGAGAATGTCTTACACGCTCACAATATTTGACAGAAAAATGCCACCTTATTTATCTTTCTTTTTCTCTCACCTCTCTTCAACTCTCACTTTACCTCACTGACTCTCTCTCACATTTATCAACACTCTCACCCTCCGTTTTCTCTTTGCTGTGTTTCTATCTCTGTCTCTACTCTGTTTCTCACACTCACTGTCCTCCTCCCTTTTTAATCTACCTCACCCACTACCTCTCTTCATCAGTATTTTTCCCTTTTCCTCCCTTTTTACTTAAATACACTTACATACATACAGTATATTGTAAGTGTTACTGAGATATTCAAAATACATTAAACACAATACAATGATAATATTAAAAAAACAGTAAATCATAATAAAGAACCTATAAGCTCTCTCTCTCTCTCTCTTTACTCTCCAGAGCTTCCCTCAGTGTCTCTCCTCCAGAAGACTCCCTCCTCTCCAATCAGCTGCCACGCTACAGGTTTCTACCCTGACAGAGCCACAATGTTCTGGAGGAAAGATGGAGAGGAGCTTCATGATGACAAGGACCACAGAGAGATCCTCCCCAACAACGATGGATCCTTCCAGATGAGTGTTGACCTGAATCCTCCATCTGAAGACTGGGAGAAGTACGAATGTGTGTTTCAGCTCGCTGGTGTGGAGAACGACATAGTCACCAAACTGGAGAAACCACACATCAGGACCAACGAAGGTGAGACTGGAATCAGAAGTTTGTTTACTGACCTTTGATTAAAGAACAACCTTTGTAATCATTTTAGTTTTTAAATCAGTACAACAAGCTTTTTCTTCAGACCATGTGTAACCAGTTTGATTATAGGCGCTGTAGTGACTTCTGATCAGTAGACGAATTATTGAAGAACTGGATGAATGTTTTTATATATATATACGCTGACATGTGATTGTCAGCAGCTCTCATTGTTCCAAAAATAAACAAATGAGACAGAAACCAACAAAGACACAACAGTCCTTGAATTCCTTGAAAGCTTGTGGGGTGTGAGGTTTTGAGTGTGTCACTGAAAGTGCTTGAATTGCTTGAATTTAACTTACTTGAAAGTTTGCAAGAAAGCAAGGTATAGGTCCTTGAAAGTACTTGAATTTGAACAGGTTATTGAAAGTGCTTTAATTAAAAAAAGTCTTTTGAAAGTTTTTGAAAATTATTTTCAGACGTGGGGATAAACATTAAATGAACAGCAGCACAAACAAACATATATAAACAGGATTGAAGTCTGGCTGGCTTGTGACTGTGTTTTGTTGTTTTCTGCAGGGAATCCCTCTGACATGACTGTCATCGTCATCGTCATTGCAGTGGTTGTTCTTGCTCTCGTCACCATCACTGTCATTGGATACTTCATTTACAAAAAGAACAAAGGTGAGAGTATAAAACAAAAAGTATTTTTAGATAAAATCTGGCATTTTGACTTTAACAACTTAAATAATTTGTCTTTTCTTTTCATTTCAGCCAAACGCCCTCCATCTCGTAAGTAAAACTGTTTTTTTATTCAGTTTCCTCTGACCTGACTCCTGCAGTGTTGGCTGTTTGTAAAACTCAGTGTCAGATCAGAGGAGGATATGGGCTAACAGTGTGTTTCTGACCTTGCAGCTGTAAGCAACCCTGAAGTCTTGGAGGAGCTGAACCCAAAAGCCTAAATGACAAACACTCCACCTGAACACAGTGAGTTACTTCATATGGACATGAATTTTACACCTGTTGTTAAACTGACCTGCTTTAAACCATCTGTTAACTTCTCAGATTGTTTCTTTTTCTGTAAAACGTCTGTGACACATTGTAGTTCAGCTGATTTTCCACAGCAAAGATGTAACTGTTTTATATGAAGATGTATTATATTAAATATTGAAAACTCAAATATTAACCTTTGGAGGAACCGCGACACAAATGTAGTACTTCAAAATCACAGTTGTTTTACAAAATGTTAACTCTTAAATGACTGAATCAAAGATATTTTAAATTTAAATGATCCTTTAAATATGTGGCTTTGTGAAATTGAACATTCATGTTAAATTATTTAGTTAAATAGTTTATCTGATTTCCTTCTTTGTGCCTCTTTAGGTTTATGGATAACTTTTGCACTGGAACAAGGAGCGGTGCCACATCCTCCTTCATAAACTGGGAATTCATTGATTATTGATCATCTTATTATAAACTGATAGAATCAGGGTTGGCATTTGATGAGTAAATACTTATTCAATGCAGTACAAAGAAAACCAAATAAATAAAAGAGTTGAAAAAATGTTTCAAATGTTATAAAATGTAAACAGTGACATTATAGAAAATTATTCTGAATATTTAGTTTCAATTGAAAAAGTGGAATTTCCTCTGATTGGTAAATTAAATGAGGATTTTTGTTCTTTAAGAAAAGTCTTCATCTCTTCATACATTCATAATTGATTTAAAGTTTTATCTTCATTTTGAAAAACAAATCCACCCTAGTTGCAAAAACCTCTGGTGTTGGGTTTTCTGGTGAATCAGTAATTCAAAAGGAAATACACACACAAAGGGCCAATATGATGATATATACCTTAAGACAACACATATTTGTCAAACAGTAGAGTTTTCTTCACTGTTTTACTGAGAAAGTTGTTCTTTGCTTCTTTGGTTGTATTCAAACACTGGAGGCAAAACTGCAAATCAATCTATCCAAAACATCCTGAATAAAATGACCTTCATAAATGTGGTGAATTATCTTGGTTTATATGTAATTCACTTATTCACTTTCTCAATTTAATTTCCAAAAATAATCAAACATTGATGGCTTGTATTGTATCAGTGTTGCCCACCCCTTCACACACACACACACACACACACACACACATACACAATATTACCAGTTGTGTAAATAGTTTGCTTGTATATTTCTTTAAAACAAATAGAATATTAAGATTTTTTTTATTCAAACCAGGCCTATTTTGAACCATTATATTAATTTTATCTGACACTCTAAAAGGGTTGTGAGATGTTTTTAGCTTCTCAGCATACTAATAGAAATGTTGAAAATATTTTCTGCTAGTATTTAGGGACAGGGGATGTTTTCTCTCTTAGTAATCAGAATTTGAACAGCGATACTTAAAATCACTTATTGGTTTAAGTAGCTAAATGTGAAATGACATTTCTCTGCTATTATATTCTATTTTTACCATTTTGCTTTTAAATAAAGTTCCCAATAATCTAAATTTCTGTGTATTTTTTTAATTTTTATTTGTGACTGTAGATAGTATTATATGAATATAATAGTGTTGACTGATGTCACAGAGATTAAATGATTGGTTGGTTCTGATCTGTACATGTCAAACTAAAGAGCAGGAAGAACAAAAATATTTGGGCAGACAGACCTACGATTCTGTACAGACAGCTGAAGGGAAATTTTACTTTTCATTGTGACAAGGAAATGAAAGTGCTGTTCACGTGTGACACTTTGGTTTACCCTGAAAAACCTGTGGCCTTAAAATCTGCCTGGCAACTGATGACATTACGTTAAAGCTGTAAGGAAATCACCCAGGGCTGTAGCTCCTCAATAACAACTCTCATTTTTCTCTTTCAATGTAGGTTATACATGCTTCTCACAAAAATTCCTCTTAGTATCCCACTCCCGCCTTTCAACCAAAGGTGACTGGGCCTTTTCTGTTGCTGCCCAGGCTTTGGAATAGGCTTCTATCCAACTTTAAGTCCTGCCATACCACTGAGAATTTCAAATTCTAATTTTAAAGACCTACCACCATTTTTCTCAGGCTTTTTACCTCATTCTGACTTTGTGTTTTTTGTCAGGCCGTTATTTAACCCCCCCCCCCCCAATATTAAACAATTACACTGTAGCAGGGGTCATAGCATTAGTATAATAACTTAAATAAATTAAAATTAAAGTCTCTTGCTCAATTTGTTCTTGTTTCCACAAGCTAAAGGTTTAAGTCATCTGGGAAAATATAATAAGCAACAAACACTATTCACATGAAAAAATATTAAATGCAAATTTTCATTAGCACTACATAAATGTCACATGTCTGTAAAACATTTTTAAACTTAAACTCTGATCTTGACATTCATGTTTCCACACCAGTGGAAGCTTAACAACATAAATAATTTGTTGTTTCTTTTTATTTTCAGCCTAACGCCCTCTCATAAATAAAAATGTAAATGCTCTGTACTTGTAGAGCACCTTTCTAGTCTTTTCGACTACTCAAAGCGCTTTTACACACTACTTCTGCATTCACCATTCATACACTGAGCCTAAGTGCTCAAACGGAACTAACATTCACACACATTCATACAACTCGGGGTTCAGTGTCTTGCCCAAGGACACTTCGACACGCAGCCTGGGGGAGCTGGGGATTGAACCGCCGACCTTCCAATTAACGGCTAACCCGCTCTACCTCCTGAGCCACAGCTGCCCCTATAAGTAAAACTCCTGCAGTGTTGGCTGTTTGTAAAACTCAGATCAGAGCAAGATGCCCTGAACACAGTGAACTGCTTCATATAGGATATGAATTTTACACCTGTTGTTAAACTGTGCTGCTTTAAACTATCTGTTAAAAAACTTGAGAGATTGTTTTTTTAAAATCGGTAAAACCTCTGTGACTGTTTTATACAAAGATATATTAAATTAAAACTAAAAACTCAAATATTAACCTTTAGAGAAACAGTGACACCAATTGATTAAACTGCTATTGATCCAAATTAAAACAAATGACTATTCTTAAAAAGCATAAAAGGTTAATACTTGTTTTACCAAATGTTAACACTTAAATGTCAGGAGTTATGCTAGAACCCAGATGCAGACACAGAGGCAAAGCAGCAGTTAAACAGTTTATTGACTGAGATAGGGTGAGCAAACTAGGCAGGGTGAGGTGGCTGGGAGTCTCTTTCCAAGAGAGAGAGAGAGACAGCCAGAAGGTTGGGATCTCAGGTTTGAAGGACTTGGAATTGGCTGGTTGAGCAGGAGATCTGGAGACAGGTAGAGAAGAAGTTAGTAAAGGCAAACTGGTTACTAGATTCACAGGCTTGAGGAAAGATGCTAAGGTTTGACCTACGGTATGCGACTTAACAATCTGGCAGGTAATGGAATTCTGGTCTCTCCTTAAGTAGGGATGGCTGTTCAGGAACAGGTGCGTGATTACCAGCAGGTGCAGCAAGTGCCAGCTCAGGAACCCAGACACACCCAGGACTCAAAAAACTAAGAAAAAACAGAACACACACCCACCAAGCATGCCTCACTCACCCAAAGGGGGAAAAAAACAAAAACAAGCCAAAACACAGTCACTCAGTCCCAAACTCAGGTGAGAGATCGTGAGAGATGCAGGGTTCATGACATCAAATTTTAATTCTGTAAATATGTAGCTTTGTGGAATTTAACATCCATGATAATATATTTATTTTTGTAGTTTATGTATTATTCTTTTTGTCTTTTTAGGTTTATGGATAATTTGTGCACTGGATCAAGAAGTGGTGCCAGATCCTCCTCCCTAAACTGAGAATTCATTGATTATTGATCATCTTATCATAAACTGATAAACTCAGGGTTGGGATTTGAATTAAAATACAAAGAAAAGTAATTAGAAACATGAGTTAACAAATATTTTACAAATATTATCAAACACAAATGGTGACGGATGGATAGGTAGGATGAGCCTGTCATGAGTTTCGTATCACTAACATACTGTATAAAATTTTAAGCCTTTGTTTTGATTCCAACCAAGCTGAAGCAAATAATATGTTTTTGAGTTTTTTGTGAATTTATCAAGATTATTTTGTTGTTTGTTTCGTAATATCTAGCTTTTGATCTGTTTTGAAACATGATAATAGTTTAATTTTAGCTAAAATGGTTGTGGACTGTTTTAAACTTCTCAGCCCACTGATACTGTATATTTTATTGCTATATTTTCTGCTGGTATTTTAGAAACAAGGGCAATTTTCTCTTCTAGTTCTCTTGTAAAAATAGAAATGTATCAATGATGCTCATATAAACGTCAGAGGAAATTTACCTGTTGTTTTATTCTTTTTGTACTGTTCCTTTGCTTTTCAATAAAGTCCCAGATTTTCCAGGATTTGTTTGTGATTCCTCATTTAACCTCACACATCTCCAACTGTAGCTACAATTATGTGAGCTTTTCAATCACATTTTGTTTTTTACTACCCTTTTACTTTTACTTTAAACTTAATGATCTTTCATTGATTGATAGGCCTATAAAGGATACATGGGAGTTGGTGGATGTGGATAATTCGCACGGTCTGCAATTGTTATTTCAAATTGAAACATTCATTTTGTAACATTTTCAGGTTATTGATCTGATCCTTGTTCTGATTATTAGCGTCTCACTTTGATTACTTCAGTGCAGTCAGGACAACTTTATCAAATACTTCATTGTTTGCAATAGTTATTTTTGGCGGTTTGGCTCTGTTCTGGGACCCCCCTGCCTCTCCACCCTTCCACATACATACATGTAAGGCCATAAGGAAAGGAGAGCGCCTCCCTGCCTGTCCATGTGTATATGTGGATAGGCAGGGGCAGAGAGAGCAGCAGCAAAGACCCTCCGGGTACAGAACGGAGCAGCGTCAATAATTCAGAATATATTGGTCAGGAATTGTCTTACAGGAGGATCTGGGGTGGCGGTGGGCAACGAGCGTCTCGCAGAGAAAGCAGCAAGGGTAGGCAGGCTAGAGCAGCTTAAATAAGGTGCCTTGTATTGGCTTTGCCAATGAGTACTAAGAGGGAAATCAGTTGAGCTGTCAGCTGATATGGCTTGACTTGATGTTGGTTGCTATCAGGTGATGTACTGGGACTGTGAGCTGAGCTTGACTCTTTATGATCATAAAGAATTTGAACAGCGATACTTAAAATCACTTATTGGTTTAAGTAGCTAAATGTGAAATGACATTTCTCTGCTATTATATTCTATTTTTACCATTTTGCTTTTAAATAAAGTTCCCAATGATCCAAATTTCTGTGCATTTTTTTAATTTTTTATTTGTGACTGTAGATACAGTGAGGAAAATAAGTATTTGAACACCCTGCTTTTTTGCAAGTTCTCCCACTTAGAAATCATGGAGGGGTCATCATAGGTGCATGTCCACTGTGAGAGACATAATCTAAAAAAAAAAATCCTGAAATCACAATGTATGATTTTTTAACTATTTATTTGTATGATACAGCTGCAAGCCGTTGCTTGCCTGAACTAATGCTATGCTGGATTTTTGGTCATTAGTTAATTTTGTGGTACGTTGAAGAGAAAACAGAACATGATTCTTTGGATAGATTCATTTTTATTATTAATAAAGCACCTAACATACATTAAACATACCACACAGAAATAAAAAACTCAAAACATCAACACAGAAATAGCTGCTCTATCACACTATCACACATGTAACCAACTGTACAACAAATAGATGCCATATAACACACACACGTAAGGCTGAGAGAACAGGAACGTTTTGAGTTTGCTTCTGAATGTTTAGACAGTTGTGGTGGACCTCGAGTCAGCAGGCATGTTCCAGAGAACAGGGCCACCGTAATTGAAGGCTTCCTGAACACTTAGATTTTTAAAGAAAGTCTGTTACATAATTTTTTTATTATTGTTTTGACATTCATTAACATTCCTAATGCTCCAGTAGTCTACGTCTGGCTGTTTTTGCAAATCCACACTATATATGGTGTACCAGCCCTATGAATGAGCCTTGATGAACATTACTCTAATCTGTAGATGATAGATCATAAAGAGCGAGGAGGGACAAAATTAATGTGGAAGAATCTGTTTATACACAGAAACACAGCTCACTTCCACCATTATTTCTCCTTAGTTTACTCACATCTGTCTCTCTCTGTTTCCCATGCTGCTGACCCTCTCTTTTTCTCTCTGTCTCTGCTGCTCTCTTCCCACTTTCTTTTCTTGTTACTCTTCCTCACCTGTCTCACCTTGCTCATATCTCTGTTCATTCAGTTTGCTTCTGTTCAAGACAATAAGCCTCATCCTTCTTTCCTCTTGCAGTCGGCTTTCACACATTTTAAGGAAACATTGGGGAAAGTTCACTGACACCATGCAATCAGCTGTTAACGTCAACTTTTTAGGCTGTGAAATCAACCAGAATATTAAGGACTGATATGCTGTATTTTATGTTGTAATAATAGTGCCCAGGATGTTGTCTGCACATATCATTCCAACAGTAGGCGAGAGTCCTGTATAAAATCCAGCACCTAGCCATGCAGACAGCTTCTACAAATATTAGTGGAAAAAATGGGTTGCTCTCAGGAGCTCAGTCAATTCAAGCGTGTACACGTGTACTACTAAATATTCCATGGTCAACTCTTAATGGTATTATATATAATATAGTAAAGTATAATAAAGTGGAAGTGATTGGGAACAACAGAAACTCAGCCAGAATAAAATCACAGAGCAGTTCAGTGCAGGTCGCCAACTTTCTGAGAGACAATAGCAACAGACCTCAAACAATATGTGGCCTTTGGATTAGCTCAAGAACAGTGCATACAGAGTTTCATGGAATGGGTTTGCATGGCCGAGCAGCTGCATCCAAGCCTTACATCACCAAGTGCAAATCGTCAGATGCAGTGGTGTAAAACACGCCGCCACTCGACAATAGAGCAATGGAGACGTGTTCTCTGGAGTGACAGAATCACGCTTCTCTGTCTGGCAATCCGCTGGACGAGTCTGGGTTTGGAGCTCGCCAGGAGAACGGTACTTGCCTGACTGCACCAAGTGTAAAGTTTGGTGGAAGGGGGATTATGGAGTGGGGTTGTTTTTCAGGGGTTGGACTTGCCCCCCATAGTTCCAGTAAAATTAACTGTTAATGCTTCTGCATACCAAGACAGTTTGGACAATTTCATGCTCCAATCTTTTCTCCCAGTTTGGGAATGGCCCCTCCTGTTCCAGTATGACTGCGCACCAGTGCACAACACAAAGTCCACAAAGACATGGATGAGCGAGTGTGGAGGAACTTTACTGGCCTACGAGACTGTGAGCCAGGCCTTCTCGTCCAACATCTGTGCTTGACCTCGCTACTAAACCTTATGGACAGCCTTCCCACAACAGTTTAAAGCCGCAAAGGGTTGCCAACTCCAGATTAAGAATGTCATTAACCTACATGTGCATGTAAAGGCAGGTGACCCCAAACTTTTGGTAATATAATCTAATACCAGTCCTTACTGAGAAACTGCTGCTGCACATCACCTGCAGGTTTGAACCACTGGGGGTCGCACCTCACCACATTTACTCACTTTAACATCAGTGAAACCACATTGTTGAGTTTGTTCATATTTTATCTGGACAGTTTTTAATCCCAGGGCACCCATACAGAACAAAATGACAAAAAGACGCTACTGCATCCCCACAAACTCCAGAGGATCTGATCTGTAGCTGACAGTGACCTCCCAGAAAATGTACACATACCTGCTTATTACATGACATCAGCCTGAAAAACATTATTAAGGGTCGGAGCAGCAGAAGGTTAATGCTCTTTTCATGTGAACAAAGCTGAGACTCCAAAATAAAGCCCCCTCATCCTCTAAACAGACAACAATATCGTTTTACTTTCACTTTCGTAAAATAACCTCAGCCGGTCAGTTTAACCGAGTTTTAAGTGACGTCATGCTCAGCCTGAATTCCCATTGGCTCAAATGGAGGTTGAAGTCAGCGTCTCTTCTCTTCTTACGCTTATTTCACCCTTGGTTTCTGCACTGTAAGGACGGTATCTCTTGTTCGGGTAAAGAAACCTAGAAATCGGTAATCTATCGCAGTTGAACATGGGACATATCAAAATGACGGTCCTGATTTTACTCCTGGGATGTCTACATGGCACGTCGGCTGGTGAGTTGTCTTTTTAAATCGGTTACTTCTAAAAGAAAAAATGCGTCATGTCCCTATATATGCTGTTAATATGAATTATATAAAATAAATAATAAATACTAAGGTTATTTTGATTATCTGATGTTAAGTTTCAGGACGTCCTAGCAGATTATACAAATATGAGAAAAGTAACAAAGCCATTAAATGTTCACGTTAGTAAATCATGTCTGTCCATCTCAAAGATTAAAAGAAAAGCCAGTTCTATTTCTGAAAACGGCTGTTAAAAAGTGCATTTGTCTTTTTAATTTATGCTATCAGGACCATTAGATCGGTATGATCAAAAAAAAAACGTTATTACGCAGAGCAGAACAGTCTGTTAAAGAAAATAGTAAAACACATAAATTCAAGGCGTTAAAACAAAGTGTTTCTTGTCCAAAACTAAATTTAGTACAGAGCCTCTGAAGGGTCTCACGAACATGCAAGAGCAGTGTTAAAGCAATTATGGAAAAACACTCCACAACACAGCTAGTAAACTTGTGGATTAACATACCGTTGTTGTAGCTGGTGCTTCGTTCCAGAGAGTGATACTAATAACTATCCTGCTGCTATAGCTAACATCACAAATAGAGCATGTCTTGGCGAACTCAGAAAGTAAGCTTAATTTTCCTGGGCAAGTCATTAAACGTGACTGACTCACAAATCATGGCTGGATTACTGTTGTGTGGCTGGCCAGAGTACAAACACAAGATGTTTTTTCAGCACACACTCAGAACACAGGAGATATTTCCTGATTTTGACAGAAAGACGTATTTTGGATGAGAATTGCTTAATCCAGCTTTAATGTTAAATCCAAGATGGGACAGCATGGGTACTGAGCAGTAATATGCTATATATTTTTTTTTGGGGGCTAAATTTTTGGAAATGCCATGTTCAAAGCATAACTTAATAAGCTTGTCCATACAGGGGCATTAGGCTAGGAGCAGCTAAGCGGGAAACAGCAGCTATGGCTCAGAAGGAACAGAGGAATAAAATAATTTTGAGAGAACAAAATATTCTCACTGTGACCCTTCGTGGGTTTCGTGGCTACTAATCCCATCACATTAGCCTATTCATTTGTTAAATTTAGTGATGTTGATAATGGTAGCCTACTTGTGTTTTATTTGGTCTGTCCATGTAAGGTAGGCTTACTGAATGTAGCCTATAAAACCATATGAAAGTGATGGGGAACAGACACAAAGCTGTGACTGAGACGAAGCCATTAAATGGAAAATACTGCTAGTTAAAAACTCAGACAGAACATGGATGGCCACATTTGACATCCTCTAACAGGAACCTCTGTTTCTCAACTCTGCCCAGAAACCCATGAAAAAAAGCCTCTTCTGAATTTCAATTGGCTAATGCTGTTCCCTGCCCACAAATTTCCCCTCTCGCAAATTTTCTTTCAAATTCGTTTGATTAAAGGCTTTAAACCACAGTGACTGAACTTCAGACCAACTGTCTTTTTTTTAATTAATTTCTATTTTTCTGTTTTCTGCTACTGAGTGAAAATGAAGGGTTTATTTGTGTTCTGTCTATGTTTCCAAGCCATCTCGGCAGGTAAGAAATGAAATGATTAACTTAGATGCTCAACATCTCCGGTTGGGTTGCTGAATTGTTTAAAAACCAATAATATATTATAATCGGAATCATATAAGAATTGTTAATGTGGTATTCTGGGGGCCTAGGTATCACTAGGCTATATATTTTTAGATAATAACATTTTTATGTCCTATTTAATTCATGGCAAGTTTCACCTTCATGCATCCAAGGAAATGTGGGCCTATATATTTAAAAGTGTACTGTTTTCAATATTGGCTTACTTAGATAAAAGGAGAAAAGAAGGCCTAATGCATCTTGGACAGAAGTAGCACAAACAGTTCACTTAACGTTATGTTAACCCTAAACTATTATTTCATAGAAAATTTGACCATCAGTATTAACTTATGACTGTGCAATGAACTGCTTGTAATAGTAGCCTATAAAGAGCTTAAATGTAGTTTGATGTGTATTGATAAATATTAGGATAAATATTGTTATATATATATATATATATATATATATATATAAACATTGTTCATCACCCTGGTGTTTTTTTGTTATTGTTTAACTAGATTTACTGAATTAATTGTAATTTTTTTAAACTAAAATTAGTTTAGTAATTTCACCTCAAACCTGCATACTTCTACTTTGCTTACACAGTATCCAGGGTGACACAAGGGGGCAGTAGAGCTTTGTCAAGACCATTATGATGAATATTACAATTAGAAATAGGAATTGTACAGTAGTATGCATAGAGGTGAATTGAGTGATACATTCATTCAAAATGCCTTCTAAGTATACTTAAGTGAGGCCTTTAATCCTTTTCTATTTTTTCCGATTTCAGTAACACACTCCTGGAAGGCCTTTTATACAGGCAGCACTGGTCTGAATCAATTCCCTGAGTTTGTGGCTTTGAATCTCCTGGATGATGAGGTGATGGGCTACTTTGACAGCAGGACCAACAGATTTGAGAGCAAGCAGAGCTGGGTGATGGAGAACCTGGGTCAGGAGTATGTGGAACAACAGACAAACATTCTGAGAGGCTGGGTACCAAATTTCAAAGGCAATGTTGCAATTGCAATGCAGCGATTCAATCAGTCAAAAGGTAACCTAAACTCTTGACTTTGGTCTCTTTTAATACTTTCTCTCTCTCTCTCTCTCTCACACACACACACACACACACACGCACTTTCATGCTTTGTCTTTTATGAAATTTCTTAGTGCAAAGGAAAAAAGAGAAGGGCAATGTAAAATGACTAAAAGTCAGTAACTGTTTTCATGACTCTCTTAGTGAATATTAATTATCTGTAAGCCTACTTTATTTAAATAGTCAACAGCTTGACTTTTCATGAGTCAGACTCAACAGAAACATGAGTGAGACTCCTGGATACTGCTGTACTACACTGATCCAGAGTTTCTGTCCATCCCATAATAACCAGCAGAGATCAGTAACACTTTATCTCCACTAGATCAGATCAGAATAACTCTACTGAGCTGCCCACAGTGAGCCGGTCCAGAATAACTCTCCTGTAGGAACCAGTTCATCACAACAGTTTCACAACACACAGCTGACAGAGAAGCATTACTGCCTGGTTTCTCAAACTACGGAGCAGGACTGTAAACGGGACACAGGCTGCTTTTGCTGGGTCCCCATATGAGAGGAGGAGCAGCATGTTTTAATAAACCTGCTGACAGGACGAGGCGATAAATGTCTCCTTCAGATCAGAGGTTTAAAAGGTTTAACAGCACGACTGACACACAGTCTGTCCATCCCAGAATATAATTATAAAGTCAATTAATCGATTAGTTTATCAACAGTAAAAGAATCAACAATAATTTCTATAAAGAGATATTTTATCTTTATATTTAATTCAAATTATATTTTAAATCATTGTAAATTAAATTCTGTCGGTCGGACAAAGAAGCCGTTTAAAGATTTCACTTTCAGTTTGAGAGATTTTTCACTGTTTCCTGACGTTTTACAGAGCAAACGATTTATTGATTAATCGAAAAAATAGTCATTACATAATCAATAATGACAAGAATAATTAGTTTGAGCCCTAAATATGTAGTAGAATACAGATTAGATTATATTAACTCTACTGATACACAGTCTGTCCATCCCATAATATAAATATAAAGTAGAACTACAGATTAGATTAACTTTACTTGACCACAGTGTGTCTCTGCCATAATAAACATATATAGTGCTGAAACAATCAATCAGTTAATCGATTAGTTGATCAACAGAAAATTAATTGGCAACAATTTTGATAATCAGATAATCATTTAAGTCTTTTATTAAGCAAAAAAAAGCCAAAACATGTTCTAGTTCCAGTTTCTCAAATATGAGAATTTGCTGCTTTTCTCTGTTTTAATATCATTTTATATTAAATACTGTTCAGCGTCGGACAAAAAGAAGCGTTTAAAGATTTCACCTTCAGCCTCTGGGAACTTGTGACGGACGTTTTTCACTATTTTCTGACACTTTAAAATAAGTTAATCGATTAATCAAAAACAATAATTGATAGTGAAAAGAATGATCAGTTTGAGCTCTAAATATAAAGTAGAAGTCCAGATTAGATTAGTTTAACTCTGCTGTTCTGACCGCAGCGTGTTGGTCCGTCCCAGCAGGCAGCATCACGCCAACATCTGCAGGTGGAAACAGCTGCTGGTTGTATTGATTGATTGGCTGATGGATGGACCAATCAGGACACACAGACTGCCTCCCGGTCTCCATAATGGTCCTGCTGGTCTCGGCCTTATTCTGACCAGTTGTAGTAACGCGCTGCTGAACAGGACTCGCTGTCCTGGTGGAGCAGGTGGAGTCTAGAGACTGATCCTGGACTGAAACTCTCCTTCAGTGGAAGCTTCTAGAGCCTCAGGACAGCCTGGTCTGTAGTTCCTCACAGGAAGAGGATGTTGTTGGACTGATCCACTGGCTGCAGGGTCTCAGTAGGGGGGGGGGGTCATGTTCAGTCCAGGATCAGGTTTAATCTGCGTCCACCTCAGTTTGTGTTCCTGCAGCTCACATGAAGCCACAGCGCCTTCAGCAGTGGAGATAAACTGCTGGTCTCAGTGGAGGCAGCGTGTCTCTGTGGTGGTGAAATAAAAAGAGGATATGAACTGTGTTAGGATCTCACTCTGTTTCCCAGCAGCCTCTCTGCCTTTCCTGTCTCTCTCTCTCTTAAGGCGTCCACACACACTGTCCAGATGGTGATTGGCTGTGAGTGGCGTCCGTCGAGCCAATCACAGCAGGAGGTGTAGATCCTCTGTTCTGGTGTCTGTGGATCAGTGTGTCTCTGTGGTGAAGATGTGAAATCAGCTGATGAAAGATGAGCTGTGATCTCACTCTGTTTACTGATGTCTCTCTCTCAGGTGCACACGTTGTCCAGCAGATGTACGGCTGTGAGTGGGACGATGAGACTGGAGAGGTTAGAGGTTATGATCAAGATGGTTATGATGGAGAAGACTACGTAGCATTTGACTGGAAGACAGAGACATACATCGCTGCAAGACCACAGGGTTTTACCACTGCAAACAAGTGGAGTAATGACAAAGCTTTGGTTGCACAGTACAAGAACTACCTGACCCAGATTTGTCCTGAGTGGTTGAAGAAGTATTTGGACTATGGGAGGAGCTCTCTGCTGAGAAAAGGTAGAATCACATGACCTGATGTAGTTTCGTGGACACAACCTCATTTGTTTCTCAACAACAGTAACATTAGAATAAATATGAACCAACACACCGAGACCCACTTTGTTTTCCCACATTTATTTTTCTTTCGTTTTGTCTCTCTCACTTTTATCACCTCTTCCTTTAGTTTTCTCTCTGTTACACTCCCTGTCCTCCTCCCCCTTTCTGATCGACCTCACCTCTCTTCATCTACTATCTTTTCCTCTCTTTGCAACACTTCGTTATTCAGTAACACTTCATTGAGGTTTATTTACATTTCATACACACAATATATACAGTGTTTGTGTTAATGAGACATTTAAAATACATTAAACGTGAATGATAATATTAATGAACAGTAAATCATAATAAAGAACCTATAAACTGACTGTCTCTCTCTCTGTCTCTCCAGACCTTCCCTCAGTGTCTCTCCTCCAGAAGACTCCCTCCTCTCCAGTCAGCTGCCACGCTACAGGTTTCTACCCCAACGGAGCCATGATGTTCTGGAGGAAAGATGGAGAGGAGCTTCATGAGGACGTGGACCACGGAGAGATCCTCCCCAACAACGATGGATCCTTCCAGATGAGTGTTGACCTGAATCCTCCAACTGAAGACTGGGAGAAGTACGAATGTGTGTTTCAGCTCGCTGGTGTGAAGAACGACATCGTCACCAAACTGGACAAATCAAAGATCAGAACCAACCAAGGTAAGACTGGAATCAGATGTTTGTTTACTGTTTACTGACCTTTGATTAAAGAAAAACCTTTGTAATTATTTTAGTTTTTAAATCAGTGCAGCTTTTTCTTCAGACTTTGTGTAACCATATAAATGTGTAATCACAGTTCATTGATTATAGGCGTTGTATTGACTTCTGATCAATTTTTGAAGGTGATAATTGAATAACTGGAAGAATGTTTGTTAGCGATCAGCAAATCAGTCAAAATAAAGTGTATTGGTCGAGTACGCTGAGGATTGTCAGCAGCTCTCGTGCCAAAAACCGACATATGGTACAGAAACCAGCAAAGACACACAATTTCTAAAAGGTTTGTGGGGCAAACAAATCAAGGCTGTGAAAGTTTTATAAGTGGGTCATTGAAAGTACTTGGATTGCTTGAATTGAACTTCTTTGAAAGTTTGCAAAAAAGCAAGGCCTTGAAAGGATTTGAATGGGTCGTTGAATTTACCTTTCTTGAAAGTCTGTGAAATAAATCAGTTTTGAATAGATAATTGAACGTGCTTGATCCAAGGACTTGAAAGTTTTTGAAAATTATGTTCAGACAATGGGGATAAACATTAAATTAACAGCAGGACTATAAAAAATATAGCGGCTATATACAGGATTGAGGTCTGGTTGGCAGATGGATGTTCTTCTCCTCTAGCCTGCTTTATCTGAACAGGTTGTGACTGTGTTTTGTTGTTTTTTGCTTAACAGGGAATCTCATTACCATCATCGTCATTGTTGCAGCGGTTGTTCTTGCTCTCGTCCTTGGTGTGATTGGAATCTTATTTTACATAAAGAACAATGGTGAGAGACCAAATTAAAAAAGTATTTCTTGATAAAGTCTTACATTTTTAACTGTAACAACATAAATAATTTGTCTTTTTTTTTTAGCCAAAGATACTCCATCTCGTAAGTAAAACTTTTTTTAATTCAGTTTCTCTGACCTGACTCCTGCAGTGTTGGCTGTCTGTAAAACTCAGTGTCAGATCAGTGGGGCTAACAGTGTTTTTCTGACCCTACAGCTATAAACTCCTCTGAGGTCTTGCAACTGGATCCAAAACCTAAATGAGAAACACGCCACCCTGAACACAGTAAGTTGCATATGGGAAATACATTTTACACCTGTTTTTAAATTAAACTTCTTTAAATTATCTGCAAACTTCTAAGTTTTTTATTGTTTCTTTATCTGTAAAACCTCTCTGACATGTTGTAGCTGTAAATAAAATATTTGACCTTCAGCTGATTTTAACCAACAAAGGTGAAACTGTTTCACATAAAGATAGATTAAATATTAAAAACTCAAATATTAACCTTAAGAGAAAAAGTGACACCAATTTATTAAACTGTTGTTGATTCAAATTAAAACACACAACATCAAAAGCATAGAGAGTAAATATTTGTTTTACAAAGTGTAAACTCTTAAATGACTCAATCACATATTTTAGATCTAAATTATCCAGGAAACATGTGACTTTGTGAAATTGAAATTGAACGTTAATTTAGTTTAGTAGTTTATCTAATTTTGTTATTTTTTTTCTCTTTAGGTTTATGGATAAGTTTTGCACTGGAACAAGGAGTGGTGCCACATCCTCCTCTGTAAACTGGGAATTCATTAATTATTGGATGTATGCCTATTGACAACTGGCCGGGGACAATGGCTGGAAATTAGCCGTAGTGGCTAAAGCTGCTCTTTTTATCAAAAGGGACTGTCCACGATATTATAAACAAATAAACTAAACTAAACTAAATTGATCATTTTATTATAAACTGATTCAGGTTAAGATTTAAGGAGTAAATGCTTATTAAATGCAGTACAAAGAAAACCAATTAGAAAACTAAGTTGACAAAACAATTTCAAATGTTATAAAATATAAACAATGACATTAAATTATTTTTAATATTTAGTTTCAATTGAAAAAGTAGAATTTCCTCTGATTGGTAAATTAAATGAGGATCATTTATATTTTTTTCTTGAAGAGAATTAAAACACGATATTCATAAACAATGAAATCATCTCTTCATACATACCTAACTGATTAAAAGTTTTATGTGTTCATCTTAAACAAATCTACCTTAGTCACAGTTTAAAACTTCCGGTGTTGGGTTTTCTGGTAAAATCAATATCTGTAATACAAAAGTGAATACACATATATAGACACACTCATCCACGCACATGCATTTTCATATATTTACTGATCGGGTCTGGTAATATGATGATACCTTGAGATAACAGATTTTTGTCAGCCAGTAGAGAGTTTTCTCTACTGTTTTAACGAGAGTTGTTCTTTTCTTCTCTGGTTGTATTCGATCACTGGAGGCAAAACTGCAAATCAATCAGCAACACCCAAACATGTTGCTTAAACTGGAGACCTACAATACTGTGGTAAATTATCTTGGTTTAAATGTAATTCACTGAATGATTTCTCAATTGAACATCATGAAAACAACATGAAATTACACAAACAATGATAGCATCATTAATGAAGCATCAACACCATTTGTTTTCCAGTTGTGTAAATAGTTTGCTTGTATATTTCTTTAAAACTGATACAATTTAAATATATAGTTTTGATTCCAACCAGGCCAGAAGAAATGAAAAAAGAAACTTGTGATTTTAAGGTTTTCCTTAATTAATTAGGTGTGTGTTTTCTGTTTCATAATATCTTTATTTTGGTCTGTTTTGCAACATTATATTGATTTTAGCTAAGACTCTGAAAGGGTTGTGGGATGTTTGTAACTTCTCAGCACACTGATGCAAATGTTGTTGAAAATATATTCTGCTAATATTTAGGGACAGAGGACATTTTCTCTAAGTTTTGTAAACAAATTGAACAGCAACATTAAAAATCACTTAGTGTGTTAAGTAGCTTAATGTCAAATGAAGATTCTGTATTTCATTCCTTCTGTATCATTTGCTTTTAAATAAAATCCCCAATAATCCTGATTTCTGTGTCTTTTTGTGATTCCATATAATTGTGTTCACTGATGTCACAGACTAAATGAACGGGGCTCTGATCTGTAGATGTCAAACTAAAGAGCAGGATGAAGAAAAGTATTTGGTGAGACTGATTCTGTGTAGACAACTGGCTGGGCTGGTTTTCCCCTGAAAAACATGTTGCAAAGAAGTCTGCCTGGCAACTGATGACATTAATCCTCCAGGTCTGTGGCTTTTATATCTAGATGTAATGTGCTGTAGGTTATACTTAGTGTGTAAAATGCCCCAAAGAGATCCTTAGCTACTATGATATAGTTAATAGAGCTGTGATAACATTTTGACAATATTTTAAAGTACTGTGGCCAATTTAAATATTTAATGGCTAGTACCCTGTGAACTTAACAGGTTAAGTATGACAAAACATACATGCTCACAGACCTGTAAAAATTAGGTTAATTTAACTACTTTTTCATGAAGGGCAAAACCTCCATAGGCAAAACCTATGTGGCTGAGGTCTGCATGGAAATAAATGTCACAGCTGTGGCCTCTACAGTGTACTTTTTATATTGTGTCTTAGTAAGGTACTGTATCACCAGTTATCAGGACTGGAAATCGGAGTTAATAGGTTTAAGGGTTTGAGGCATCCTGTATGTTTCTAATCACATTTCACTAGATTCCTAACAATAATGTAACTAAATTCTGTAATAAGCAAGAGAGGTCATTCAATCAGATGCTCCTTGATGTCCCCAGATCCAGGTTTAAAACCTCGCCTTTTCAGTAGCTGCTCCTAATCTTTGGAATACTTTTCGTGTTGAAATAAGGACTGCTGATGCTTTCAAATCCTTGCTAAAGACCCACCTCTATTTACTGGACTTCAAACTGAGTATTGAAATTATTGACCTTTTTATCACTCACATATCAATATATTGTTTACTAGTGAAAAATTCCTTGCTGTTTCAAAAAGTTAAATCTAATAATTCTCATTTTCAGTGACATTCTGCCTCACTCACTTGGATTTTGAACCTGACACTTTCTACCATAAAGCAACATAATGTAGCCAGATGTCCAATTATCCAATGAAGATTAAAGTCAAGAGCAACTGGACTTGGTTGAAGATCTTAAACATAAGATACATAATGTGGCAGTTTAGGTGAATCATTACAGGACAAGCAATTTTGAAAAATGTTTTCTGAGAAGAAAAAAGAAAGGGTTAGCCTACTTGTCAACAGTGACATTTTAAAATAAAGGAAACCCCCACCTGGTTGAAAGTCAAATGTAGTGCCTCAGGCTAATATAAATGAAAAACACAAAAATATATATTCAGCACTTACAAGTTTATTTATGTAAGGTTATACAGAAGTTAACTTACACATTATGAATCAATTGTGATTTCAAGAGAGGTTACTGGTCAAGTGCGGCAATTCGTATAAGAAAATGATTATAAAAATGGACAGAAGAGGTAGGGTGAGTGAGAGAAATTCCTCCCATTTGGTACTTGCAAAAAAGTTAGCCTTTCTGGCGGGTACGCCATCCGTCTCCGTTCATCCATCTTTGAACCCTTGTGATGCTGTTCATCTTTGACGGCTCTTCTGCTCATTTAATTGGTGGCATTTGAGTGATTGAAGAGTCAAGTATGTGGTTACAGCTAATGTTCTACATACTGGCACAAGCTTTATTGAAGCGGAACAGAGGCTGTACAGTAGATTTACGGGAAAATATTTCAACGGGAGAACAATGGGAAACAATTGTAAAACACAGGAGAATCCCTAGAAAAAAACGGGAGGGTTGACATCTATGATTCAGAGTGCTGAGGTTGAGCTGGGTTTAGGGGTGAAACTCAGAACATCCCCTTCCTGTAGCGGTGGATCAACTCTGATACGTCTTCCTCACACACCTTAATCCAGCCATCCTCCCGCATGTGGTACACTAGACAAACAGACAAAAAAATCAGTGTTACTCAGTAACACGTTACTGTAATAATATTACTTTTCCTAGTAACTAGTAGTGTAAAGGATTAGTATTTCCAAAAAATATTATTACAGTTACTAATCGAAGTAATGCTGCTGAAGGCATCATCCTTGACATGAATGCATGACTGTGCTGCGGGTCTGCGGCCCAGTATGGTATATTATGCAGTACCTTATATTGTTCAAGTCAGCTGTTAGCCAAGAAGCTAAAGGAAAAATGAAGATCGAGAGAGAGGCAGGTATCACCATTATGGTGTCACAGTCTGAGATGCAAAGAACTTTATGCGACCAGCAAAAAGCTTTCAACCATGATAAATTATACATGTAATTCATTGAAGCATCGCTAAAGCAGCACAGCAATGTGAAACATATAGAAAGAAACTACTGCCACTACTGCCAGTGGTGCTTAGATGTAATTTTAAAAAGGGAGAAACTATTTGGGCAGGGAGGAGGGGAGGCGGAAGGGTGGTAGTGAAAGTAATAAAAGTAATAAAGTAACTTAATGAGAAACTTAACTGGTTACTTTTATCACCCAGTAATATATAAACTAATATTATTACTTTTTATTAGGGCTGTCAAAAATAGCGCGTTAACGACGTTAATTAGTTGTTTGTTGATAATTACAAAAATTTTTTAACGCATTTTACGCACGCGCTGTTGCACGTAAGTGGGACATCGAGGGCAAGACGACAACCATTGGGACTGACAGTGCACGCAACATGGTTGCCGCAATTCGACTTACACGCTATGAACACATGAACTGTGTCGCTCACATGGTGCAGATAAGTGTCACAGTGAGTCTTGCTGACAGCGGCTTTGTAAATGCTTTGGCCAAGGCTCGCAAAGTTGTCGGTCAGTTGCCCAGCAAATTCTGCGGAGCTTCAAGCACATTACAAAGACAAATATTATGGTGTGTAGCATGTTTCAGCTTGATTTAAACCACCATTATTTGGCTGTGTTAATAAACATACATAATATGTATCTGTGTCCTGTTATTTATCTTTTGGTATGCATTTCAGAAAAAAATGGTTAGGATTCAGGAGTAATTGCAAATAGTGATTAATCCACTGAAAATTCTGATTAATTTGATTAAAAATTTTAATCATTTGACAGCCCTGCTTTTTATAGAGTAATAAGTAACTGGTAACGTATTACAGTTTCTGAGTAAATTTCCCAACACTGGAGATGAACACATGTATATGTGACGGAAGTCAGCGAGGCTGTGCAGTGAGTAAACCTCACTCCCCGACACCTTAAGAGACGCACTGGCGACCGACGCTAGTGCCTGTGGGTTTTAGCCTCCTAGTCAACGTGTCCGCCTCCCGTACCCGAGGTCGCTGGTTCAAGTCACGACCATCCAGTACGTTCTTGGGGGCAGCCGGTTACATAAACACCCATAAACACCAAAACTACAGTTTCTTCAAGTCTTAAGATACTTTATTGCAAGGATTTCAAACTGTAGGGCACACCTTCCTTGGAAGAAATGAGGGGTTAGGACATAATAAAGGTCCCCTTCTCCCATTGCTGTAAAGACAGTCACCTCCACCTCAACATCACCAAAACAAAGGAATTCTTCCTGGACAGACGTCGTAAACTCTCTACCCCTCATTGCCCCATCTCCATCAATGGCCAGTCAAAAGAAATTGATGACAGCTACAGGTACCTTGGCATCATCTCGGACGATAAACTGACTTTTGATCACCACATTACATACATTCCCAGAAGCTCCCAACACAGACTCTTTGTGATTCATAAAATCACTGCTGCTTATCCTTTACCATAGTATCATTGAAAAACATCCATGTACTCTGCTACATGCTATTTCACTATGCTCTCATTTATTTTTCATTTACCAACAGAAACAAAGCAAATACCATAAAACAAAATCCCAGCCACCCTCTCATCTCATGCTTCACCCTTCTCTCAGATAGCCAGTATACAAAAAGCACGCCTTGGGGAAAGTTTTGTACCTTGTGCCTTGAGTGTTAAATTTACAGAATGTGTAATTTCAAATTAATGTTTTTTTGTTGAAGCTGACATTCACGTGAAATATGTGTATACATGTGTCGAAAATGTGTATATGTGTATTATGCGTAGTATACGTGTATTTGTCTGTTGAAGGTAGCTCTTTGTACATTCTGTGAAAACTTTTCTCTATTATAAAGAAGGAATCTGAATCTGAAATCATAGAAATGTTTTAAGAAAAATGTAAGAACCTTCTCAGAGTATACTCACTGTTGACCACTCCTCCAGAGTAAGCGTCCCTGTGTGTAGCGTGAGCGATGCCTCGACGGGCCCAGTTCATACGCCTCTTCCACTGTCATGTCTTCACGGTAACCGCTGTCCACCACACCGTAGGCGTAACTGTTCCCACAACCGGTGGAGAACATACGGCCTGACAGACGTGTGCCATTATGATCCACATAGTACAGACCAGGGCCCTGGAGAGCACACAATCATTTTATTGTTTGTAGGAAAAGCACTTTTCTCCATGCACAAGCCTTTTATTATTTTACCAATCATTTTGGTTTGAGACTACTACATCAATCTAACAAATGCCAATAACTACATTACTATCTGTAATGTTAGGTGGTGCACTTCAGGGTCAGAACATTCCATTCACTTTTCTTAGTGATTAAATTTTTGTTTTCGAAATATTTCATTTTGTTGAAGATTCTGTTACTCTGGCACCAATACACCTTAGTATATGCCTCATCTAGGTCCAACAACTCCTTATATAGAGAGAATCAGAAAAATGTACTTTAGTATTAAAAGTAAATCATTCATCAATCAATGAACAATTGCAGAAAGAAAAATGTCTTGTGACTAATATACTATATATTATTACTCATGCATTAATGTAAAAGCAGGATTTTACCATCGTAATTATTGTGGAGGAGTAAATTCTAAACTGTTTTGATTATTTATCATTATAGTGATATAGCTGATTTTTGACATTATTAGATTAGATTATAACAAATTCAATTCAATTAAAGGCAAAATTTAATTAAAAGGCAAAGCAGCCAGTTTTCACATTTGTGAAGGTTGAACCATGAAATGTCTTAAACAATCAAAGTTGTTGCTAGTTAATAATTGAATCAGGTATATTAAACGTTGGGTAGTTTAATTTATAACAAAACATATTTTATAAAAGTAGGGTAGGTAAGTTTGTGAAACTAGCAACAAACTGGTAGATTATCCAACAGAAAAACTCCTATCCCGTTCCTTCAGAGGTCCTTACAAAGCAATTAAATATTGTATAAACGATGAGTTTTTCCTACATGTACCTGTGGTGCATGTATCATGTCCAGATGTACAAAAAAGCCTCTTGGAGCCATTGCCTAAACCCAACAATAAGTCGCCCATTTTGGATGTAATGGTCATTTTTGGCAATTCACACGTTCAACACTTTAACAAACTCCTCCTAAAGAATTAGCCCTACTGACTTCAAATTTTTGCTGTCTACACTAAAGCCATTGATGATTAAAAGTTGTACAAACAGTGAGTTTTGTGAAACGGCGTGACTGTGGCGTCCAAAATTGATGATTCACTGAAATTGTTGTAACTTCAGTGTACATGCTCACATCTGTACCAAACTTTGCATGTTTGGTAAGAGTCCCGACCTGAAAACATATGGCAACAGGAAGTGACAACTTCAATGCTGTGATGAAGCACTTCTTGCAGGTCGGTCATATCTACTTCAAAATTATCTCAAAAAACACATAACACATTGGTGATGTTGTAAAGCTTGTTATTATTCCTTCAACGACAAATCAGCGTGGCGGCAAAGTACCAAGCTTCAGGATGAAACAGGAAGTTGTTGTAACTTAACTGTACATGTTAAAATCTTTACTAAACTTTACATACTTGATAACGGTCCCGGCCCAAACATTCATTCAGTTCAGTTATAGTCGAAGAGCCACTTACTTGCAACAGGAAGTAAGCTCTGTGTGACACTCACAGCTTCATGTTGAGGGGCCACCCATTGCTGCTTAAAGCTTAAATTTTTTCATTTGAATTGGTAAATAAAGATAGTTTCAACAATATGAAGACCTTTAAGTCTTATGTTTTGTGTGTAAAAGTCTTTTTGTAAAGAAAAGAAAATACTTAATAAAAGTACAAGTACCTAAAATGTGGTGATGGAACAGTAGATAAGACACATGCCTTTGATGTGGGAGACCCGGGTTCAATTCTCACAGTGACACGTCCACCAATACGTCCCAGTGCAATACATTTATCCCCTGGGTGCCAGAGACAAGTGACCTCTGACAATTAGCATTTGTAAGTCACTCTGGATAAAAGCATCAGCTAAATGAATACATGTAATGCAAATGTATACTTAATAACAGTATTTGAGTAAATGTTCTTAATTAATGTCCACTAGGGGTGTGACAAGGTCTCGTGCCAAGAGGTCTTGCGAGATTAAATTGTGACAAGATTTCTCATCAGCTAAAAAGCTTTCTTGCGAGACTCACGCAATTGACAATTTTCATATGCTATCAAGCAATACATTAATTTTCTCAGTGAAAATACATTTGTATAACTGATAAGATAGTAATCAACTGAACCCGCTCGTGCTGTGAGTCCTGACACAATCCCCAGACACCTGTGCTGAGTGGTAACATAGAGTTTTGCAATATAAACATGTAAAAACTAAGTTTGGTACTGTGAGCTGCACTTGGAGTTGTTAAGGTTACCGTGTGGATTTGTGGTGAGATTTCTGCCTGATCATAAGTTTTTAGTTAGTTTCACATGCAGTCTGCAACAGTCTGAAGGGGATGAAATTACTACCAGTGGATCAATAACGTAATGCACAGCAGAGTAACTGGCAGGTAGACTTCTCATCAAATGTTAGTCTGGTAATATTAAGACTTTATTCAAGTCATTTCAGAGAACATAGATATTAGGGAGATATTCTGAATAGGCGGAAAGTTTGGAACCTGAGCAGAAAACCTGCTGAAACAAGACAGCTATAAAAGTCCAGGATTTTCAAACTGAATTGGTGAAAAGGTGGCCCAATCACATTTAAAGAGGTTACGTCCCCAAACAAAGACACAAAGAGGAGGGAAGACTAAATCATGCCTCAGCAGGGATGATATTACAGGAGAAAAGTTGATCTACAGGTAAAATATATCTGAAAGCAACACAGAATGACAAAAAAATAAAATTAAAAAAATCCCTATATACTGGTGCAGAAAAAATCATGAGAATGCAGGAAATAGATCAGGGGTATTCAATTATATTTCAAAGAGGTCCAGTTAAAGAAAATTTCCCGAAGCAAAGGTCCAGAACATCAAAACGACTAACTTGCGTTATCATTCAGTACCATAACCTATAGTTGTATCAACATATGTTTTTAGTCAACAGCGGACTGTCAAATCAAATAATATTTCAGTCAGTTTTCACATCTAACTGGAGGGATAATAAATAATAACTACTCTAATAATAAATTCTAAATTTAAGTAAACTAAAATAAAATGCCTAATTTTTTAGAAAAAATGAAATAAAAAGTGTAGTTTGAAGTAATGAAGTGTAGCCTTAACCAATTTTATAATAAACACTCAACACATTATAACAAATAAGCAGCTGTAATGCCTCATCTTCTCTTTTATTCCATCTTATAGAGCTACCACCTCTCTCCTTTGTCTTTTTTAAGTGAGAAACGTGAGCTCTAGTTTGTCCTGCCAGCTAGGATTAGAGACCTATGAGATTCTGGTTCTGAACTGCCTGTGAGAGGAATGTACATCTAAGAATCTGTACATTCTTGATTAAAAGCCATATGAAATCTTTTTTCCAATAATAAATCGGCTGTAGTTCGGCGGTCCGGAGAGGACAGCGACTGGGTCCGGACCGCGGTCCGCCTATTAGTGACCACTGAAATAGAGTGTTTAATGCTCACATTTTTCATATAATTTAGCATTAAAGATTTCTTAAAAATAGTGTTAAAATGTCGAATCTCGTCTGAAAGAGCTCACCTGTTTGTCCCATCCACAGATCATGCTTCCCATAGAGAGGCCCATGCCTCTGTATCCCAGCATCATGTTAGACAGCAGCTTGGAGGCAGCAGCCACAGAGATCCTGTGGTTGTTCCTCAGCCTGTACAGCCTGGATGAAACAGTGTAAATAGAAGATGCCAACCAATTGATCAGCAAATCAGTAAACAAGTGAATCAACCAGCAAGTATTATTATACAAATATCTTGGGTTTACAAAATAATATATATTTAATTTTATTTGGCACAAACTAAACCAGAAAGTAATCTGTGAAACAACAGACATTACTTAATTGTGTATCCAACTTTATCACACAACATATATAATTTATTTAGGTATAGGACCTCAGGAGATATTACCTTGTCTCAGATGTAGCCTAGTGGTTGTTACCAAACATGAGCTACTTTTGTCAGAGGTCACTGTGAGTTGTCAAACAACAGTTTGGTCAACATCATCTCATATATGAGAATACCAGACTGGAGTGCTGAGCAAAATTTTATAAATTTTTGTACATGAATTAGGTTTTAAGAAAAAAAAAATAGGCTACTGGTTCTTCAGGCCGGATCACCTAATGAATTCACAAACAAATAAAACAGATAACAAACATTAAAGGTATAGTTTAGGTATTTGGAAGTGAGGTTGTATGAGGTAGGCTTCTTTTCCACAGTCAGTAGAAGGCTTTTCCTGCAGTAGATGACGGTCAGCACTTACCCAGTTTGGAGAAGCAGACTAATTCATACTGACTTCTTGAAAATCTATTTAATTCCAGCTTCGTAGGGCATTGTTTGCCATGCCATGGGGGAGAGAGTGACACAATGCTCACAAATGACCGTTGGACAAATTTTTGTCATGTCAGAAATTTTGGCTGGCAGTCATCAGGTTGTCACACAATTGAAGCAGAGCTACAAGTGGATTCCCAAAGATCAATGGGTTTTTTTTCCTACAGTGCCAGTGCGAAGTGGTGAAAAGTGTCTGAAGGTGCTATGACAACACAACGCTAGCTATAGTTAACAATCTATACAGTAAAACGTAGCTTGCTTACCTCCAATTTTATCTACAAAATGGACATGCATCTACATCTTCACTCTTTGGTAGATGTTTTGACACATAGATGATGAAGTCAGGACATACTTATTCATGATCAGTTGCAGAGTAATTTATGGGAAGAGCAAAGGCAGTTTATGTGGCTTGTGCATGGGAGCTTAATTACACGTTGATTGTAATGTATTAAGGAAAGGTGCACAGATCCTGGCTACTCCTGGTTTTATAAATGCGGATATTTCGGTTTGTACATACATTTCGATTTTTATGTCAGCATTTCTTTAATACATGAGGTCCCTGGACTCTCCAAACTGAGGATGTGCTTATACCTGTCTACTGTAGACAAAAGGCTACACTGACAATGGATAAGTGGCCTACCTCATACAACCTCACTTAAAAATACCTGAACTACCCCTAAGGACATACAGTTAAACTTGACACACCTGCATTCTTTGGCCAGTAGTCTCTCCCAATATTGGCAGTCTGCGGCGCTGCCTGACATGGTTCCCAGTAGGTAGGAGTTGATCTCTATCACTTTATTGGCATCTGTTGAATCTTCAGAACAATGACAAATGTGGAAAAAGGATTAATGGGATTTGGGGATGGATGGAGTAAATTGACAATGAAGGTGTTTAAATGAAAGCATGCGAACACAATGAACCACAAACATGAATAGTTTGGCTCTTCATAGCATTAGCTACCCATCGAATTTTTACACTTTCCAGGCAACCTGAACCTTTGCTTCGGGAAATGTTTCTATGGTCATACTTAGTCTATAATTTAAAGCAAAAAATTGAATGAGATTTCGGAGGGAGGGAAAAGAACTGTTGGAATCACCAACTGCTCTCTTTCACCCAGTAGTTAGTAGTTTATTAGGTACACCTAGCTAAAACTAAAGCTGTCTAATACAACAGTCTGTCAATAAACTCTACCTTCATGGAGGTGCAGTTTGCTGTGCTTTTTAATTGTACTGTGTTAACAAGAGTTTCTATAATTATGTTGGGCCCAACATCAATGAGGGTAAGCAAAATAACAAAAACACTGCTCTATAACACAATCCAGTTCAGCAGCACAGCAAACTGCAGCCTCCAAAATGACCATACAATTGAATCAACGCTTCTCTAAATGACTTTCAACAAAAACTGAATATAAACTCTGTGAAGATAGAGTTTACTGCAGGACTGTTATTGGACAGCATTAGTTTTAGCTAGTTGTACCTAATAAACTACTAGCTAATGGGTGTATTTGTCATTTGATGTGAATGTAGTGGGATTCAATTGAGAGATAGTGGTTGACAAATTGTGTCCTCTAATTGTTTTTATCATATAATGCTACTACAAATCCAAAATTACCTAGGTAATTGCCAGCTGAAGCTCTGGAGTCCACAGCCACGATGACTCCATGTCTGAACTTGAAGGCCAGGGTGGTGGTACCGTGGTTCAGCTCTATACACACACCTCCGTCACGGTTGCAGGACTTGAGAAATCCTGCAGGCTGAAATGAAATTGAGTAGGAAACTCAGTGAGAAAAATGAAAAGTTCTAATAGCAAAATTCTAAGTCTGTGGATGACAAAATGACAGGTTTGGTCAATCTATCTAAACCCGGTATTCTTGGCTATCACTTGTCATAAGAAAACAGAACTAAATGTTTCCTATAGGTTTTTTTCAGCAATGTGGCAGGCTAAAATACCACAGGCTATAGACTACTATAGCTTACCACTACATTATAAATTCCAATTGGACAAAACAGCCATTTGTAGTTAGTCTCTGATTTGTTAATACTAAGTACTAACTTTTCATAATCATAAACATTCATGCACAAAATTTCAGAAGTTTGCTGATTGTGGCGTCACTTTGTGTTGTAAAGGGCTCAGATTAGGGGTGTGACACTTCGGTCATGAGAACAAGATGAGAAGATATTTTAACAGTATTTTAAATAAATATTTTATGCTGAAATATATCAGTGGGGGAGTCTGGGGGTCCTCCCCCAGAAGACACTGAGCATTAAACACTTAATTTCCTGCACTGTGGAGACATTTTCTGCAACACTGTATGCTGGAGATGTCTTTATTTATATGAAGGGAAACAAAAGTAAAGTGACAGGTGACAATTCGAAACATAAAAATATAATGGAATATAATACAGTAATCAGCAGCTTGTTGTTTTAGCTTAAGTTACTTTTTTGGACAATGCACGTTTGTTTCATTTGTTCATTTTTCAATTGCATTGCATCTTTTCTTAAAGTGCATTGTTTCATTTATTATTTAACAGTTTTTGTAGCTGAACATTGTTTAACAAAAGCTTTCAAAAAGTGACATTGTGATTCTAACCTGTCCCCAGTGTAAATGACACAATGATCGTGAGCATTATACAATCCAGAGTCAAATTCCTCGTTTGTGTACACATACTAGCAAATAAAGCTGATTCTGACATCTGTCAATAGGCCTATTTTTAAATGTCCCGCCCCATCCAGGCTGAAAACTGACATTGACAAAGCTGAAAAGAACCCGAGGGTCTTCTCCCTCGTCTTTCTTCGCCAAGAGTTTAGCAGGCAGGCGAGAACGGGAAGAATCGAGCGTCACGTAGCGCCCAGAACCTGATATGGAGAGGGCTGAGGAGAGTCGCCTACCGGAACACTTTCTGTCGGGGATAATATCCTGGCAGGACGCCGGCAGCTGTGGAGTGCCAGTAGGCAAGAAAAAGTCCCAGTACACCAAAGAGTACAATGTCGAGGTGCAGGCCTTTCTCGTGGCTGATAGACATTCTCAAATCAGTGCAATAGATGAAACAAAAAGTGTTATATTTTTCATTTACTTTGGTGAAGTCGAAGGCCTGCCTTCACTGCTGAATGCACGCGCACTCCCGCGGCAGGGGGAACGGTTTCTAACTTACTATCAGGTAGGTTGGCACGACACCTGTCCACTTCAACTACTGAGTAGGGGCTTATACTCCATCTCAAAACTTATTGTTTCCTAAATGAATAACAGATGGTAGACTGATTGAAAGCCAGGATCAGCTCCACCAGCTACATTCAATTAAATTAATTCACCCTCGGACATCAAACACATAGCAACCAAGCGAATTAGAGAAAAATTTAAAAAACTCTTTTAAAGGAAAGCAATGAGAGGATTCTGCTAATTTAGGCTCAATCCAGGGAACATCTAATTTAGAATTGTATACAGTGCGTATAGCCTACACTTGTTCTGCAGAGACTAGCTGGGCAGATGCAAACATTTACAAAATCAGGCAAATACCTTTTAAATTGAAGGTTTGGTTACCTATGTAACTCAATTGCACTCTGTGCCACTGGCCGTGTTGAAATTAGCCTGCATGACCGGTTCACAAGCTGCAGAACTACCATCACTTCCATTGATGGCGCACTACCTACGCTATATAGATCTGGCACAACGGCACCGGCTGAAGCTCTCTGCGTAACCGCGCGCACACAGCTTGGATGACAGCACATGCCAAACGATTTCTATGTGGCTTGTCTGCCCATTTTTTTCAACAGGCCATCGGGAAAAGTGGTGCTCCCGATCCCCAATGATGTTGCCGAAAAATTCCAGAGTTCCGCCGACTTGTCTTGACTTTCGTGTGAAACTAAAAGCATTTTCAGAGTCGCGTAATTACGACTTCATGACAAAACTCGCAGCGGCGGCAATAATTTTGTAGCTGCGGACCGTAGACTATTGCATCAAGTGACGCGTGAAATTGCTTGATTAAGTTACCACACCGCATCTGATGCTTCATGCTTGTGTCAGCCTTACCGGTAGAGGATTCAGTAGGCTAAATTAATTTATTGTGATTCAGTAGGCTGAAATGAAAAACTTGGTGAAAAGATACTCACGTCTACACCCAGAGGTACAGCAAATTCCTGGGTTTTTGTACCAAACGTGTAGTGGCTGATTCGGTCGACGAGATGCATCTGTCCTCCTGGAAGAATCTCCCTCCGGAGTTCAGAATAAGGCTTATAACCACTTACTTCGAAAAGAGCCATTGTGCAGTGCAGTAATAGTTGTGTTTTAAAACAGTCAACAGATTAGTCTAGGCTAAAGCCTCCAAAACCGACGAGTCCAACTGACGAGGCTGACTGGTGTGTAGCACAGATCATTTCCTTGTACGTGACAAAGAATTCGAAAGTGAAAGTTTTTTAGGCCTACAAAGAATTCATTTTGTAGTCTTTAATTTACTGATCACATTTGCAAGAAAAAAATTATCAGAAACACAAAATTGACAAGCAGTCATTGAGTGACCATAGGTGACAAGCCCCTACCCCCTCCCCAAACTAGGATGTTCAACCAAAATTTTAAAGATAGCTCAAGAAAATATAAGCCAATCAGAGAGCTTCACTTTGTTTTTATCATCAGTCTCTAAGCCAAAATGCAGCACATGGGTTTTGGAAAACCAGCAGATGTCATTGATATTAATCAAGTAGCCTAAATAACATCAGAGAACCCCACATCAAAAGGGATGTTTGTAAATATTTTTTAATTATTTTTAAAAGTATGTTAGAATAGTAATATAGTTTAACCTACTGTGGTACTGAAGAGTTTCTGAACTATCCTATCACAGTAAGAAGCAGTGTAGAAACCATGACAATGTTAATTAAATTTCTGAGATGTTTCACTACTATGTAAAATCTGGTGAATAACAATCTAATAAAATTAAACACTTTGCAAAACATTGTTGTGTTTCTGTGGTGTGATTGAAGTGTCATGGTTCAGGCTGTTTCCATCTGCTGCACGGTCTCCTGTACAACCTCCAGCTTTAAGGGAACCACTTTCTCCGTTAGAACTGGTGTCGTGCCTGGACGATATTTGTATTTCATTTTCCTAGGAGAAAGTTTTATAGAATAAATCACAATTACTTGTTTATTCCAGCTACAACTGGGCAATATGAAAACTGAAGAAACCAGATGGTTAATTATGTGGTAAAACTTTTCTTTATGGTCAGAATGGGACAAACACTTGATGCCAAACAGTGGATCACTTAACAAATCTGGGGGAGAACAGTCAAAATAATTATTAAAAAAAAAATTCAACAAATATGACTAGTAAATCTTTAATCTTTTTTCAGTCTTTTTTCTCCTCAACAAAATAAATATTTTAATTGAAAAATTAAGTGCTAATTTGTTTGTGATTCAAATGAATTAAACCAAATATTTATTGACGATATATTCAACATTGATTATATTGTTGTTGAGGAAAATTATATTCCGATAATTATCTTTATTGTTTTATTGCCAAGCCTACATTAAGCCTACATTAACCTACACACTCCATACTTCAACATCTTTTTTTTTAAATATGGCACCATTTACTAAAATGTCTTCTTTTAAGAATATGTCCAGAGAGCAGACCTTGAATGTTGTTATACTCATACAGGCCTACCTGTTGTTTTTGTACTCTGACTCTTGGTAGGGTCTGATGTAGTCCACTCCTTCTCTGGTGATGACACAGATGTCGATGTTGTTGCCTGAGCCGAGGTCACTCATGATTCCTGCATGGATGGCATCGCGCACCAGCTCCTTCGCCTTGTCCAGCTGAGAGAGATCAGATCGGAGCAAACAGAGACATGAAGGAGAAGACAGAGGTGCTCATCGGTCTTATTCATCAGTCTTATCCTGCAGCAATTCTCAAATACCTAAAGACTTTCAGTTTGTTAACAGACACAATTCAGTACGGAGGAAAATAAATGGTTTTCAACATTTTCGCAACTGTTTGTATCACTGAGAGGCTGTTTAGACCTATAATGCCACTACACTGCAATTATTCAAGTTAAGATGCCAAATAATTTGTTATGTCTAAATTAATGACTTGACAATCATTGTCACAACATGTAAGAACAACTGTCCAGGTGGCGTACCTCCAGTTTGGGTTTAAAGCCGTCCTCTAGGATCCCAAGAGCAGCCAGATCACCAGATCCTGCAACAAAGTAAAGTCAGACGAAACAGACTGGATGTGGACAGAGTTAATAAAAATGCATAACTGCAGCAAATTAAACTGTATAATGCAGTTTAAATTGGTAAATTGTAGACAAAGGCATAGGCCCTGACACTTTCATATAAAATAGAGCTTGTTGTGATAGTTATTCATATATATAACTTAAACTATATATAACTTAAACGTCCAACGTAAGAAGAAGTAATAATATACAATAGGGGTCGACAAATAAGTTTTGCATCAGAACAATCATTTTTATCCGTTTGATGGTGGGTCAGAATATAAGATATAGTATCTAAGATGAAAATTACTGTGTTTGGTTAGCTCAGTTGGTAATGAACAGGGGTCTCATTTATAAACGGTGCATCGTACAAAACAGGACTGGAAACGTGCATACGCCACTTCCCAAGCAAAGGTTGTGAACTATAAAAAACAAACTTGACGGGAAAATGTGCATCCCATAGGTAAACTATGAACGATGCGTACGCACAGAAAGAGGAGAAATGAGCAGTGTTGGGCAAGTTACTTCCAAAATGTAATACATTATAGATTACTAGTTACTGTCATTTGAGAGTAATTAGTTATATTACAATATTACTGTCTCTGAATTGTAATGCTTTACACTTTTGAGTTACTTTTAAGTTACTTTCACTGCTATTTAATGGGTGCATTATTTTGATAGTAAGATGTCTGCATAGGTGGGCTCTAGTGATGTGCAGAGTTATATCCGCAGATCGGGTGGCTCTTTGTCATAAAAATTAACCTTCTGATTAATAGCGAGGTGGGGTGGGGCGGGGCTGGATGGGTGAAATAGGATGAATCTCTCACCATTAAGAAAGACGCTGTGCGCCTTTACGCACAAGGTACAGCAGCATAACAATTGTGACAATTTGATTAACATTTTGAATCTCCCAAAACTCTGACAGGATCAGTCAGGATGAACTGACAGCAGCCTCTCTTAAGTAATTAATTAAAGCACAAACACACAGCCTATAGAAATCTATTAACGCATGATCCATCAGGGGAGCTACCATCTTGTTAAGAGGAGCCAAGCTCCCCCGTAGTTTGCTCCCGGACTACAATCTCAATCATTGGATTCTAGCAACAGGAAATAACGTTATTCTTTTACTCATGGATTTGTTTTTCTGGTGCTAAAATGTTTCTCAGTGTTTGTGAGTTATTAAAAAACAAAACAGTACTTTATACCTGTTACTGAGACTGTAACGGGTATAATATTACAGATTTTTTTTAGCAGCTCAGTAACTGACAGCAATTACACCTCCAAGCAACCTCAGCAGCTGCCTGCAGTTGCAGTTGAATGTTTCAGAATCTTGGCTTACGTACATTTTCCATGGAAATGGAAATTCACACAGCTGCTACCCCCGACTCAATATGCCTCCTTCGAATACCATGCTGTCTTGGTGTCCGCTCCGGTTAAGGTCTCTGTGATCGTCATATACCGTCCACCAGGACAAATGGGTAACTTTGTGGAGGAGCTAGACACACTGCTTCCTTCCATACCAGAGTATGACTGTCCCCTACTCGTCCTTGGCGACATGAACATTCACTTAGACAATTCAAACTCAGCAGACTTCCTGTCTCTGATTCAGTCCTTTGATCTAACACGGGTTCTCAGCCCCCCGACCCACAAAGCTGGCAAGGTGCTTGATCTTGTTCTTGCACGAAATTGTGCCACAGAGTGCCTAACTGTCACACCTCTACATGTGTCTGACCACTATTTCATTCAGTTCACGGTATCCCTACAGGAAAAGCCCATTGGTCCAACACCGTTGGTCTCACACCGGCGCAACCTCCGCAACCTGTCTGCCGCTCACTTTGCCTCAGTGGTAGCTTCTGCTCTACCTTCCCTCGGCACTTTTTCCTCACTTGAGGTCAATGATGCCACACAATCTCTGTGCTCTACACTAAGCTCGTGCCTAGATAGCCTGTGTCCTCTATCCACCAAGCCTGCTCGCCCAAACCAGTCCCACCCATGGCTAACGGATACCATCCGGGGGCTACGTACTGATCTCAGAGCTGCTGAAAGAAAATGGCCAAAAACCAAAGACCCTACTGACCTTAAGGGCTACCAATTACTCCTATCCTCCTTCTCGACAAGCATCAGTGCTGCCAAAACTGCGTTCTATAACAACAGAATTAGCAGTGCCACTGACTCAAGGAAATTATTTTCCACCTTTAAAGCTCTATTAAATCCGCCTCCCCCTCCACCACCCACAACCTTGTCTGCTGATACCTTTGCTGCCTTCTTCACAGGCAAAGTGGAGGCTATAACTAGCCAATTCTCTGAAACATTCAAACTCAACCAATGTAGCAGTCCTACTACATCTTTTCCTCTGCACTCCCAGGCCAGTGGTTCTTCACTCTCCTCGTTCTCTCCTCTGTCAGAGAGTGAAGTATCAGAACTCTTGACTCATAGCCGTCCAACTACATGCCCACTGGACTCAATTCCCACAAATCTCTTCCAAGCTATATCTACTACTGTGGTAGTCACGTGATAAACACGTCTTTGGCTTCAGGAACCTTCCCGACCACCTTCAAAAGGGCTCAGGTTACACCCTTGCTTAAAAAGTCCTCGCTTGACCCTACTCAAGTTGAGAACTATCGGCCAGTGTCTCTTCTACCATTTTTATCCAAAACTCTTGAACGAGCGGTTTTCAAACAGGTCTCAGAATACCTCTCACAGAATGACCTCCTAGACCCTTATCAGTCTGGCTTTAAGAGTGCCCACTCTACTGAAACGGCTCTTCTGTCTGTAACAGAAGCCCTGAGGTCAGCGAAAGCTGCAGCCCAATCCTCTGTTCTTATCCTGCTTGACCTATCAGCTGCCTTTGATACAGTCAACCACGCGATCCTGCTATCCACTCTCTCAGCAATGGGCATCTCGAGTAAAGCACTCCTGTGGTTCGAATCCTACCTTTCTGGGCGCTCCTACAATGTCTTGTGGCAAGGACAATTATCCTCCTCCCACTGCCTCTCCACAGGCGTGCCCCAAGGCTCAGTGCTGGGGCCCCTTCTCTTCTCAATTTACACCACCTCACTTGGGCCGATCATTCGCTCACACGGCTTCTCTTACCACTGCTACGCAGACGATACGCAACTCTATCTATCCTTCCCGCCAGACGATCCCACTGTCTCGGCGTGGATTACAGAGTGTCTCTCGGACATATCTACATGCATGAAGGCCTGCCACCTTCAACTAAACCTCTCCAAGACTGAACTCTTGGTCATTCCAGCCAAGCAATCCATTTACCATAACATCAAACTACAAATTGACTCCTCAACCATCACTCAAACCAAGGTGGTGAGAAACTTGGGTGTCTTGATTGATGATCAACTGTCATTTTCAGACCATGTCGCTGCTGTCTCTAAGTCATGCCGCTTTGCTTTATACAACATAAGGAAAATCAGGCCCTACCTCACTCAGTATGCCACCCAGCTTCTGGTACAGGCCATGGTTATCTCCGCCTCGACTATTGCTAACGCCGTCCTAGCAGGTCTTCCAGCTTGTGCTGTGAAACCCTTACAAATGGTTCAGAACGCAGCAGCGCGTCTGGTTTTTGATCAGCCCAAAAGGACTCATGTCACTCCATTACTCAGTTACCTCCACTGGCTTCCCGTGGCCTCCAGAATCAAATTCAAGTCACTAATGCTTGCATACAGAGTGACCACCGGGTCTGCACCCATCTACCTAAACTCCATTATACAAACCTACGTTCCTTCTCTACGCTCCTCCAACGAACGGCGCCTGGCTCTGCCAGCCCTTTACACAAAGCGATCCCAGTCCCGGCTGTTCGCATCTGTGACACCACGATGGTGGAACAAGCTACCACACGCCATCAGAGCAGGGGCGTCCCTCTCTAACTTCAAGAAGCTCTTGAAAACTCATCTCTTCCGAGAACACTTCCTCTTATAACACCTCTAACTAACTAACTAACCTCTAACATGCACTTCCTGTGCTCTTCTTCTTCTATCCCTACAATTATCTTGTATTGACTGCACTTTTTGTTCTGATTGCACTTTCTGTTAACTCTTCCTTCCTTCCCTAGGTATTTACCCATTGATGTGATATGTACTATGAGCTCTTACTAGGATTTATTGCTGCTCTTACTAGTATGTATTGTCAGTTGTTAGATCTGTATTTGATGCTCTGTTGATACTTGTAAGTTGTTCCTCAAATGTAAGTCGCTTTGGATAAAAGCGTCTGCCAAATGAGTAAATGTAAATGTAAATGTAAACTACTCAACGACGCATCAAAACGGCTTCCTGGCACATCGCAGACACCAGCCAGATATCTAGCATGCCAAATATCTGGAGGAGTCAGTTGACTCGACATCCACATCCACCCAATGAGAACAGTAGCGTGTGACCCCCTGTGCACTATTAGTCACGTAGTGTGAATGCCATAACGACTTCAAGACTCTCATCACAAGCCAAGTTGTGTAGTATGAACAGCACGGCCATCGGTTGACACCAAGGCCGTGCAGAGACCTTTGGAAGGGCAGGTGCTCAAACTATAAAAAGGGCACGTGGAACAAGGATTTAAATAGGACTCTTCTCATGCTATTGACAGAAATATATCGTTATGTATTCCTTCTTGACACACATATTACAGATGCTTCTGTATCGATACATCACCAAATGCTGCAACACAAAAAGGGGACTTCCCAACTTTGGCTTTAAAACAATGGGCTGACATAACTTACAGGGAACAGTTGCTGTTGAGGGGTTGCTATGGATCAGCTGCTGCTGCTGTTGTGTTATTGCTGATACTACTGGAGGTGATCTGTGACTACAGATTTTAAAACAACTATATATTTTAGCTGATTAAACAATTATGTGACCATAAAAAGATTGTTAAGTTTATGGTCATGGTCGCATAATTGTTATATCAGCTAATATTTGTCCTATGTTTGTTTTAACAAAGATTTTCTGAAATCTTATAGGGCCATTTCTTCTTCACTCTTTACTTTGATGTCAGGAATATTATTTATTTCACATTGGCACTGACATTTTTACATGTATTTCCAGTTACTGAGTTTTTATTGTAGTTGAGCTGTAAACACTACAGTAAATACACAAAATGTAAATATATTCAATACTGTACTGAATTTAATGATAAATTTATTTTAAAGGGCTGAAGGAGGCATTAAGTCACAGGCTTAGAATTTTACTAGTGTTGTTTATTTTAAGGCACAAGGCTTTTATTAAGTTACTTTAATAATCCAAGTTCAATATACAAAACAACAGTGGCAACAATCCACAAGCACATTGCAGCAAACCCCTCTTACCGGCGGAATTGAAGGCATCCTGTAGCAAGAGCTGCTGAATCACTAACAGGTCATCAATTGGGTCATTTTATTTAGCGCAAAATTATTATTAATTCATTTTACTGATAGTTTGATTGGGCAGGCCTTCACAAAATTTTAAATAAATAAAAAGGAAGGAAATTTTGCATTTGAAAAAAGGGAACTTCGGACAGGAAAGGGCAAAAGGGCAGGTGCTCAAACATCCATTGCACCCCCCTCTGCATGTCTCTTGTTGACGCTTAAGGTTGTGTAGTCTGCACAAGCCTTAATCAATTGTAACAGTCACAGTGCTGCTTTTGTTTACAGTAGTGTCACGTACCCATTGCAAGGTAAGGCACCTTATTTACACTCCCATATGGCCCCACCGTGTACAGGTGGTTCCCAGTGCAGTCTACTCCTCCCAGTATAAGATTGGCACCAATTTGGCCGTGATACCTGAGGGACACAAAGATCAAAGCATGAGAAACTGCAGTTTTTAATGAACTGTCAGTTTAACTAATGTTTAACTCATTCATAATCCTCTACACACGGATACGTTAGTGCTCTACACAAACCTGTACAGCATGTCCTGTAGTATGTTGACAGCCATGATGACACGAGGGTTCCGCCCGCTGTTCAGAGAGAAGATGGTGAGGTTGGAGGAGAGAAGCTCTGTGGTCTTCTCTGTATCTGCTGCTGTACCGGCTCCACAACAACTAGGAGAGAGAGAGAGAGAGAGAGAGAGAGCGAGAGAGAGAGAGAGAAATTAGAGCAATTGTAAAATAGTCTTCTACTGAGAAGAAAAGTAAATGGGGAAGTTAGAGAGAGAAAGATTTTAAAGGAAGAGAAAGAGAAAGTGAGGACTTCTTTTTCAATCCACTTATCAATAACAGAAATTCATCATACAACAGATGGAGCAACTAATTTCTTCTGCCATAATTGTTTCAATAACCCAGAATGCAATGTGACTGCAACTTGCATTTTGGGCAATCTGTCATCAGTAGTGTGTTACTGTATTTGGAGAGATTTTCTGGCTTGAACAAGAAGACACCATAGGACTGTTTTCTTACCAGCCCTAACCTTTATCTTAAGACTTAATACAAGGTGACTGTAGGGCATACTGGTATATGTAGAACATCCCTTAAATGGAAGTTAAGGAGTTTATGGAAGAATGTGAATCAGAAAATCAAATGACAATACTTCACTGAAAAACAACTTTTCACTGAATGTCACAGAATGATGATAGTGAGATTATCTAAAGATAGTGTACATTAGATTTCTCCACTCACGGTTTGATGTTTGAAACTTACTATATATTTGGAGAAATGTAATGGATCTTGGTGCACATCTTGTCGGCCACCACTTCACTGGACGTAGCTCTAGTGTCTGCTCCCAGCACGATTCCATCCTGCACCATCACAGATCAAGTGCTATTAGTAAGCAAGTTTATTGTTCAAATTATATTTATGTGCCTGACAAGTATTACAATAACAGATCTATAGAAAAAGTGCTTCATTCTCATACAACTACCCTTTGGGTGCCCTTGGACAAGGCACTGAAATCAGTAAGTCCAGTGAAGCTGCCCAGTCACTGGCAGTGGATGAACTGGGCAGCCTTTGTATTTTTATCATAGTTATACCTTGTGGAAATGCAGGTCAAAACAAAAACTTGTTCATTGATGCTCCCAGATGACTGCTATACATTGCTGCAGCTTCACCTGCAATATTTTTAAATAAAGAGCATAACAACATTCAAACAAATGTGGGTGGTGATGGAGCAAGACACTTAACCCCTAGTTGCTCCAGAGGCGTGTGACCTCTGACATATATAGCAATTGTAAATCACTTTGGATAAAAGTGTCAGCTAAATGAATAAATTTATTTTTTTCTGTAATGTCCATGTTGGATTGGCAATATGTATGGGGTGCCATTTGTGGGTTGGAGAGGCCCATGCACTGAGATAATGAGAATCTGTGTTCACAACTACAGAAAAATACAAGTCATTTCAATTTTAGAAGGCAGTTAGGCTATATTTCTGGAATTTTCCCTTCATATTATACAGGAATTAAGGAAAAACATTGGCTACCCAGTATGTAACCTAGGATGCTCAAATTTATAGTTCATGGACTGAAACATAAAAAGTCACTGTTTTGGTCCGTTAATATTTTCAGTTTAAACACTTCAGACTCGCCTTGAACACCACTCCAGCTATCGTGGTGCCTGTTTTCAGAGGTTTGGGTGTCTGTCCACCTTCAAAAAGACCCTCTAACGCAGCATTCCTAGAGAGAAGGAAATATGGTGATCAACAGGGGAGGGAGTCAGTTCATAATATAGGCAACTGCATGTTATAGATATAGCCTAGTAATAACCGTGAACACATCATTGCTATATTATTTAATTCATTAAGCTGACAAAAAAGTTGGAAAAAAGTTACTTTCACTTTTGATCCCGTGCTCTGTGTAACCGACAGTTTCATTTTATTTTCTGTCATTATCGATACAGTCTGCTGCTCGGAAGACATAAATAGCTCATACCTCGCTGCGTTGTCGAAATTAAACCCAGGAGCAGAAGTTTCGAGGACATTTGATAGCGCCATACTGGATCTGACTCTGGCTTCTCTGCGCGTCTGGGTGCGCCTGAGGTCGCTGTTCTGAGCGTCACCTCTTCTTCCTCCTTTCGATTTTGCAGTGAAAATGGAGAAGCGCAACGATTCTCAAGTCAAAGGAGTCAGCACAGGGGTAAGTGAATCTGGACCGGTTCACTAGTAGCCTATCTTCAGACTATATACCGAAGCAACATCAAAGCCTATTACGCATAAAATGATCAAAAAGCGATTTCGCGAATGAGCAGGTGATATAGCCTACCTGATTATTGACCAAACACAAAGTAAAGTTAAACCGACTGGACAATCCACGTGTTTTAATATCAGTGAATTGTTTACTTGTTAGCTCTTACAAGGTCCGTGTATCATCCGATCATTCAATTATTCCATTTAATCTGGCAAACCAAAAACGAAAAAACGAATCAATATTTCGTTTTTCTGTTTTTCTGTATGAACCAAATATGAAAATTGACGTTTGTTTTTCCTGCTTTCAGCTCGAAATGGGAAATATAATAAACAAGGAAACCAAAACGAAATAACGGGTCGAATTTACCTTTTCTTTATTTTTCTTTATTTGATTTCTCATTTCCCATTTCTGGTTTGCACATGCGCAGTGGATAATCTGTGGATAAAGCGTGGAACAAGCCTACGCAGCAGTGTCCCTCAGTAGAAAGACTGTATGGCTGCAGCTTGGACCCTCTCGTCTCTTGCTCTCCCGCCTGGTGCCATCCGCAAGCTTCTATGTTGCAAAAAAAGCTCGCGTCTGGTTCGATCTTCCTCGTAGGCAACTTTAGTGTCTTTGAACTGAACTGTAATGGCAACCATGCGAATGAATAAAATACTTAATAAAATATTTGTCAATAAGATAAATGCAGATTATCTGAAAAAAAAACTTCTTAATGCTGAGATCATTATTGTTCTGACAACAGCCCCAAATGTAATTCAACACCATGTCACCCCCCCCCCAGCGTTAGGCCGACTCAGCATGCCGAGAGAGAGAGAGAGAGAGCGCACTGCTCACAGCTTCAGGGCTCGTACTTGTTGAATTGTCCTTCAAAACTGTAATCAGAACATTTAGATATAAATGTTGTCGCTCAGTGTCAAGTCCGTGTACCTGCTGCACAAACAGTTAACAGTCCGCCGCAAAGTGGCGAGAGCAGCTATAACATGACACACCTGCTTTGGATAAAAGCGTCTGCCAAATGAGAAGCCTGACCGCCACACAGACACCTGTCCTCTGTGTCTCTGTCCTCATCAGAGACACTCTGCTCTGTTTGACCGTCTCTCTGCTCCAGAATGCTTCATTCTCTCTGAAGCCACTGTGATCTGCACTTTATCAGAGGTGCTAAATTTAACATTTATGTAGATGTGTGTGGGCTTGTGAGATTTAGGCTATGTCTGTTTACAAGTGTCTCGGTTTTCCACCTCCGCTCGTATATGTGTCCGAGTTAGGTACCAGTGCAGTCCCAGTGTCCGTGTCAGAACATAGGGGGGAGAACCATCAGCAGAACAATAACACAGGGTAATGCACAGCGGAGGGGCAGGTAGATTTAAAATGATTAATATTAAAATAATTAGAATTTCATTCTGATAAGATTACGATCTTATTCTCATAATAGCCTGTTATATATCCAAATATTATTCTGCTAATGTCAGAGAACGTACATAGTTTCTAAGTTTCAAAATAAAAGCTCTCATCGGTTCACTATACCTCGCAGGCTACTTTGGTGTTTTTGAACTGAATAGTCCGACTGCAACGTCAATCATGCGTTTGAATAAAGCTGTTAATCAAGAGAAGAAACAGCAGAAGGAGAAAGAGTCGGATTCACGGGCAAGTTCAGTTTGTTGCAATGAATTGTAAGGTAAACTTTTCTTGTAAAGGGTGAAATAGGATGAATCTGTGTTCCCACTACGCTGTGCGCATTTACGCACGAGGTCCAGAAGCATAACGTCATTAATCACATGAATTTCCCGACACTCCGACAGGATCAGTCAGGATGAACCAACAGCAGCCTCTCTGACCATGAAATTGGTTAAAACACAAAGCCTATCTTGCCGTCTTGTTAAGAGGGGCCGAGCTCCCAGTTTGCACCCTGCCTACAATCTCGACCACCGGAATCCAGCAACAGGAAATAACGTTACTTATTTACTCATGGATTTGTTCTTCCGGTGTCGAAATGTTTCTTGGTGTTGGTGAATTATAAAAACATCACTTAATTTCTGGTTAAAATGAGTTGTAATGTGCCTTACTGAGATTGTAAAGGGTAAAATACTGCCGATTTATTTTTAGTAATGCGTTATATAACTGTGTTACAACAAAAAGTAATACATTACTGTAAATGTGTTACTTTTGTAGTGCTTTACTCCAGGATGCAGCCATACCATTGGCTCTATACTGCTACGGGACACTGCTTCCTAAGCTTGTTCCAAGTGGGTTGGTTATCCACTGCACATGCGCAAAAACAGACTTGACGGCACCGTGGGCAATAAGAAAACAAATAAAGAAAAATAAAGAAAAGGAAAATTCGACCCATTATTTCGTTTTGGTTTCCTTGTTTATTATATTTCCCATTTCGAGCTGAAAGCAGGAAAAACAAACGTCAATTTTCATATTTGGTTATACAGAAAAACAGAAAAAGGAAATATTGATTCGTTTTTTCGTTTATTGGTTTGCCAGATTAAATGGAATAATTGAATGATCGGATGATACACGGACCTTACAATGTTTCCTCTTTACATTTTTGCAAAGAAACGACTTGCTACACTTTCATTTTCAGGTAGGCTACTATAAAAAATATTAAAACCATTCCCTCATCACAGAACTCTAAGTCCCAGAATTCATAGTTTAGCCTGCGTGAATGAACACAAAGCCATAACTAATAAGTATGCCTGCTTTATATGACCCAGTGTTATTTTTGTCTTTTGTTAAATATAACTACTTTTCCAGTGCCGGAGAATCTAAACTTTTCAACATTCCCACTCCGCTTCTCTCTCCTCCCTCAGACGACCATCCTGGCTGCCACTTTTGATGGAGGGGTCGTGATTGGGTCAGATTCCCGGGCTTCCATTGGAGGGTGAGTGTGTTATTCTCATATAAGAGAGACTGCTTGATAACATTGATGACAAAGAAAAAATCCACAAATTAAATTTGATACACAGGAACACAATTCTGCACATACAAGTAGGATGATGTGTAGTAGAGAACCTTTAAAAGATTTAGTATGCACTTGTTTTAAAGTGGAGAAAATGTTACAACACGGATTAGGATATTTGTTAGCACAAAGGGCCAACAGTTTTCCAGAACATCCAAAAAACAATTTATTTATGAATTGCAAAAATATTTTTCTAATACTTCTCAAAGCTCCAGCTACACCTGCAAGTTGCACTGATCCATTAAAAAATACATTTAAAATATTCGTCTTCAGTCACATTTGTTCTATCAAGCTCAGTGGTTGAATGCAACTAATGTATCTACTCAAGTACTGTGCTTTGTTGAACTCAGGGGCGATTCTAGGATCAGACCTTTAGGGCTGCTCAGCCCCTAATGAGAATGTAGCATGCATACAATGCCTTGCAATAGTGTTCACTAATTGGTGTAGAATATAAGTACGCCTACTAGAGAGGAGCTGGTGAAGAGCGGAGCGGGTCAGTCAAGCGCATCCCTTTGTGTTGAAAAGTGGTGGGGACATAAGGGCTCACATTAGGGGCGTGAAACGTGACGATGCAGGAGAACAAGACAAGAAGCACTAATTAAATAAAATATTTGACGCGTAAATATATGTGTGGGGGGTCTGGTGGTCCTCCCCCAGCATTTTGAGCATTTAACTGTTAATTTTCTACATTCTGGAGACATTTTCTGCTCCAATTTATGGTGGAAATGTCTTTTTTTATTTGAGGGACAACTAGATTGCATTGCATGTTTTCTTATTGTTGAAATCAACCTTTCTCAAAGCATTTTTATTTGTTAGTTAACATTTCTTGGTGCAAACTGTTTTTTAAGAACGTTTTTAATAAATACTTTCAAAAAGTGATGGGGGACAAAATATGCCATTTCAAAATGGCAGAAACATATTTTTATGTGTCTGGTGGAATGCACTGCAAGTTACTTGACTTTTATGAAGATAGTGATGAAACTGCAAATGGAATAACAGAACATCAAGTTCTGATGAACTGCCTGAAAAGCATGAACTGGAAATAAAACACATCACTATGTTCTTTTTAGTTTGTCATATGTACATAAGGGGGATAACCTTTTTCTAACCTACAGTGCAAGAGTGTATTGTATTAGACAAATAGTAAAGGTAACAGGTAGGCTAGTGGTTTAATTAAAGGACGGTGTTAAAGGTACCTGCTGTAAATAACTATTATTAAACCTACCAAAAGTGTAATTAAGAGATTAGCTATCAATATGACAAATTGCTTAAAATAATACACTGTGGGGACTCCCTGTCAACTGTTCATTAATTCGAACAATTCCATTCTCCCATAGCTGAGGACTCACGGCTGCTCTGGTGATACTTCTGATACTTTTTATCCCTTTTTGAGTTTAAATAGCGCACCTCTCCCTTCAGCAGCGCCCTCGACCTGGAGAAACACCGCGTCCCTTCTTTGTACAGGTGCATTACTTCAGGGTCAAGGAAGACATAATGCAACACGCAAGACAAGCGGGTTCACTCATCCATAAAGGTCAGAGATTTATGTTGTTCCCGGACTACATGACTGCCGTGTCCAAGAAGAGATCGGCATTCGACGAGGCAAAGAGGCTGCTTCGTGACTGCCAGGAAGTGAAATACGGCTTGCTCTTCCCAGCGTGTTTCAGGATCACACATAATGGCAACCAGTCTGTTTTAAATACCCCCAAGGAGGCCATATTGTTCATTCGTAGCAACGTCTTGGTCGACTAACCAGCTCCTGTGTCTGCTCATGGTGAAGTATTCTTATGACACTGATGATGTTAGCCTCCCGAGCCACTACCTGGACGGCCTGTTTTCTAGTGGACTAGCTTGTTTTCAGCTAATTGTTAATATTATTCAGAAATATCTACTGGCCTCTTCCTTATTTCATCATTGGGCAAATTGAGGCAAAATATGACCACCTGTATTGGTATTTCAAACATGTTGCCCCATACTCATTGCACTGGACCCGCCAGTTCAGCTTGCTTTAAACAAATACAATCTATCTTCTTATTGTTGCTGAACTGTTCTGTAACTATATTACGCCTTGGAGCATTCAGATTTAAATCAGGGAGCAATATCACCACTTTATTATTATTATTATTATTATTATTATTATTATTATTATTATTATTATTATTATTATTATTATTATTATTATTTTAAAGCTAACTCCTTATCTGGTGGCCAGTTATTATTTATTATTATATCATACTCTGCCTACACTCGAAAAGGCAAAATGCAGAGATTGAATGTTTTACAAGGTGAAATACTGGAAAATTATAGAACTTACCCTGCTTCTCCTTCACTCGAACTATCAAAAAAACGTCTTTTACAACAAACACAATTTGAAACTCTGTCAACTGATCAGGCAGAAGGCCTCCTGTTGAAATCACGCTCCAAAGTCTATAAATACAGGGACAAAGCCAGTAAACTTCTAGCACATCAGGTTCGCCAAGCTTCAGCCCGTCAAAGTATAATACGCACTCCCTCAAGCACTAATACTGCACTTTTTGTAAATTCTATTCAAAACTTTATACTTCTGAATCCCTGGCAGATCAGTCACAAATGGAAAGTTTTTTTTAAATTTGGAAATCCCCTCATTAGATGAGCATGTTAAAGATGGTCTTGAGGAGCCGATCTCGGAAATTGAATAGCAAGAGCTATACGAGCCATGCAGATGGGAAAGTCACCGGGGCCTGACGGCTTCCCAACAGAATTTTACAAGGCATTCTCAAACCTCCTATCTCCGCTATTGGCTGAAATGTTTAGCGAGTCATTTAAAGCCCAATCTCTTCCCCCGTCACTATGTGAAGCTTTAATCTCAGTATTACATAAGAAGGGTAAAGATCCCCTTGAGTGTGCATCGTATCGGCCAATATCACTCCTCAATTCTGACGTGAAGATACTGGCTAAGACCCTTGCCCACCGACTAGAGACAGTCCTCCCTGATATAATTTCCCCAGATCAGGCTGAATTTGTTAGGAATAGACATTCTTTTTTAATATTTTGTATTCTCAACCTTCTCAGGCTCCGCAGGCGGTGGTCTCATTTGATGTGGAAAAAGCCTTTGACCGCGTTGAATGGGACTACCTTTTTCTCACCTTGCGCAGATTTCGCTTTGGGGATAATTTCATTCATTTCATCGATTCAAACAAACAACACTTTTTCATCACCTTTCCAGCTGCACAGAGGGACTAGGCAGTGCTGTCCTTTAAGTCCTCTCCTCTTTGTGCTAGCAATAGAGCCCCTTGCTATAGCCCTGCGCAGTGACGGAAGCATCCGTGGTATACACAGAGACAAGGAACATAAGGTTTTGCTCTTCACTGACGACCTGTTGGTCCTAGTATCTGATCAGATGACTTGGATCCCTAAGATCTTAAATGTATTAAATAATTTTGGACATCTTTCTGGGTATAAACTCAATATTCACAAGAGTGAACTCCTACCAATTAACTCTGCTTCTGCGTCAAGGTGACTATCTTGCCAAAATTCGCGTCTTTTAATCAGCTCTCCGAAAAGTTCAACTTACCTCAATCTCATTTCTTTAGATATTTGGAAATTTGGGACTTTACACGCTCTAAATTTAGTCACTTTCCCACTCTCACTCCAAAGTAACACTTAGACCTTGTTTTAAATCTTAACCCCGTCAGTAAAGGATACATCAGTAAACTTTACAATTGAATTAATGCGGTTGAAAAGGTGACTCTTGAACCTTTTAAAGAACGATGGGAGAGTGACATGGAAATTTCTATCCCTGAGGAAACTTGGGATCAGGCGGTCCAAAGGATACATTCCTCTTCAGTATGTACAAGACATTGTGTTATCCAGTTTAAAGTTGTCCACCACCTACATTATTCTAAAGTGAAACTATCCAAAATTTATCCAGAGCTAAATTCGAAATGCAATGTAAACAAGGTCCTGCTGACCTTTTCCATATGTTTTGGTCCTGCCCGAAATTGACCCAGTTTTGGTTAACCATTTTTGACGCCTTGACCACTATGTTGCACTGCCCCCTGGTACCGTTGCCCCTGAGCGCCATTTTTGGGGTCATCCCAACGATGCACATCTGGAAACTGCTCACGCTAGTGATCTAGTGGCCTACTCTACTCTATTAGAGATTAATAGATTAATATTGGTCAAGTGGAAGGAAGCATCCCCTCCTGTTTTTGCACACTGGATTCGTGAGGTCGTGCAGTCGCTGAAGGTAGAGAAAATTAGATACAGAATAATAGGATCAATATCAAAATTCTACCCGATTTGTAAGACCTTTATGGACTGGAAAGCCCTTTATGGAGCAGGTGAGGGGGTACTACTTAGGTTATATATTCATTGCTTGCTGCATAAACCATGTTGTTGTATATATTCATTGAAAATTGAAAAATAAACCTTGAATAAAATAAAAAAAATACACTGTATATTCACACAAAACCATACCTACACTGCTAGAGCAGTGCCACCTTTTGTCCCTTATTTCATTGTAACAAAGTTGGCAACACTACTCTATGCTATAAATCAAGCTGTAGGCTAAGCACATAGCCATGCATTTATAAGATACCCTGACCCAAGATGGCCGAGTGAGTAGATGCTTTCTACTGAGCTCTGCAAACGAAAGTTTTGGAGTTTTATTATCTCGCCAAGCACTAAATTTTGTTTTCATAAATACTACAGCACTCCAGAGACGAACTATTAAGCAACGTCAAACCAACTCGAAAGGAAAAGAGGCCAAGAGAGCGCCGGACGTAAGCTAAATCCAGATGCTAGCAATGTTACTCTCCAGGCTGGCAACGCTCTAATTGACAATTGTCACAATTATACTTCCACTTCCCTGCCTCTCACCACTGCCGGAGACTTCATTGATGAATTTCCACCGCTGCCTATCACTCCCAGTAAGTCGCCAGCACCAAAGAAATTGATGTACACTGTCGGGTCTGAGCAAACCAACGCCAGCAACATCATAGCTAGCCTCTCAGCTCTGATAAACATGCGGTCAGACAATATTGAAAGCATGGTCAGTGCCAATGCACTCAAAATTGAAGGACTTAAAAAGACAACTGATTTTGTATGTGCAGAGATTAAGGATGTAAAGAGCAAAGTATGTACACCATAGACTGTATATAAGAAATGGACGCAGCAATCGGTCCCCTTATTTAGTGATACACTCCTAACTAACTGGTTATTGATCACTTTCCAGTTTATTCCTCCTTCGCATTCGTTAAAGGAGAACTCCGAACTCCGCAATTTTTAAGTTAATTTTGATTGTTATACCTTTGTGAGTACGGTCTCGGCCAGCCTCTCTGGGTCTGGCCTCTGAGAGGCAATGACTTGGAGGGCTTAGGTCTCTCCCGTGAGGTGGTTCGAACCATCCAAGGGTCAAGAGTCGCCTCCACTCAGTCCTCTTACTGCTTTTAATTGGTCAGTTTTCCAACGCTGATGTCTGGACCAGGGGATGGACCCGGTCCCTGCTCTTGTTCCTCCAGTTGCTCATGGACAGGGGGTTGGCAGCCACTGCTTACATATCCCTGCCTTGTGCGCAGCTGATGCGGTTGCTGTTATGACCCCGTTTACTCTTTACTCTAGGATTTTCTTTAGGCCAGTAATGTACTTTTAATTGCGCTACATTTTCGATTGATACCTTCATAATTTAACAAGTCTGTAATATGCATCAGGTTTCATTAACCGAAATGAGCTTTCATCAGGCTGTGTGCGCGCAGTTACGCAGAAGAGCCCTGGTCTCAGGCGCTTGTCACAGTCACAAAGCTGGGCAGATGCAAACATTTAGAAAAGCAGGCAAGTGTCTTTTCATTTTAAGGCTTTATTGTTCTACTAATACAACTGAAATCCAGTGAGCACACATCATGGCACTGCTGGCGGTGTTGGAAAGCTGCCTACATCACTCACTAACAAGCCAACACACAATAAATACTTTGACTTTCCATTAACGGCGTGTTAAAAGCGTACTCAGTCTCTTGCAGAGCAAATGTAGACTTCACACTGCAACATCTAAGTCAGATGATAACTGGATTGATTCTGATATTAACAGTATCCTGTTGTTGAAAAGAGAATCGCTTTCTTTTAATAGACATTAGCCTGTTTCTTTCACATCAGTTTTATTTGTTTTAGTGATGTTCGACGGTGAGTCCATAAACAGAATGTTGCAGGTGAAACTAATTTTGGCTTTCACTCAGCTACCAGCTGTTAATTCACCAAACAGTGTTTATGCAGAGAGAAAGAGAGAAAATATGGGTGGGTGAAACAGTCCTCTTGGGCTTTACATTACGCACAGCTTCCTCTGTATGCAGGCTTACCTGCTTCACAACGAGCTGCTTTCGTGTTCCTGCCACACTGATTCTTCACATTGTAAAGATTATTTAGATGCTTTGGGAATAATCAGTTTGTATGGGCTGCCTGTAAAGCAAGTGGTTTGGTTGGCTACATGTTCATGATAAAATATACAGGCAACAGGAGTGGCTAGGAAGCAAGCTGATATTTTAAAGTGATCTTATCAATATGTTCATGGAAATTCCATCCATCCATCCATCGTCATCCGCTTATCCTGCTTGCAGGGTCGCGTGGGGGCTGGAGCCTATCCCAGCTGGCATAGGGCGAAAGGCGGGGTACACCCTCGCAGGGCCACACATAGACAGACAACCACGCACACTCACATTCACACCTAAGGACAATTTAGAGACACCAATCAACCTAGCCTGCATGTCTTTGGATGGTGGGAGGAAGCCGAGCACCGGAGAGAACCCACGCAGACACGGGAGAACATGCAAACTCCACACAGAAAGGCCGGGGCAACCGGGGTTTGAACCCACGACCTTCTTGCTGTGAGGCGACAGTGCTAACCACCGCACCACCGTGCCGCCCTGTTCATGGAAATTTAAAAAGGAAAATAATAATAATGTATTAAACAGAAATAGATTAATTAATTAATATATTATTAAATATATTATACTTTTACTTGAGTAGGTTTGTCATTTTTTTCTTTCACTTGATTGAATTTTTATGGAAGTAGTTGTATTTTTTCTTGAGTAAAAATTCTGTGTAGCTACTCGACACTGGCCAGCGGCACCAATACTAGCTCTGACATGGTAAACATGAGACAGACAGCAGAGATGAGGGCATTTGTTCACTCCTCTCCTTGACCTTAAAATCATGTGTCCTGAGGTGTGTATGTGTCTCTGCTACGTGTCCATAAACAAAAACAGAGATGAGCATCCTACAGTATTTCAAAAGGAAGAGTTCACAGGAGTAGGAGTAGAAAAAACTAAGGAGGATGGGCTTGTAAGTTGTATGGATATCTGCTAGACATACTGTATACTCTAATATTCACATAGTAAAAGATTTTGTTAGGCCATTGGCATGTCTTCAGAGTTTGCACTGAAGACAGTTCTGTGTTCACAAACATTTGTTGCAGGGGGAGTCAGGACCAAATGAGACAGGAAATATCACAGATAGCTCACAAGTGTAACATTAGAATAACTAAATACATTTGTACTGAGGCAACTACATTAACTAGCAGCTGTTCCATGGTTGTTATTGTAAGTAGTCAGTTTTGCTCAAGTTATATTAAAGTGCACCCAAGTTTTCATAATCTCCCCTCTCCAGTCTATTCACCATCTTCTGTCACTGCATATACCCTCTTTGTACATTCAAAAGTCATTAGTAATGAGCATTTAAGTGCTTTATTTAAAAAGAATCAGGGGTTGGGGGGATGCACCTGAACCCCCTTAGCCCTTCTGTGTCCACACCAGGTTCAAAGTCGCTCCTGCGCCCCTGAGATAAAGTGATTAATATTATCTCCAGTTTGACCTACCACAGTAAAATGCTTCTTACACATGACTGAATAATGATGAGTCACTAATAATAATCCAGTAACATCCCATGTTACAACAGTCAGAGGGGCTATTTTTCTGTATTGCTTACTTTTTAAATCACAATTAGCAGCACAGCATATATAGCTAACATTACTTAGTTGCATACTTTTACTTATGTAACATTCAACGATTTATAAGTTGTGGTATTTATTCATTGTTGGCAGCAAGTGAATTAAAAACCTGGATACTCATTCCGCACATGCAGAAATTTCAACCTGAATTCGAGAGGACTGTAGATTATCGGCTGAATAGTCAATCACTACATTATTGATTTGGATTAATGGGTGTGTGGGACCTCATTCCTATATTATGATGTGTTTATTGGCTTAATGATAGTATATCTACTCAGAGATTAAACGACCTCTCTTCTCTGCGCTGCAAATGTGTATGTGGTCTATTTTCAAGGTCTCTGCATTATGACTTTGTTCATCCTCTCTTCAGGGAATATGTCTCATCTAAGACCATCAACAAGGTGATTCAGGTTCATGAACGAATCTTCTGTTGCATTGCTGGCTCACTTGCCGATGCTCAGGCTGTCACCAAGGCTGCAAAGTTCCACCTGTCCTTCCACAGGTGAGACACACACACGAACACACTGGCACATATTACTTAAATATGCACACAGAGAAAACTTGTTCGTCACATTTTCACATCACATTTCACACTGAAATTATATCAATCAAATGTCCAAACTGGCTTTTATTTCTTTTTATGACTCCTGGGCAAAGACAGTTATACTAACGCATATCCTGTATCTGCAGCTGTCTCACACACGTACAGAAAACACACATGTACGATTGATTCTTCACCTATAAAAAATCATTTAAGAATCCAAGATAACACATTGTATATTATTTCTTATACTTTAAGATGTCTCTCTCTGATTTTGCTTGATCCACAATAATCCACAGTGTCCAGATGGAAACCCCTCCTCTTGTGATATCAGCAGCGTCGGTGCTGAAAGAACTGTGTTACAAAAACAAGGATGAGCTACAGGCCGGCTTCATCACAGCAGGCTGGGACAGGAAGAACGGACCACAGGTAGGTGGTGATTGTGAAGACAGTCAACATCAAAGAAGGAGCGATGATAGTATGCAGTAAGTCCACTTTGCTTTGCTGCATTACTCATCTTCTCCATCCTTCTCCAGGTGTATGTTGTGGCTCTAGGCGGGATGTTAGTCAGACAGCCGGTTACCATCGGTGGCTCAGGCAGCACTTACATCCACGGCTACGTTGATGCCAAATACAAACCCAATATGAGAAGAGAGGAGTGCCTACAGTTTGCCACTAATGGTACCGTTATTATTCATGTACCCAAACCTATAAAAGTTTGTACTTGTTTTGTAAGGGTGTTCATGTCATGATTTAAAAATGGTTTTGGTGAAAATTGGGGGTGTTGTTTTTATGAAATGTATGAATGAATCAAAGGTGTAACATGATGACTCATGTTCAGCAATCCTTGTTGGGTTTGTTTCCATTAAAATATAAATGATGAGAGTTTTCAGTGACAATGTCTTCAGCAGCATGTAGAGTTTGCTCAGTTGTCATGGGGATGACTTAGTTTGACCTATAGAAAATGAACCTGTAATAAGAGGTTAGATTAACATTTCAGAAGAAAGACGTTTGTTCTGTATTGTCTGTTCATACTTAATATACAAGTATCTGCAGTGTTCCATGTTCCTCTTTTATGAGAAGAATATTAAGAATTCTATAAAAAATATATTTTTAAGGTCACGTTTAAACATTATATACTGCATGTCTGCACTTGTCTAACTTGACCTTAATGTCTCTTGATTTTTATTCCTGTCTGTTTCCTTCTTCCTCTGTGCTCACAGCTCTTGCTCTGGCCATGGGCAGAGACAACGTCAGCGGGGGCGTGGCTCACCTGGTGGTGATCACAGAAACGGGGGTGGAGCATGTTGTGGTACCTGGTGACAAGCTGCCCAAGTTCCATGATGAGTGACGACTTTTAAACAGCCAATAAAATTAGGATTTTTGCACAAGTTTGCATTGCAAAGTGTATCAGGAATTTTCTCTGTGTAGGATGTAACACATTATATACACACTCACCTGAAGATCATGTCAGACACCTGAAAATGTATTAATTACTTGATAATGTAAAACTTGATGCAGGTCTGTTTATAGAAGCAAAACTATGGTATCTTTGTTGTCCAAATCACAATTTGTGTTGTGTAAGGAAATAAAAAATAAAAACATTTTCCCAAACCTCTCTTTGTTTATTGAACTTAGTTGCTTATAATATATTAAAGGATGTGTGATGTTTTCTGTAGATCATAGTTCTTGTTGCTAGTGTTGTCCCAAATAATTTTAAGATTATTTCAGATTAGCTTGTAGTGCCTATTCTACAGGATACGGTATTAAGTGTTTCGTGGCAATGAATGCCTTTGTGGCCCAAGCTATTACTCAATGATAACCCATCTCAAAGTCTAATGCACACACCAAGTAGCCTAGTCAACTTTAATAAAATGTGGGTCCTTCCCACATTCACACATTGTGTGAGTGTTTGAAATACACGCAGTTCACAGCTCGTGCAGAGGAGGGACGCTTTAACTTTCGATTTTGATTTAATTCAGGAAACATGGAGTCTGCCTGATATCTAATTTTGCAAACGCGTCGAAAACTTTCACAGCGATAAAGAAGGTTTCCAACAACAAGCAAACAATATACACCTGGTGGTGTTTGACGTTTTCGTTTCACGTCTGATATCACATTTAGGCTACTTTCCGGGCAGACAGACACGGTGGTCGTAGTTGTCGTTACCGTATAGTCTCAGTGCATCAACATGTTGGAAGAAACGGGGCCAGAATGGTTGTCTGAGGAGGTGAAAACCGGAGTAAGTACGAGATTAAATGTCTTTGAGAGATTTGGTGGCCTATTTATGTGCGCTGAACACCTAGCCTACAGGGTATGCTGGGCCGCATGCGGAACTACAAGCAGTGTTGGGCAAGCTACTTGGAAAATGTAGTGAGCTAAGCTAGATGTGTATAAATATTGAACTAACTTCATTCCACAGTAGCAATAGAAAGAAAGCATGCTCCAAACAGTGTGTGTGAGAGAGAGCTAAATCAGTCACAGAAACTCTCATAACGTTACTTACTGGCAATAGTAGGCTAGGCCTATGTATCTGCAGTACCGGTGTTCTGACGATCTGCTGCCCTATCGAAAAATGCTACCTTGTTCCCTTTTCCAATCCCATACAGGTATAACTATGTATTATGTATTATGTACTATGTATTAACTATGTATAAGTATTATGTCTTCTGTTTTTTAAATGTAGGCTATAATAACATAATGTAACCGAGTCAAATAGTGAGGGGTTCAAATCCCCTTAATAGTCAATTACTAATTGCCATGGGTTTGCCACCATTAATAAAATTCAGAGACGTGAGTTTCAACCCGAAGGAAGATTTATTTATACAATTTAAAAAAATAAAAAATAAAAAATCAGGCTTTGGGCAATTTTATTCGCTGCACAACCACAACAATAAAAACAAATAAGATGTGGATGCCAATACTGCCAGAGATGCTAAGGGATAAAAACACAGTTAAAAAAAACTCAGTATCTACAGGGGCCAGACCTGCCGGAGTGTTACCTGTGGGCCACCCAGGTGCCTTGACACCACCACTCACACTGGTGTGCAGCCACCTAGACACAGCAAGATACACACAAACGTCACAAAAAAACTAAGTACAGCATGCACACACAGCTGTCATACCCACCACCACATACATTGAAGGTAAAAGGGGTTCCCACAATCCACAATCCTGTCTGTCCGGCAGAATACTAAAAGGGGAAAAAAATGGCTGACAAGCTGAGGAAAATCATACAGCCAAAAAAAAACAGGGACAACCGCCACACCCCTATCAGACCCCGGCAGTTGGCTACCACATTCACAGGGGCCGTCCACGTGTGACAAATCTCAAAATGATAGACATAACAATTCAAACACAAATAGCAGCAGTCGATCAGGCAGGCAAAACAGCAGTGGCTAGACAACACTCGCACAATGCAGTTAGTAGTCAACCCAGCTCTCACTCCACCTCGTTTATGGATCAGGGCCCGTATTCATAAAAAATCTTAAGGCAAAGAGTAGCTCCTAGTGATGAAATTCTAAGAAAATTCTTAGAAATGTGGGCGTTTCCTCTTAAAATTAAAGAAAAAATCCTAGTAAAGAAAAAAGTAATTCATAAAGCATCTTAACCCTTAAAAGTGCTCTTAATGTCAGAATTGTAAGGAGCACGGACGAGGACTTTTAAGAGGCTTAAGAGTTTCTTTAGTAGAGGAGAAAATGGCAGAAAGACGAAGAGGGAGAAGAAATGTGTTGCAGACAACGGATGACAGTGAGTTACGCTATAGATTAGATCGTGCAGGGATCGTGTTGGTGACTGATCTTATTAGAGACGTGCTAACATCTCCGACAAAGTGCAGGAATGAAAGTAATCACTACATTAGGATATTTGGCAACTGGGAAAATGCAACATTGAAGCAGTGATGATTTGGGTCTGTCACAACCTTCTGTAAGCAGAGTGATCACACAAACAATTACAGCACTTTCAGAACCTCTTATTGACTACGTTTACATGCAGCCAATAACCCGTTCAAAACCGGGATATTAGCAATAACCCGGTCGCGCACGGCCATGTAAACACCGGCAAAAACCCGGATATGCTCATAACCCGGTTTTTAAAAACCCGGATATTACCCCTGGGGTACCCTTTTCTAACCCGAATATTTCGTCATGTAAACGGCGTATCGGCATATCCCCATCAAAAGGAACATTGATTTGTGTTCTGCGATGCTCTATTCGCAAGGAATCTTGGTCTTTTGAGTATAGGAACTTCTTGTATCGCCAAACCCGCGTGCAGTATACCGGAAGTAAGCGAGGTAAACATGGCGAGGCGCTAACACAGCACCGTACTTCTGGAGCGAGGAGGAAACCAATTTTTTAATTCATGTTGTCAAAAACATGAATATAATGTCTTTGTTGACGGCAGAAAGTACAGAGATACTGACATTTACATTTAGAATCGGAAATGACGCATATTGCGTCTTAAGGTTGTCCGTACGTCCAGACGTTAACCGTGCGTCGCCGTTTACATCGGGGTATTGCCAATGAATTACAAATTCCATGTATACAGGAGAAACTCTCTCTGCTCACGCATGTAAACGGGTTATCCCGAATTTTTCAGAAACCCGAATCGTGACCTTAACCCGACCATAACCTGAATATTGACAGCATGTAAATGTAGTCAGTGTGTCGCAGTTCATTTCGTTTCCACTGGACATTCCCACCTTGCAAGCTCAAAAACTGCATTTATGAATATAGCAGGCTTCCCTGGTGCGCACAAGCAGAATGAACCGTTAATAGTTTGTGCTATCGCTCTCGCGTCTGCTTCGCCCGTGCTGTGACACCCGGCCCGAATTTTCCTTTTAGAGTGGCCTTGTGTTTATCCACTAACTGGGCTAACAGTAAACACTGTTCCTCCAGTTGGGCTTTCTCGCCCTTCTTGGTTTTGATTCCGTGCTGGGCCGGATTATCCATATGTGACACTGGGCGAGTGCCCAGGGGCACCAGCCAATAGGGGGCACCAAATCATTTAAACAATGACTAGACCTTTAAAATATTTGTCATATTTTATAAATGTATATGTATTAACTATATAGTTATATAGTTATATATATAGTTATAGTTAATAATTATATGTTTATGTATTTAAAATAAAGAAATATAATTGCGACTCCCCCGATCTTGGTCCATTCCACAGTGACACAGTGCCGCCCAATCTATCATATCAGACTAATTCAAAATGGACAGGCGTCAGCTAAGTGGTTGTGCTAAGCGAAAACTGCGATGGTGTGCGTGAACGCGCTGCTGCGCTCTCCTCCACATATCCAGATGACCTGGACAAAGATTTTGGAGATGAACTTCTTCAGTTTACAAACTACTTTGCCAAGCGTGTTCGTAGCACTCGGACTGTTCTTAACCCTGCCCGTTACCAACTGCGAGGGCGAAAGATCCTTCTCTCAACTTAAGAGAGTAAAGAATGAACTCAGGACAACAATGAGACAGAGGCGGCTGTCTGCACTTTCACTGCTGGCAATTGAATCTGAACTAGTCCAGGGACTGAACTTTGAGGATTTAATTAACGACTTTGCATGCAGAAAGTCAAGGAAAAAGATGTTCTGCTAAAGGTAAGCCTTTATTTACCATTAATTCGGGGAAATATGTGACGCTGTGGTTATTTCATATTTGTGGAACAATCTCTTTTAACTGGTTGCTCTGCTACCGTTACTTGTAAAGTCTGTGTATGTTTTGCTTCTGTGTATGTGTCTCTGTTGTGGGTCTTTCAGGGCTGATGCTTATGATGGAAATAATGACTATTTAGCAGGATGTGTTGAATTGGTATATGAGTTGCATTCAGATTTTAGCACAGGTGTAAGAGCTATCATGGTGTTTGTAGGCCCATGTTTATCTGGTTTCAGGTTTTTGGTTGGTCTTCTGGCATTTTTGGCCAACCACTTTTTACCTATTTTTGTTCTGCAGTATTTGTGGTGAGCCTTTATTTTAGCTGTAAGTTCATGTACATCTATTGTCTTAATAGAAATATACTGAATATCAATTGTTCACACATTAAGTGTGAGGAGGGGGCATTTAAACTGTAGTCACCCTAGGGCACAAAACTATGTTAATCCGGGCATGATTCCGTGTTTGATCCATTAAAACCAACATTCAGACCATCACTTAAATAGAAACACCAGCAATCAGTGTAATTGGAAAGAGTGGAACAATTTTTATCAAGCCAATCAAATACCTTTATAGGAAATTAGCAGCGTGGTAAATAAAAAACAGGAGAGAGAGAGAGAGAGAGAACACATTTAATTTCCAAAGTGAAGGCTTAGAATATAACCTACACTTAGAATCACTCTTTTTTTCCTTCTTGGACAACCAACGAATCACAGTCTTCAAAAGATTGTGTCATACATAGCAATGGGGTAAAAATTTTTTGTCTTTACCTTGCTCAGAGTTGCTCTCAGATCAGTCCCTGATCGCTCTTAAGCTAAGACTCCTAGGTAAAAGTTTTTTAGCTAAATTAAGAGTTTTCTGAGAGGATTCTTAGAATCTTTATGAATACGGGCCCAGATGTTTAGGTCCACTCAACGTTACCCACTGCCTTCTCTGTGGTGAACCTTTAGCACAACAGGCTATTCAGCTGATAAGATCTGGCCAACAGGTGACTTAACATACTTGCTCTCTAGCGACACTGGACCACAATGGCTATGGGGAGAGCCAGAGTGCTCTTTATAAATCAACTCCTTAATCAACTCCTAAAGCAGGCACAGGTGTGTGTCAGACAATGGCCTTACTAGGCCAAAAGCATGCCTATCACAATAATTTCAGGGGTAGCAGGGGTAGTTATTCTGATAACATATTCTGACTAATATACCCCATCAAATAATGCTCCCACTACTCATTTTATATTACACCCCTACTCACGAGGTTGAGAGGTATGAGGTCTCCTTCCACTGTTTTGCAGAGGATATTCAAATTTATTTGCCCCTGAATATAAAAACAAAGGGCTCACTACAGCCCCTGCTTGACTGTATGACGGACATCAAAACGTGGCTGAACCTAAATTTCCTCAACCTAAACGGAGACAAGACAGAGGTCAATGTGTTTGGACATCCTAAACTGCTTGATGTAGAGCAGGGGTATTCAATTAGAATTCAAAGGGGTCCAGTTAGAGAAAATTTCCCCGAAGCAAAGTTCCAAAACATCATACCGACTATCTTGCGTTATCATTCACTGCCATAACATATAGTTGTATCAACATATATGTTTTTAGTCAACAACTGACAATATTTCAACAATATTCAGTTTTCACATCAAAATGGAGGGAAAATAAATACTCTAATAATAAATTTTAAATTTAATACTAAATAATACTAAAATAAAGTGCCTTTTTTTTAAGAAAGACTGAAATAAAAAAGGGTAGCTTGAAGTGATAGTCTTAACCAATTTTATAATAAACACTCAAACATCATCAAATGAACAGCTGTATTGTCTCTTCTCTTTCATTCCCTCTTATAAACCACTTTCCTACTTTCTCTTGTTCAGTGAAAAACGTGAGCTCTAACTTGTCCTGCCAGCTAGCATTGGAGATCTATGAGATATTCTGGTTTTGAACTGCCCGTGGGAGGAATGTACATGTTAAAATCTCTACAGTCTTGTGAAATGTCTTTTCTCTTTGCCTCCTCTCTCCGTGTGCAGTGTTTCCCATACGTTCATTTATTTGTGGTGGACCGCCACAATATCAATGCTGACCGCCACAGATTGATTTTCCGTTTGTTTTTTTTAAATAAGCCTATTTAAAATCGTATTTGATTGCAGAGCCGTAGCCACTATGCAGCACGTCCTCTCGCTTGTCCTCTCTCTCCCTCTCTCACACTCTCTCTCTCTCACTCACCCGTACCTCTGGTACCTCTCTCGCTCTCTCTCCCTCATGGAACACTGCTGCATAAATCTGTCCCACACAACGCTGTCAGCGTCGGAGACCCAGCTTAAAAAAAGTTATTAACCAGCATGCAGGGAGCCTAGCTAATAAGGAGAGCTAAGTTAATGTTGGAATGCAGCTGGATTTTGGAGGCTACCACGCTGTATAGCCTATAGCTGGTAGTCAATATCCCCTCCCCACAGGTACATTGTCATTCTGTGGGAAACACTGGTGTGCGTTTCCGAAACGTCTCCGGTGTATCTCACTGCATGGATCGCGGACTCGACTCGTATGCACAGATTTGATTGGCTGAGCAGTATCACATGAGACGATGCGATTGGTCTGTGAGTTTCCCGGGCCGCTAAACTAGTACAGTAAATGCTAGAAAAGCTGCGCGGGTTAAAATAGAAACGTATTGCCTAAAGCTTCTGTGGTATGCTCTGATATTAACTGTAAGAACCCTCAACATGGTATTGAGCTGTGTACCCTGTATGAGAATATTGTAAAGTCCCTCCTTGTCTCTAGCAAGCCCCTGCATAAGACACACAGATTGTACGAAGTCAAGCCAGGGTGGAATGGCTATGTGGGAGAGACACATGCTGAGGCAAGAAGAGCCTTTAAGGCATGGGATGAGTCAGGTAGACATAAATGGGGTCCGTTATTCGAATACAAGAAACAGGCAAATGCTAAGTTTAAATATGCTCTACGGTTCATTAAGAGGAAGGAAAATATAATGAGGTCGGACTCTCTGGCGAGGAAGCTGCAATATAATAGTCCTATTGATTTCTGGAAGGAAATCAAGAGAATGAATAATTGTAAAACATCGTTACCAACAAACATTGATGGTGTTAATGGCTCTGAAGAAATTATTCAGCTGTGGCGGAAACATTACTATGAGCTGTTTAACTGTGTTAAAAGTAAGTTGTTTACGATGAGTGACATTGATAGTAATGAAGATGTAACTGTTTTATCTCAAGAAATTTATGATGCAATTATGATGCTAAAGGATAATAAGGCATGCGGTATGGATGAGATATCTGCGGAGCATTTGAAATTTGCAAGTAGAAAACTCTGTCCCCTAATTGCTATTTGTTTTACTGGGCTGTTAGTCCATGGTATTTTACCTGATTCTATTTTATCTGTCATATTAGTGCCTATCATTAAAGACAAAGCGGGTAAGATTAATAGCATAGATAATTACAGGCCTATAGCTCTAGCCAGTATTTTATCCAAAGTCCTGGAGAGGATTATACTGAATAGGCTGGAATATTTTGTTTTGACATCTGACAATCAGTTTGGTTTCAAACCTAAGCATGGCACTGACATGTGTATTTTTGCCCTGAAGGAGATTTTAGATTTGTACAACAGGCATAATTCCACAATTTTTTTGTGTTTTATTGATGCCTCTAAAGCCTTTGATAGGGTAAACCATGAGAAGCTATTCTGCAAATTGTACAACAGAGGGGCTCCCAAATATCTAGTGAGAATCCTGGCCTTCTGGTATGCTCATCAGTCATTCTATGTGAAGTGGGGTAATTCTGTGTCTGCCTCATTTAATATAGGTAATGGAGTTAGGCAGGGAAGCATTCTATCTCCCTTTCTCTTTAATATCTATATGGATGACCTATCAAAGCAGTTAAACAGTTGTGGAACAGGCTGTAGGGTTGGGGACACCATTATCAACCACCTAATGTACGCGGATGACCTGGTCATTCTTTGTCCATATAGTGCTGGTCTTCAACAGCTACTAAGGGTTTGTTCCCAATACGGCTTGGACTTTGACATTACGTACAACTCTAAGAAGAGTAATATAATGATTGTTAGAAGCAGGAGGATAGTAAACTCTCATTTCCTGCATTTTTTCTGTCTGGTACTTTACTTAAAGTGTGTGATGAGGTCAAGTACTTAGGACACTATATAACTGATGACCTGTCTGATGATAGGGACATTCATAGACAGTACTGTATGATGTATGCACAAGCTAATATGCTGAATCGCAAATTTAGTATGTGTTCACTTTTTGTGAAGATTAGACTTTTTAAAGCTTTTTGTACTCCGATGTACACTGCCCACTTGTGGCGACGCTATAAAAAAAGTAGTATGCAGAAACTCAAGGTGGCATATAATGATGGGTTGAGGTTGCTGCTTAAATTGCCACGAGGGGGCAGTGCGAGTCAAATGTGTGTAAGTGTTAATGTATCCACATGTCCTGCTATACTCAGGAATCTCATGTACAGATGTATGTGTAGACTAGCGGAGTCACATAACAGCATCATCAAAACACTAGTGAATCCGGCACTGAGTGCTGTTAGGTTCACTTCGGGTTTGTGGAATCACTGGCGCTTTAGTTTGTATGCCAATATCTGAACACTTTCTTGTGTGTATTGTGGAATATTGACTGTGTAGTTATTTTATACAACTCTTTTTTAATTTTTCTCTCCTTCTTTTTTAATGTACTTTGTTATAGTATGGTATATGTATAGTGCTATGGACCATTTTGTGTGTGTGTCCTGAATAAAGACGTGATGATGATGATGATAAGTCTCAATAACAAATCGGCTGTAGGTCGGCGGTCCGGAGAGGATAGCGGCTGGGTCCGGATCCGGACCGCGGTCCGCCTATTAGTGACCTCTGATGTAGATTCTCTCGGCCCTCTAACTTCAAACAACCGCTCAACTGTGAGGAGTCTTGGTGTTGTATTGGATAGTGCATTTAAATTTGATAAACAGATATCCACCACTGTTAGATCCTGCTTTTTCCAGGTGAGAACTATAGCCAAGGTAAAGGCCTGTCTCCCTCCTAAAGATTTGGAGAGGGTGATTAATGCCTTTATAACTTCTCGCCTTGATTATTGTAACTCCTTATATGTGGGCTTAGACACGTCATCTATTCAGCGCCTGCAGTTAGTACAAAATGCTGCTGCCCCCCTCCTGACAGGAAAAAAGAAGAGACCACATCACACCTGTGTTGAGCTCCCTCCACTGGCTTCCCGTTCATTACAGTATTGATTTTAAAATCTTACTTTTAACTTTTAAATGACTTAATGGATTGGCTCCATTGTATTTAACAGAGCTTCTTCACGTTCACACTCCAGCTAGAGTGCTGAGATCCACCAATCTCCTCCTGGATGTACCCAGAAGCAGACTAAAAACTATAGGCAATCCAGCCTCTAACGTTTTAAATCAATGTTAAAAAACATCTCTTTTCATATTTGAAAGCTGTAAATGTTAGGAAGAAATTCGCAAATGTGGTTCATTTATTTGTAAACTATTAAATATATTCACAGATTTATTTTTTGTGGAATTCATTTATGTATTTGCAGATCTATTTTCTCTTTGCAAAATATTTTTGTGAGTTTACAAATCTTCATTTTGTGTTTGTGCAAAGTGTTTTTATATTTACAGATTACCCATTTATACACAGATCGGTCATCTGTTCACACAAATAATATTGAAACATAAATAGGTTTGGTTCCATGCCTATAAATCTGTGCAACCTTGCTGTTGGGCATGCCGTCGAGACAGTGGCAGATTGTCAGCAAAATCAAAAAATAATATCATTATTATTATGGTAGTCTACCAGTATCAGAATATGCTACCCCTGATATCTTAAATAAAGATGTCATAATATAGTATTTCAAAATGCTCCCCATCTCCTTACAGTGCACACGGCGTGAGTAGTGGTGCAATATTAAATGAGTAGTGGAAGCATTATTTGATAGGGGATATTAATCAGAAAATGCTACCCCTGAAATTATGTTATAATAAAATCAAAAAACAGAAGATGTCATAATACTTAGATAGTTATACCAATATCAATATTAATTTTATTTATATAGCACACTTAAAAAAAACAAGGTTGACCAAGGTGCTTCACAGGTTAAAATACAACAAAAAGACACTACTTACACAGTAATACTACAACAATAAAGCATTATAATATACAGTATACGATATGAGGCACATCCGAGGACCTCAGGTAAGCCTTGAGGCGAACAAGCACTCCGGCACGCTTTCCACGTCTCCTGTAGCGTTTTTTCCGGTGAACATCACACAGGACACAGCGCAGGTAGTCTGGGATGTTGGACAACCATGGGGGGAGGCCTCCAGCCTGTTCTCCCAAGCCATTTCTAGGCAGCCTCAAGGCCTCACAGGACACTTGGATGTCAAACAAACATAAATGAGAAGGCTAGTTACATCCCGACAGCAAAAACACAGAAATCAAGCACCAGCAAACAAAAAACAGACGCATCGTGATGCTGACAGATGGCTTGCCCTACACACTGGCGTCATCTTAAAAAATACCTATATGGAATTGGAAAAGGGAACACATCCGTGTGTGGCAGTGGCGTCACTTATTGATCCTTCAGAAATGCTTGGGGAAATATAGCGTGTGTGGAAATAATAAAATAGCGACCCTACCACCAAGCTACTGAGAAATGTAGTTAAACTAGTAACGGCGCTACTTGTAGCGACGCTACTGCCCAACACTGCTACAAGTGCGTGAAATTAATTAAAATGTTTATTGCTTCTGAATCTGTTTGTAGACAACCATCATTGGCATCGAATATGATGGAGGGGTCGTGCTGGGGTCTGATTCCCGGGTGTCTGCAGGGTAAGTTAGTGCGTGCATGTGTGTGCGTGCGAAGGCTTACTATCTTTATGTCATCTTTTTTCCCCTAAACCTCTCCACCCCATAATCACACACACAATCACGTGCACATTCACACGCTTTATCCCTTTATCCAGGGCATCAGTGGTGAACAGAGTCATGAACAAGCTGTCTCCCCCTGCATGACAAGATCTACTGTGCTCTGTCAGGCTCTGCAGCAGACGCTCAGACCATCGCTGAGATGGTTAACTACCAGCTAGATGTTCACAGGTAAATACAGTTAAAGCAGAGCATGCATTGTGAGCATTGTGTCCCTTAATGGTGTAAAGACCTTCCTGACGCTTTCTTATCCCGCCAGACATATTAGAAACTTTGAACACAATAGAGAAAATTTACCTGAAACACTGGCACTGTGTAAACTTTTTTGACTTTTATTAGAGGTTTATTAAACATTCATCACCAAGTTAATTAACAGATTAAATATAAATATATTAGTATTGGCTATCAAAGGGTCTAAACCAGAATATATAAAAAAAAAAAAAATCTCCCTCTCACCCCTTGCGGGGTGGTATGTGTCATCCTCAAGCTCGGGTCCTCTACCAGAGGCCTGGGAGTTTGAGGGTTCTGCGCAGTATCTTAGCTGTTCCTAGGACTGCACTCTTCTGGACAGAGACCTCTGATGTTTTGCCTGGAATCTGCTGTAGCCACTCTCCCAGTTTGGGGGGTCACAGCCCCCAGTGCTCCGATTACCACTGGCACCACTGTTGCTCTTACTTTCCACATCTTTTCTAGCTCCTCCTTCAGCCCTTGGTATTTCTCAAGCTTCTCGTGTTCCTTCTTCCTGATGTTGCTGTCAGCTTGGTATTGCCACATCTATCACTACTGCCTTCTTCTGCTGTTTGTCGATCAACACAATGTCTGGTTGGTTAGCCATCACCAGTTTGTCAGTCTGGATCTTGAAGTCCCACAGGATCTTAGCTCGGTCATTCTCAACTACCTTAGGAGGTGTCTTCCATTTTGACCTTGGGACTTCCAGCCCATACTGCGTGGCAGATGTTCCTGTACACTATGACAGCTACCTGGTTATGGATGCTCCATGTACGCACTTCCTGCCTGCATCTTACACCCTGCTGTTATGTGCTGTACTGTCTCAGGGGCATCCTTGCACAGTCTGCACCTGGGGTCCTGCCTGGTGTGGTAGACCCCAGCCTCTATTGATCTTGTACTGAGTGCCTGTTCTTGTGCCGCCATGATTAGTGCTTCTGTGCTGTCCTTCAGTCCAGCCTTTTCCAGCCACTGGTAGGATTTCTTGATATCAGCCACTTCTTCTATTTGTCTGTGGTACACTCGTGTAGCGGCTTGTCCCTCCATGACGGTTCTTCATCTTCCTTGTCCTCACTTTCAGGTTTCTGCTGCCTGAGGTGTTCACTAAGCCCTTCATCCTTGGGGCCATCTTCCTGATGTACTCCTGGATCTTCGTTGTTTCATCCTGGACAGTGGTCTTGACACTCACTAGCCTCGGCCTCCTCGCCACGCTTGGTGTACAGTCTCAGGGTGCTGGATTTGGGGTGAAACCCTCCATGCATTGTGAGGAGCTTTCTTGTCTTGATGTCAGTAGCCTCTATCTCCTCCTTTGGCCAGTTTATTACACCAGCGGGGTATCTGATGACTGGCAGGGCATATGTGTTGATGGCTCGGATCTTGTTTTTCCCATTCAGCTGGCTTTTCAGGACCTGCCTCACTCTTTGTAGGTATTTGGCTGTGGCGGTCTTCCTTGCTGCCTCCTCATGGTTACCATTAGCCTGTGGCACCCCAAGGTATTTGTAGCTGTCCTGAACATCTGCGATGTGGCCTTCTGGTAGTTCAATCCCTCGGTTCTGATCATCTTCCCTCTTTTGATACCATGCGACCACACTTGTCCAGTCCGAACGACATTCCAATGTCGTTGCTGTAGATCCTGGTAGTGTGGATCAGTGAGTCGATGTCTCGCTCATTTCTGGCATACAGCTTGATGTCATCCATGTAGAGGAGGTGACTGATGATTGTTCCGCTTCGAATCGGTATCCGTGAGCCAGTTTTTGTGATGATCTGGCTGAGGGGTTCAGGCCTATGCAGAACAGCAGCGGGGATAGTGCGTCGCCTTGGTATATGCCGCGACTTGATGGTTACTTGTGCAATTGGCTTTGAGTTGGCTTCCAGACTTGTTTTCCACAGCTTCATCGAGTTCTTGATGAAGGCTGTTAGTGTCCTGTTGATCTTGTACATCTCCAAGCATTCCAGTATCCATGTGTGTGGCATTGAGTCGTAGGCTTTCTTGTAGTCGATCCAGGCAGTGCACAGATTGGTCTGTCTGGTCTTGCAGTCTCGAGTGACTGCTCTATCCACCAGTAGCTGGTGCTTGGCTCCTCTGGTGTTACTGCCTATTCCCTTCTGGGCCCTGTGCATGTATTGAGCCATGTGCCTACTCATCTTAGCCGCTATGATGCCTGACAGGAGCTTCCATGTTGTGCAGAGGCAGGTTATTGTCCGGTAGTTGGATGGGATTGTTCCTTCTGGGGATCCTTCATGATCAGGATTGTCCGGCCCTTGGTTAACCATTCTGGGTGGGTCCCATCCATCAGCAGTTGGTTCATTTGTACTGCCAGGCGCTCATGGAGTGCAGTTAGTTTCTTCAGCCAGTAGGTGTGGATCATGTCGGGCCTGGTGCTGTCCAGCTCTTCATACCTGTCACTCTTTCTTGGACGTCTGCCGTTGTAATGGTTACTGGTTCTTGTTCTGGGAGATTGCTGTGATCTGTTCTTAGATCCTCCAGCCACTGGGCATTGGTGTTGTGGGATGCCTCTTTCTCCCATATGTTCTTCCAGTACTGTTCAGTCTCAGCCCTAGGTGGATCTGATCTTGTATTATTACCCTGCCACTGAGAGTACACTTTAGATGGTTCGGTGGAGAACATCCGGTTAATTCTCCTTGCTTCTGCTTCTCCCTTGTATCTCTTTAGGCGGGTGGCCAGGGCGGTGAGTCTTTGTTTGGCAGTCTCTAGAGCCTCAGGTATCGACAGCTTGTTGTATTTCTTAGGTAATCCCTTCCTTACACCTTTCTGTAGCTCTGAGAGCTGACTAACCTCTCTTCGTGTTGCCTTGATCTTGGCCTCTAACCTTCTCCTCCATGGGGGGTAATGCTCTTTGTGGCTTGTGGTGTTCATCTTATAGCCAAGCATCTGTAGGATCACTGTTGCTGTAGCGCACATCAGCTCATTGGTCTCGGTTATGGCTTTAGTAGGGATAGTATGTAGTGCTGCATTCACGCCTTCTAGCAGACTTTCAGAGGGTACTTTGTCACTTAGCCTTGGCAGTCTTGGTCGTTGTACTAGGGGTCCAGCTTGGCTATGATCTTCATTCGTAGGTCAGCCGCCCTTATGTTGAGTTCTGTGCCGTAGGGCTTATTGGGGCTTGGTACCCAATCTCTGAGTGTGGGGATGATGATGAAATCTCCCCGCTGACCTGTCGTCCTGGCTCCCCCTTGCCGTAGCATATTTGTTGTACCTCATCAATCTCTAGTTGTGAAAGGAGCTGCCGTTTGCGGATGTTAGAACACTGAGCTAGGAGTTGTTTCTTTGTCAGTGGAAAAAGTCTGGAAGCCAACTCAAAGCCAATTGCACAAGTAACCATCAAGTGCGGCATATACCAAGGCGACGCACTATCCCCGCTGCTGTTCTGCATAGGCCTGAACCCCCTCAGCCAGATCATCACAAAACTGGCTCACGGATACCGACTTCGAGCGGAACAATCATCAGTCACCTCCTCTACATGGATGACATCAAGCTGTATGCCAGAAATGAGCGAGACATCGACTCACTGATCCACACTACCAGGATCTACAGCAACGACATTGGAATGTCGTTCGGACTGGACAAGTGTGGTCGCATGGTATCAAAAAGAGGGAAGATGATCAGAACCGAGGGGATTGAACTACCAGAAGGCCACATCGCAGATGTTCAGGACAGCTACAAATACCTTGGGGTGCCACAGGCTAATGGTAACCATGAGGAGGCAGCAAGGAAGACCGCCACAGCCAAATACCTACAAAGAGTGAGGCAGGTCCTGAAAAGCCAGCTGAATGGGAAAAACAAGATCCGAGCCATCAACACATATGCCCTGCCAGTCATCAGATACCCCGCTGGTGTAATAAACTGGCCAAAGGAGGAGATAGAGGCTACTGACATCAAGACAAGAAAGCTCCTCACAATGCATGGAGGGTTTCACCCCAAATCCAGCACCCTGAGACTGTACACCAAGCGTAGCGAGGGAGGCCGAGGGCTAGTGAGTGTCAAGACCACTGTCCAGGATGAAACAACGAAGATCCAGGAGTACATCAGGAAGATGGCCCCCAAGGATGAAGGGCTTAGTGAACACCTCAGGCAGCAGAAACCTGAAAGTGAGGACAAGGAAGATGAAGAACCGCCATGGAGGGACAAGCCGCTACGGAGTGTACCACAGACAAATAGAAGAAGTGGCTGATATCAAGAAATCCTACCAGTGGCTGGAAAAGGCTGGACTGAAGGACAGCACAGAAGCACTAATCATGGCGGCACAAGAACAGGCACTCAGTACAAGATCAATAGAGGCTGGGGTCTACCACACCAGGCAGGACCCCAGGTGCAGACTGTGCAAGGATGCCCCTGAGACAGTACAGCACATAACAGCAGGGTGTAAGATGCAGGCAGGAAGTGCGTACATGGAGCGTCCATAACCAGGTAGCTGTCATAGTGTACAGGAACATCTGCCACGAGTATGGGCTGGAAGTCCCAAGGTCAAAATGGAAGACACCTCCTAAGGTAGTTGAGAATGACCGAGCTAAGATCCTGTGGGACTTCAAGATCCAGACTGACAAACTGGTGATGGCTAACCAACCAGACATCGTGGTTGATCGACAAACAGCAGAAGAAGGCAGTAGTGATAGATGTGGCAATACCAAGCGACAGCAACATCAGGAAGAAGGAACACGAGAAGCTTGAGAAATACCAAGGGCTGAAGGAGGAGCTAGAAAAGATGTGGAAAGTAAGAGCAACAGTGGTGCCAGTGGTAATCGGAGCACTGGGGCTGTGACCCCCAAACTGGGAGAGTGGCTACAGCAGATTCCAGGCAAAACATCAGAGGTCTCTGTCCAGAAGAGTGCAGTCCTAGGAACAGCTAAGATACTGCGCAGAACCCTCAAACTCCCAGGCCTCTGGTAGAGGACCCGAGCTTGAGGATGACACATACCACCCCGCAAGGGGTGAGAGGGAGATTTTTTTTTTTTTTTTATATATATATAATTATAGTGGTAGAAGCTCCAGTTCTTGTCTGATCAGAAATATAAACAGTCAGGTTGTTCATACAGTGTAATTTTTCTAATGCCACAGTGCAAAACATCTCCTTAATCAAGAACTGCCTACTTTTATCCATGTAACATTGCGAAAATCAGGAACATCCTGTCCCGAAACGCTGCAGAAAAACTGGTCCACGCTTTCATTACTTCCAGGCTTGACTTTTGTAATTCTTTACTAGCGGGCAGAACAATTAAGTCTTTAATGCCTCTCCAGCTGATCCAAAATGCAGCAGTGCGTGTTCTGTCTAGAGTCAAGATTAGAGAGATTTCTCCAGTTCTAGCCTCCCTTCATTAGCTCCCTGTGAAATATTGAATAGATTTTAAAATTGTTCTACTTACCTACAAAGCCTTAAATGGCTAAGCTCCATTGTACCTCAAAGAACTCCTGATACATTACTGCCCAATAGAGCACTGCGCTCTCAAAATGCAGGGCTGCTTGTGGTGCCTTATGTAACTAAAGTTAGAGTGGGACAAAGAACATTTAGTTATCAAGCATCTCTACTATGGAACCAGGTTCTAATTTGGGTGTGGGAATCGGATGACATCAGCACCTTTAAGGCTAGACGTTTCCGTTTAAGAAAGCTTTTAGTTAGGATAGGGTTGAGCAAATTTTAAATTATTAAATCGTTTTATATTTTTATTCAGATTGTATTTATTATGTTTTATTACATGCATTTTGTATTTTATTGCATGCATTGTAAAGTGTCACTTGACTTGACTTAATCCACTAACTAGAATATGACTATCCTTCCATCTTAAAGCTATCATACATCATACAGACAGATATTTATTAGTTCACGTTTCCTTACATTTGGAGGAAAATCTTCTGGATAAATAGTATTTTATCTTTTATGTCAACTTTTGTCAGTATTGAGATAGGTGAGGACCCCCAGGTTCGCTCAGCTGCCACGCTGGTGAAGAACATCTCGTACAAGTACAAAGAAGAGCTATCAGCACATCTCATTGTGGCTGGCTGGGACAGAAGAGATGGAGGACAGGTCAGTAACACGTAGTTGACAAAACAGATCACTGAGAAACATAATGTCAAAATGAATGTTTCTGCAACTTCTGCTGAGGTGACCTTTAAAGAAAAGAATTTCCGGGTGGGTGAAATAAGGTGAAGCATCTCCCCTTTAAGATAGATGCTGTACGCATTTACGTACGAGGCACGGCAGCATAACTTCAGCATAACTTCATTCAGTCAAGGTTCATACAGAGAAACTGTCTGGAGTAAAGCAGTCGTCCATCTGATCAATCCTGAGCTCCATCACTGCGTCTAAGGCTGCGTTCAGACTGCAGGCCAATGTGACCCAAATCCGATTTTTTTGCCCATATGTGACTCAGATCTGATCTTTTTATGACAGTGTGAACAGGCCAAGTCACATGGACTCTGATCTTTTCCAGTTTGGAATTGGGCCACTTCCACATGTGGTCCAAATCCGATACAGATCGGATCTTTGTAAATGCTCCACAAAAAGCCATTATTAAACATTTGGCTCTCTTCCTTCTCTACGTCGCTATCATCTGCTCACAAATTTCCTTTCTTATACCTAAAATCCACCGGACCGGGGCTCTCTTCTGAGTTAAGTGCATTCTACTTGTCCGAGCGGACTTCAAAGAAAATAGGAGGCAGCACATCACATTTCAGGTCATGTCTGCTGCTAACTGTCTTTAACAAGTTTGCTCAGTTAGCCATGCTGCTAACTAAGCGTCCCTATTAGCTGACTGAGTCCAGAACCGGATCCATTTGAGCCGGCAATGGAACTGGACTCAGCAGCCTCCCAGTGATCAAACTGGGAGCAACAAAACACAGCCTCAGAGACCAACAGGAGGGGGGGCGCTGTCGAGCGATGAAGGAGTGAGACGTGTTCGTGCTAGCTCTGGTAATTTTAACTTTAAATACATTAAACTCCTGTGTATCCTACCCAAAACACTCTGAGTTACACACTAACTAAAGCTAAAGCAACTTGGAAATAACGACTGAAGGAAAATTCTCACAATGAGAAAAGCAAAACCCCAAAAGACTGATCAGCAGGACCTAGGCCTCGACCAAACACCGAGCACCAGTGATGTGGTGTCGCCTGACGAGGTGTGTGTGGAAGTCGACCCACCAAACCGCGCAGTTCTGGCTGCCATTGCTGCACTACGAAGTGAGATCGCCCAGGTTAAAGATGACATTTGTGCCACTATTGACAGCCGTATACAGACTGTATATGCCGTGTTTAGGGACGAATTGGCCACAACCAAAAGGGAAATACAGACATCCATCATAGCCCTCGAGACGACCATGACCACGCAAGGCAACACATTCGAAGAGTTTAGAAAAAGTCTGCTACACACTATTCAGACGAGGTCACTACACTTCAATGCCAAGTCACCCGCCTGCGCTCTGATGTGGAGAAATTGAACGAGAAATGCGAAGACCTAGAGGGACGCTCGAGGAGGCATAACATAAGAATCGTAGGTGTCCCGGAGGGATTAGAAGGACCGAAGCCGAGAGACTTCATTGCCGGGCTGCTGCAAAACCTACTGGCTCTGGATGAAAAGCCCCTTATTGACAGGGCACACCGGACCCGCCGAAAGCGACCCGAGCCCCACGAGTCACCTAGGCCCTTCATTTTAAGGTTGCACTACTATCATGTGTTGGAGGATATCCTACGCAAAGCTGCAGCGGCGAAACACCTTCAATATGAGGGCAAGAGGATCCAAATCTTCCCTGACTACCCGCCTGCCGTGGCTAAACGGAGGGCATTATTCAATCGCACCAGGGAGTTACTGTGAAACCAGCCTCTCTGCGTCAGGCTCAACCGCAACGGACTAAACGGGTGACTACTCACTGTAGAATACGGTCTATGAGGGGACATGTGACTACCGCAACACTAGCTGTGTAGTCACATTACACACACTGGTCATATTATTCCACGGTAAGACTGCCCCATTCACTAAATAAACCGTTGGCTGCAATACACCTTGCTTTTCTAATTCAAGATGTTAACATTGTTTCTGTTTACTTACGGATATAAGTGACCTTTCTGTTCCGAAGCGAGACTGTTCACTCACAATGTATATCACACATAATACTGATCGTGCTAAAATTGCTATGCTGGTCATGATTCGCTGATGGTGGAAAATGTAAATAACGATTCTATAGGGGATAAGGGACTTACGTTTTGCAGCTGGAATGTACGTGGGGTAAACAACCCAGTCAAGAAAGGGAAGGTCCTGGCTCATTTAAAATCACTGGCTTCAGACGTCATGTTCTTGCAAGAGACCCATCTGAAGAATAACTCTCACAATAGGTTAAAAACTAAATGGATAGGGGAAGTGTATCACTCAATTTTCTCAACCAAAGCGAGAGGTGCAGCTATTCTCTTAAGAAAAGGTGTGCCATTTTTAAAGAAAGAAACAATTGCTGACAGGGAAGGTCGTTATGTTATAGTAATTGGAGAAATCCATAACATTTCCCTCACCTTGGTAAATATATATGCCCCTAACATAGATAGCCCTGTATTTTAAAAAAAAATTTTGGGTTGATCCCGGATATTTCCCAAACAAATTTGATAATCAGTGGAGACTTCAATACTATTCTAGATATATACCTTGATAAATCCTCTATGAGAAGACCCCCAAAGAGTGCCTCAAGCGAATTTTTGAACACTTTCATCAACAATACAAATGTCCTGGACATTTGGAGGACACTCAACCCCTCAGGCCAGGACTATTCATTTTATTCACCTTTTCACAACTCCTATAGTAGGATAGACTACTTTTTAGTTGACGCCAAACTCATGCCCTTTACTCTAAATGCTAAATATCATGGCATTGTAATTTCAGACCACAGCCCTCTCACTTTTTCACTTCATTTAGGTCATATGAGTAACCAGTGCAACTCATGGACATGAAATTCTCACCTACTCACCGACAACAAATTTTGTGACTATTTAAAAGCCCAGATCTCCTTGTACTTGGAAATGAATGATAACCCTGAGACCTCGCCCTCTACTTTCTGGGAGGCATTCTTAAGAGGCGGTATAATTTCATTTGAAGCCTCGAAAAGGAAATTAAATCAGGCCAAATTAATAGAATTGGAAAACCGACTTAAACTACTAGATAAGGAAAACGCACGAGCTCCCTCCACTGTTCTTTACAAGAAAATAGCAGCACTGAAATACGAATACAACAGGATTTTGTCAGTAAAAATAAGTAAAGCGTTTCTCTATGCCAGACAAAAATACTTTGAATTTGGTGACAAACCACATAAATTACTGGCTAGACAGCTCAGGAAAATGGAAAATGACCGAACAATACACAAGATAAAAGCCTGCGATAATACAATACTTACAAAACCCAAAGATATTAATGACAGGTTCTTTGAATTTTATACTAATTTGTACACCTCCAAGGACTCTTCAGAACCCATGACAATTAAATCGTTTCTGGACAAATGTGATCTCCCCAATTTAAATGAGGGTGACCGTGGTATTCTAAATTCTGAAATGACTATTTCGGAGGTTCAGAATGCCATAGCCTCGCTGAAAAGTAATAAAGCACCTGGCCCTGATGGTCTCCCAAGGGAACTATACAGAAAATTTTGTGGAATCTAATCCCCCCATTTATTGAAACTGTATGGACACGCCCAGACAACTGATAGTCTGCCGCCCACTCTGACTGAGGCTGTAATAACGGTAATTCATAAAAAAGGGAAGGACCCACAGGATGTGGGTGCTTACCGCCCTATTTCACTCCTCAATGTTGATGGAAAATTATTTGCCAAAATACTCGCTAACAGGCTGAATCCTGTCCTGGAAAAACTAGTACACAGACCAGACCGGTTTCATACCAAAAACCAAATTTGTGTCCACACTATGGGAACGCCTTTAGGCGTGGCAGGGCTGAATGCGAATGAAAACTACTCCAATCCTATTGGCTTAATGAGAATGGAAGCATGTGACGGCGATCAGCTAGTGCGTCCCAACCATCCACCAGCACCCACCGGCAGGACCAAAAGCAGAGTGTGGCTTCTCGTGCTCCCCCTGGAACAGCCTGGGACAGGAGACGTCGCGCTCGCAAAGAAATTCTACCTTCAACCTCCGACGGCTTTTTAATATTATGTAAACCCGGAGAGGTCCGGCCACTGACCTTGTCATACTCTCACTTGACGCTGAAAAGGCGTTTGATCTGATTGAATGGCAATACTTATTTGAAGTCCTTAACAGATTCAATCTTGGCAATACATTTATATCGCTTGTCAAACTTATTTACAAGAATCCCACAGCTCGAATACGTACAAATCGTACATTATCTACCTCTTTTAGCTTGCATAGAGGAACTAGACAGGGATGCCCGTTATCCCTCCTAATCTTCGAGCTGGCTATTGAACCCTTAGCCCAAATTATATGGCATTATCCTAATGCCAGTCCATATGAATAACTTAGCGCACCTAAATAATCTCCCCTTCAAGATTGTTCGAGGGAAACTCGAACTGCGTCGGTGACGACACTATGGGAACGCCTTTAGGCGTGGCAGGGCTGAATGCGAATGAAAACTACTCCAATCCTATTGGCTTAATGAGAACGGTAGCATGTGACGGCGTAACCGTAGCCGTATATAAGCACGCCGGCACATAGGTACATTAGTTTTTTTTCTATTCAGCAGGCACTTGGCTAATATTGTTAATGAAAGCTCCAGCAAGAGAAGAATGGCTAGTAAGGATTACCCACCTGGAAGTCGCAGTACTTCCTCTGAGCTGAGCCAGTTCCGCAGATGTGTACCTCCCTGCCCACGGTTTCTCACGGTAGGAGATTCCCACGAACTGTGTGTTGCTTGTTTGGGTCTGCCGCACGCCACAGCAGGCCTCGAGGGGGCTGGCTGTGGCCATTGCGAGGCTCTGCCTATGCGGGTACTGAGGTCCCGCATAGCGCTCTTCACAGAGGACGTCAGGATACGCTCTCCCCGTGGCTCAGGCCCTGCGGTTGCTGAGGCAAACCGTCAGCTCCGGTCATGGGGGTCGCAGCCCTTTCTCTGCCTTCATCTGCAGACTCCGACTCTCCTCGTTCCCACTCGAACGCCGGCCCCTACCATTCTTTCCGGACTTACACAATGAGTTGTGTAAGTCTTGGGACAAGCCCTTCTCGGCCAGGCTGTCTGCTCCCCAGCTGTTGGAGTACAGCAACGTGGCTGGGATTAAAGGCCAGGGATACGGGAGTGTGCCGCGAGTGGAGGAGGATCTGGCGAGTTTTCTCTCCCCTCGGCTGGCCTCATCCCTTCACCAACCAGCGCTGCCGACTAGACCGTGCCGTGTCACATCAGCACTAGTCGGTAAAGCGTTCATGGCATCAGGACAAGCCGGTGCGAGTCTCCACACCATGGGGATGTTGCAGGCCTACCAGGCGGACCTGCTCCAGGACATGGCCCAGAGAGGAGCTCCAACGGAGGAGGAAATGATGGAGCTACGCAGAGCAACAGACCTGTCTCTCAGGGTCACTAAGGAGACGGCTCGAGCGGTGGGCAGGTCCATGTCCGCCCTGGTAGCCACTGAGAGGCACCTCTGGCTGAACCTGTCGGATATCAAGGAGAAAGACCGCAGGTTTCTCCTGGATGCTCCGGTCTCCACCACTGGGCTGTTCGGGGACACGGTCAACTCCGTAGTAGACAGGTTCCGGCATGTGAAGACTCAGGATGAAGCCTTCAGACGGTACTTCCCCCGCCGGGCTGGGCCCCGCTCTGGTAGATCAGCTAGGACCAAAAGCAGAGTGTGGCTTCTCGTGCTCCCCCTGGAACAGCCTGGGACAGGAGACGTCGCGCCCCCCCCCCGACAGACAGGATTTGAGAACCGTCATCCAGTCGAGGAGGAGCCAGACGAAGAGGTCCTGACTTGGCGGTCCAGCCCCGGAGGTCGACTGAGGTCCCCTCCAGAGTGGCTGATAGCGCAGTTTTCCCGCCACCCCGAGGGGTTGGTCCCGCTGGCGGAGTTCGCAGAGACCTGGCGGAACTTGTCAGAGGTATCCCCCCGGGTCCTGCGCACCGTCATCGAGGGATACAGACTGCAGTTCCGGGTTCGTCCCCCCAGCTTCGAGGGGGTGGTCCAGATCAAGGTACGACCGGAGCAGCGCCCGGTGCTAGGGTAGGAAGTACGCACGCTGCTGGAAAAAGGGGCGGTGGAGGTCGTCCCCCCGCTGGAAAGCGAGTCGGGTTTTTACAGCCGGTACTTCATCGTTCCCAAAAAGGACGGAGGCCTGCGCCCGATCCTGGATCTGCGGGTTCTGAACCGGTCTCTGAGGAGATACAGGTTCAAGATGCTTACCATCCCCGCCATCGTGAGTCACATCCGGTCCAAGGACTGGTTTGTCACCATAGATCTCAGGGATGCGTACTTCCATATCCCCATCCATCCATCCCACAGGAAGTTTCTGCGGTTTGCCTTTGGGGGCGTGGCATACCAATACAGGGTCCTTCCCTTCGGCCTAGCACTCTCCCCTCGCACCTTCACCAAGTGCATGGATGCAGCTCTGACCCCGCTCAGGCTCCAGGGCATCCGAGTTCTCAATTACATCGATGACTGGCTAATTCTGGCACAATCTCGAGAGCTGGCAGTTCAACATCGAGATGTCGTTCTCGCTCATCTTCAACGTTTGGGGCTGAGGCTCAATGTGAAGAAAAGTGTGTTGGTGCCCACCCAGAGAACTACGTTCGTAGGGGTGATGTGGGACTCAGGAACGATGCAGGCAGAGCTGTCTCCAGCGTGTATCCAGTCCAGCTTGATCACAGTAGAGTGAAGTTGGGCCACGCCATCACAGAAAAACACTTCCGGAGGATATTAGGCCTCATGGCAGCAGCTTCCAGCGTAATACCTTCTGGTCTACTGCACATGAGGGCCCTATAGTGGTGGTTGAAGACCAAGGGATTCTCCCCGAGGGGAAATCCGTTCCGCCTGATACGGGTCACGCACAAGTGTCTTCGTGCCCTATCAGAGTGGAAAAAGCCTTGGTTCTTGTCCCAGGGACCCAAGTAAGGAGCATCTTGTCGCCATGTAATCGTTTCGACAGACGCTTCCCTCACTGGGTGGGGCGCGGTCATGGAAGACCGCTCGGCGCAGGGGCTCTGGCAGGAGCATCATTCGTCATGGCACATCAATTGCCTCGAGATGCTGGCGGTGTTCCGGGCTCTGAGGAGCTTCCTGCCCGAACTCCAGGGTCACCACGTTCTTGTCAGGTCCGACAATACGGGAGTGGTGGCCTATCTGAATCACCAGGGGGGTCTGCGCTCGCTCTTTGCAGACTGACGCACCAGATCCTCCTGTGGTCCCGACGGAGGCTACTGTCCATCAGAGCGATGTTCATTCCGGGACTTCAGAATCAGGGAGCAGACTTGCTGTCGAGGCAGGGCCGAGGCCCGGGGAATGGAGACTCCACCCCGAGGTGGTGGAGTCATTGTGCGTAAGGTTCGGGCCCATAGACGTGGACTTGTTTGCGTCTCAAGAGACTACGCACTGCCCTCTATGGTTTTCCCTGACACCCCGGCCCCACTAGGGCTGGGCGCCATGGTGCACTTCAGTGGCCAAGGCTACGCTCTGTCACGCTTTTCCCCAGTCAGCTTTGTTCCCGGGGATCCTGGAGAGGGTCCGTCAGGACGGTATTCAGCTACTACTAGTAGCGCCGTTTTGGCCGACCCGGGTGTGGTTCTCAGACCTGCTAGATCTCCTGGAAGGTCCGCCATGGCAGGTCCCTCTGAGGAGAGACCTGCTGTCCCGGAAGGGGCGGGTTCTTCACCCTTGCCCCGCCCTGTGGCGGCTGTGGGTCTGGCCCTTGAGGGCGCGCAGTACCTAGAGGCGGGCCTAACGACAGGAGCAGTCGAGACACTCCTTAGCTCCAGGGCCCCATCCACACGGAGGATGTACGGCATCAAATGGAACGTTTTCTCTACATGGTGCAGAGAACGCACGCTGGACCCAGTTACCTGCCCAGTGGTTCAGGTGCTGGAGTTTTTGCAAGACCGCTTCTCTGCAGGCCTTTCCCCATCCACCCTCAAGGTGTATGTGGCAGCTATATCAGCTTTCCACACCCTTGGTAGGGGTGGGTCCTTGGGGAGGCTTCCACTAGTCGTACGATTCCTCCGTGGGACCCTGAGGATGAGACCTGCGACTCGCCCCAGAGTTCCCACCTAGGATCTGCCAGTGGTACTCGAAGCTTTGGCTGAGGCCCCCTTCGAGCCCCTTGAGTCGGCTGAGGCCAAGTACTTGACCCTGAAGATGGCTTTTCTCCTCGCTATCACTTCTCTGAGGAGGGTGGGGGACCTCCAGGCTTTGTCAACTGCTCCACAGTGCCTGGAGTTTGCCCCAGGGAATAGGAGGGCCATCCTGCACACCTTTCCAGGATACATTCCTAAGGTGCAGTCCAACGTAATGGGTCCCGTGGTACTGCAGGCATTCCATCCTCCACCTCATGTGACGGCAGAAGATGAGAGACTACATTTGCTCTGCCCCGTCAGAGCACTGAGTACATATACTCAGAGGTCCTCTCAATGGAGGAAGGCAGACCAATTGCTGGTGTGTTTCGGGTCCCCCAAGGCTGGGCTCCTCGCTTCCAAACATACGATCAGCAATTGGATCGTTCAGACTATCTCCCTGGCTTATCAGGTGCGCAATTTGCCTTCACCTATGGCTGTAAGGGCTCACTCCACGAGAGGCATGGCAGCCTCCACGGCTCTCCTCTCTGGAGCATCTCTGCTGGAGGTCTGTGATGCAGCTGGCTGGGCCACTCCTCACACCTTCATTCGTTTTTATAGTCTGGACCTTCCCTCCGCATACGGCACGGCATAGTGGGTATCTCATTCCCATAGTGTCATCACCGACGCAGTTCGAGTTCCCCTCGAAGGGGAACATCTCGGGTTACGTAGGTAACCCTTGTTCCCCGAGAAAGGGGAGCGAGACACTGCGTCGGTTCACCGCACCTCTCCCCGCCTGGAGTGCCTTGCTTTATAGTAAGAGCTAATGTACCTATGTGCCAGCGTGCTTATATACGCCTACGGTTACGCCGTCACATGCTACCGTTCTCATTAAGCCAATAGGATTCGAGTAGTTTTCATTCGCATTCAGCCCTGCCACGCATAAAGGCGTTCCCATAGTGTCGTCACCGACGCAGTGTCTCGTTCCCCTTTCTCGGGGAACAAGGGTTACCTACGTAACCCGAGACATTCAAGACAGGCCCATGGTCGACCTCTCCATCCTGGAGCAGACTGACTAGAACTGTGTCGTCCGCAAACTTCAGAAGAAACCTGTTATTGTGGTGACTCCTACAATCATTTGTATATAGGAGATACAGTAGTGGGGACAGGACACACCCCTGGGGTGAGCCTGTAGATGACAATCGCTTCTGAGATAGAACACCATTAACGCTGACTGACTGGGGCCTAAATGTGTAAAAATCCAGTACCCATTTTACTATACCTGTATCAAGGTTAAAAGTGGACACAAGTTTCCTTACTAAGAGGTGTGTTTGGATTGTATTAAATGCTGATGAAAAATCAACAAATAAAAGCCTTGCATGTTTTTTTTTCCCCTCAAGATGCTTATACAGAAGATTAAGTAAGGTAGTAGTAGCATCGTCTACTCCTCTATTAACCTGATGTGCAAATTGCATTGGGTCAAGCATGCCATGAACCTTTTCAGACAGGATTTGCTTGACTAATCGCGTAAAGGTCTTCATCACTATTGATGTTAGGGCTACAGGCCTAAGGTCATTAAGCTCTTTTGGGTATCTGTTCTTGGCCACAGGTACAACCACAGATTCCTTTCACAGTGTTGGGACCTTATGCTGGGAAAGCGACATGTTAAACAGATCAGTAAAAATGTCACATAATTGATCTGCACAAACTTTTAGAAGTTTACCAGTTATCCTGTCAGGGCCAGGGCTCTTTCTGATATTACATTTGTAAAACATAGATCTAATGGGCACTGACTGTAGGTTGAGAGGGGGCTGCACAATCACCCAAGACATCAAACAGGTCACTCTGCGCATTTGTAAAATCATGTTCGTCATTAAAACGTAAATAAAAATTATTTAGAGCATTTGCAAGCTCTATGTTTGAATCAAATCCATCAATAGAGATTGATCTATTATTTGTATTATGCTGGCACGTCATGGCTTTCATGCCATCCCATACAGCTTTTTTTGGTTTCTGCCTTGTCCCTCTCCTCACCATGTAGAAAGGCATTATGTTTCTTGTGCAGTGCATCCTTTACTGCTTTATCTAGCCAGGGTTTATTATTTGGAAACACCTTCACCCGTTTAGTTGAGATAATAGTCTTTTAGGTAAAGAATATAAGAGGAAACTACGTCAACCGTATCATCAAGCTCAGTAGATGAGTTGATAAAAACATGCCAGTCTGTGCTTTCAAGGGCTCCTCTGAGTTCCTCAACAGCATTTTCAGTCCACATCTCTACTTCTCTGGTCATCACTTTACCCCTTTTGAGGAGTGGCTTGTAGGTTGGAATTAGAGAGATAGTGTTGTGATCAGAGGAACCAAGAGGAGGCAGAGCTACGGATTTATATGCACCTTTAACTGAACCATAACATAGGTCGATAGTTTTGTTCAGTCTGGTAGGGCATGAGATATACTGATAGAAGTTGCTCATTGATTTGAGATTACAATGATTAAAATCACCCAGGATAAAACAAGGGGCATCAGGAGAGAGGGACTGGAGCTTATGAGTCACTTTGTGAATAGTTGCCACTGCGGCTTTTGCGTTAGCTTTGGGGTGTATATACACAACAGTGACAAATATTTGAGGAAATTCACGGGGCAGATAGAAGGGGCGCACAGACACTGACAGCAGCTCAATGTTCGCGGTACACACAGACTCTCTAACAGTGACGTTTTTACACCACCACTGGTTGACATATAGGCAGACTCCACCCCCTTGGGATTTTCTGTCCCGTGTAGTGAAGTTCTCATTGTGGCGGAAGATGTCCTTAATGAAGCCGTCTTCTTTGAATAAGTCCAAGTGTGTTGGTAGCTACTGTTGGTCTTTTAGGCTCAGTAGAAACTGAGGTACTGAATTCTGCCCGTGTGCGGATGGCAAGGATCAAACAGACACTGAACCACAGCAAACACAGTCCCCGTGACAATAAGAAGCAGTAATTCCATTTCAGTCTTTTAGAGCAACGAACAAGGCAGCAGAAGTAAAGCTTAAACAGATAGTTGCGTTTCGGCTTGACGATTACTAACCACATTAAAAAACAACATTTAAAACAAACAAACCACTACTGCACGTCGCTACTCACGCAGCGCCAGACTCTGCCTACACTGAGGGCAGCTGGAAAATCGGTTGATTTCCCGTATCTACAATTCTCTACTATCACTCTGGACCCCCTCCTCTGAAGCTTACAAGGCCAAGTGGGAAAAGGAGCTTGGGGAACGAATTCCAGGTGACCTATGGGAGCTGAGCCTGAAGAACATACATACCTGTTCGAATACCTGTTCGAATAATGCAAGACATTGTCTCATCCAATTTAAAATTATACACAGGCTCCATTACTCCAAAGAAAAGATGCATAGCATATACCCCGAGCTGTCTTTGTTCTTTGCCCCAAGATCCAATCTTTCTGGATTGCTATATGTAACATTATGTCGGACGTTATGAATACCCTCATCAAGCCAGAGCCTTTGCTTATTATTCTTGGCTTATCTGAGACATTTAAAACATTAAACACAGATCACCGGCTTTTTCTTTCTTTCTGCCTCATGTCAGCAAAGAAATTAATTCTTAAGATGTGGAAGGATATAACCGTCCCTACTCCCAAGATGTTGCTAGAGGACCTGACTAACACCCTCCATTTGGAGAGAATAAGATGTGCTCTAGCAGATAAGCTCCTACAATTCAATAGGACTTGGAAACCTTTCATATCATACCTTGCAAATCTTGATCCAAGCTAGCATTCCAAATTTTGGCATGCATCACACTGTAACTAGGATGATTAAACAATGATCACTGAAGCTCGCCATGGGGTCTTTCTATTTACTGTTCTCCCTATTCCATGATTATTGTTGTTTCCTTTGTTCTTACTGTTTGCCTAACTTTTGGGTTCATCCCAATACTACAGGCTGTAAAAATGAGTAAAGAATGTGTTCCTGTAATATTTGTGTAATACATCTGCTCAATTTAAAAAAAAGATGGAGACTCAGAGACCAACAGGAGAGGCGTCAAGCAGGGGAGGAGTGAGAGGGATTCTTACACATTGTACCTTTAATAGGTAGAGCAGTTGAAAATTGTTGTCTTGTTGCTGATGGATGCTTTTAATAAAATACTTCTCGACAACGCAATTGATGTTATAGGTGTCTAAACAGTAAATGTCATATTTAATGTGTCTTGTTCCTCTCTGTTCTTCTGCCCTTTGACCTCTTTCAGGTGTTTGCAACCCTGAGTGGTCTCCTGACAAGGCAACCGTTTGCAGTTGGTGGCTCCGGCAGCTCATATGTCTATGGGTTTGTTGATGCTGAGTATCGCAGGAACATGAGCAAGGAGGAGTGCCAGCAGTTAATTGTCAACAGTATGTTTTTAGTTGTTGAGAAGAGATATAATTCTATTATTTAATGTTATATTAAATATTTTGTCTTATAAAAACTAAATAATTGAGTTCAATCTCATCACTTGTTCTGTCTCTCTCTTGTAGCTCTCTCTTTGGCAATGAACCGTGATGGCTCCAGTGGTGGCGTGGCCTATATTGTCACCATTGATAAAGACGGTGCAGAAGAGAAAGTCATTCTTGGAAATGACTTACCAACCTTCTTTGATCAATGATTGATAAATAGTTGTTTTTCTAGTCTGCCAAGACATTGTTGTGCGCGATGCAATTAGGAATTTGTTTTGCTCCCAATAGATATTACACACACCCTTTTAGGCTCAGCTGTCAACTAATTCAGCTTGTAAAGTAAAATATATTGGACATAAATAATTGAATAAACTCCTCTATAATTCACAAAGCTATTTCATGTAAAATCAGGTATCATTTGTGTGAGTGTAATTTAAGCTGCTTGCACCCTCAGATCACCAGATACAGCTGATAAAGTTTGTGACTGATCATTGACAGACTTGAATAAGGTTACAGAAGAAACTATTCTCACCAGAGGGATGAAGATAAACATTGTGTGGAAATTGTTACTGAGTGGTAAACAAAAATAAAAGTAAATGTACTTACTTTTGACAAAACCTGCAGATGCGGACATTCCTTTAGTCACTATAAATAGTCTCACATAAACACTCCCACACATCCTCTAACATTTACAGCAGCATGTCTCTGTGAGGCATTCAGTCAGAAAAACATCACCAAAAGTGAAAGTCAAATTTGTCCACCAGAGGACTGTGTTTTTCTGCACTTAGAGTACTTTTTTAATCCAACTAATTAAAAGTACACGTAAAAAAATCTTTACTTTGACAGTTTTGTTCCTTTTTATTTCATAGATTTTTCCTTTACTTTTGAAATACATGAAAATATCATAAAATTACAAAAATAAAATGTGAATTGTAAAATAACATGAAAAACCTGTACCTGTGAATAACCATAACATTTCTGTTATCTTAAGGAAACTTTTGGGGGTTTTCACATAAACTGTAAAAATACAATACATTCAGGAATTTCCCATATTTTCACAAATATTACTTTTCTTATTTAAAAGAAAAAAGGGTTAAATTTAAGTTTAATACTGTAAACATTTTTGAAACTTGGTACAGTTAGTAACAGTTAACTGTAACAAAAACATTTTTTCTATAACTTGAAAGATTTTCTTATTGACAAATATCTCCTTTAATTATGGATATTTGGAAAATAAAAACATTGAATAAATGTAATTTTAATCAGTATAGTCTCTACAAGTATTGTTAAACTGTCCAAACATAGTTTTGATCATTGAAAACAGCCATAATTACTGTCATTTCACAGCTTTTGACTTTTAATTATTATTATAATTCTTAGATTACAAATTAGATTAACATAATATACAATTGCTCCAAAGTGGTAATATTTAATTTATTGTTAAATGACAGGCGTTCACATCTTTTAACAGGGTTAAAAAAGAAAACTTCCTTTAAAATTACAGGTTTGTGATGAAAAATCAATTTTAATGCAATTTTACAGTTACTTTGACTGAAGATCTATAGGTGTACTAATAAAAACCTAAAATATTATCAACTCCTGTTTTTTCATAATTAAAAATTACCAGATGTTCACATTTTACATTAGAGATATATATCAGTTTTTCCTATCTAGTTATCTTGTACTGGGGTTATTTGTGACAGTTTCAGACTTCCTTAAATTTACTTAATTTGAGGAAACTCAGACATTTATTCCTTTAGCTGACGCTTTTATCCAAAGTGACTTACAACTGAGGTTGCACGCCTCTGGAGCAACTAGGGGGTTAAGTGTTTTGCTCAGGGACACAGTGGTGGATGGGTCACAGTGGGTCTCTCACACCAAAGGCATAGTCTTGTCCATTGCACCATCACCATCCCACAGACCTTTTAAAGTACCACCACAATACAAATTCCCACATCTGATACTATTTATAGATGATTTATTTGGGTCCATGCTCACAACAAATAAGCCACACAAGTCAAAATTTCAATGTAAAGAATTCTTCTCCTGAAACAAAAGTAGATCAGTTTTTATTTACCTTATTGACATTTTCAGATCTATTCATTAGAAACCCAATTGGGTCAACATAAAGAATATTTTGTATACTGTTAGACACAGCTCCAAGATTAAAGTGCAATCTGAATGTAAAGTAATTGGAAAGTATTTCTTAAAATGCTGGCATTTTATTTTGATAGGACTGTACAGAGACATGAAAGGCAAAGCAGAGGGGAAAATAGTGGTTTTACATACAGTGAACTTAATGCACAATCCAAAGACTTCTTCCCTGGTGTCAATATTTATGACTTTCTAAATCTAGTTTTTGTATCTGGTAAAATGTTATGGCTGTATGTGTTTCTGTGCTGTGCATCCTTGTTCTTTTTCTGTCCTCTAGTTCTGCCCCAGGAGTGCTACAGCTGATTGCTGAATTAGGTCCACCTGGCCTTACGAGGCAGTGCACAACTGTGTGCACAGGAGTTGGGGAAGTCCACAATTTCTAAATTAAGTTGGTATACAAAAAAGATGCAAATACATGCATGTAGAAAGACAAGTGCAAATGTGAAGTTTTTCTTGGCAGTCCAAATGAATCCATTTGTTTGCAAAGTTTTTTGAATGCAAGCCAAAAGTAGGTTTTCAGATTCGACTGACTTTGCACAACACCACCTCTGGATGACTAAAAGAAACCACTTGGGTTCTTAGCTCAATTGGAAAACATAACGGCAAACAAAATCAACTTTATACCTATCCAAGGTCTGCAAGACATTAAGTAAGTTTCCCTTAATAATTGGTATGCTCACAAAATTATGGAGATGTGTTAATCCATAGCCCTCTCCACAGAATTCGGGAAAAATTCAAGTCTGGTGGCTACATGGCTGCAATAATGACAGCAGATAACCACTCCCCCTCCACCATCAGCTCTTCCATTAAGTGTGAGCAATAAGCAGATGATCTCTAGCTTGCTGTTCTTTACATCCCAAAAAGCTTGGCAGCGTTTGATTTACAATATAACTGCATTGATAAATAGGGGTGTGTGATCTGGCGGTATACACTATATTGCCAAGTATTGGGACACCCCTTCCGAATCATTGAATTCAGATGTTCCAATCACTTCCATGGCAACAGGTGTATAAAATCAAGCACGTAGGCATGTGGACTGCTTCTACAAACATTTGTGAAAGAATAGGTCACTCTCAGGAGCTCAGTGAATTCAAGCTTGCTACCTGTGCAATAAGTCCATTTGTGAAATTTCCGTACTACTAAATATTCCAAGGTCAACTGTTAGTGGTATTATAACTAAGTGGAAGTGATGTGGAACAACAGAAACTCAGCCTTGAAGTGGTAAGCCACGTAAAATCACAGAGTGGGGTTGGCGCATCTGCAGAAGCTGCCAACTTTCTGCAGAGTCAAGAGCTACAGACCTCCAAACCTAATGTGGCCTTCAGATTAAATCTAGAACAGTGGTCAATTTTGCCCAAATTCCTTTATTTATTTCAATCTATCCCTCTCCCACTCCCACAATCCTTATTTTGTAAACTCAGAAACCTGTTCTCAAACTTTATATGGAGCAACAGACGTCCAAGGCTGCGGCTCTCTCTACTGTATCTTCCCTATGATGGTGGTGGACTCCAAGTCCCTAATTTACAGTGGTATTACTGGGCAGCACAGCTTTGTGCAGCAACGTTCTATTTTTCTCTTTCTGACCCTCCAGCGTGGCTAACTATTGAACGTACTACAACATCAGGTCTACCTCTTCAGTCATACTTGTATTCTACTAATTTTATAAAACTTAAGAAACAGACAAAAAACCCATTTGTTAAAAACACTCTTTCCGTCTGGCATGCGGCCCACGCATATATAGGGGATGCGCCCAAACTCTCTCAGTATCATTGCCCCAATATGGGGTAATGATAACTTTGCAGCTGGTAGAGCAGATGGTGGATTTAAACAATGGGCTAACAGAGGTTTGTGTAAAATCAGCGACCTATACATAGATGGGAATTTAATGACGTTTGATCAATTGATTTGTAAATATGGATTACCTAGAAATCATTTTTTTAAATACTTGCAGCTAAGGTCTTTCATAAAATCGCAGACCCGCTCCCTGGATCGACCCCCCATGTCAGCTTTAGAGAATTTTATTGTAAGCGATAAGGGAACTCGAGGGCAGCTGTCGGTTCTGTATGGTATGTTACGAGCCAATTCGAAGGACAATTCTAACTGTAGACTCAATGCATGGAGAAATGACTTAAAAATAATCATCACAGAACATGAGTGGGGAAAGGCTTGTCTAAAAGCACAAACAAAGACTATAAACACAGCACTAAAACTCATACAATATAAGTGGCTATTCAGAACTTATGTGACACCTGTAAAACTACACCGCTACAACCCTAACATCCCTGACAGCTGTACTAAATGTAATGATAGTGTTGGAACCTTGTTGCACTGTATGTGGGAATGCCAAAAGATTCAGTCATTTTGGAAAGATGTAGTCTACATGATTGCAGGCGCGACTAACGTGGTGGTTCCACTTGAGGCAAAGCTCTGTATATTAGGTATTTACCCTGATCACTTTGCACCGGGCCGTAAAAATGCACCTATGATTGATCTATCCCTACAGGCTAGGAGAGTGATTGCACTTAGGTGGAAAAGTATGGACGGCCCTACACCTGGAATGTGGTTACGTGAAATGGCGTCATGTTTGGCACTGGAGAAATTAACTTATGTTGCCAAAGGGAAACTAAGTAAGTTCACAGAAATATGGGACACCTTTATACAGTTCCTGGAAAATGACCAGACTGAAATTAATGGTTAGATCTGAATGGTACCGCCTGTGGAGGCTGACAGGTCTCTGACAGGATCACCATTGCTTTTTGTTTGTTCGTTTGCTTTTTTAAATTTATTTTATATCTAATTATATATTTAGATTTAATTAATTATTTAATTTTATATTATATTTTATATTATTTTAAATTTATTTATTTATTTATTTATTTTTTCCCTTTCATTTTTTCCTTTTTTTTTTCTCTTTTCCTTGAATGTCTATGTTGTTGAGGGTGGGGGGAAGAGGGTTGTTCACATTGTTATTGTCCTTGTGACTGTATGCGTTTCATGTGCAAAAACAATAAATAGATTGTTAAAAAAAAAAATCTAGAACAGTGTGTAGAGAGCTTCATGGAATGGGTTTCCATGGCCGAGCAGCTGCATCCAAGCCTTACATCACCAAGTGCAATGCAAAGCGTCGGATTCATGGTGAAAAGCACGCCGCCACTAAACACTAGTGCAGTAGACTGATTCTTAATTCTCTGGAGTGACTGAAGTCTGGGTTTGGTACTTGCCAAGAGAATGGTACTGGCCTGACTGCATTGTGCCAAGTGTTTAAAGTTTGGTGTGGGGGGGAGTTTTTCAGGGAATTCAATTCAATTTTATTTATATAGCGCCAAATCACAACAACAGTTATCTCACAGCACTTTTCATAAAGAGCAGGTCTAGACCGTACTCTGAAGTTATTTACAGAAGCCCAACAAGAGCAAGCACTAGGCGACACAGGCAAGGAAAAACTTCCTTTTAAGAGGCAGAAACCTCGAGCAGAACCATGGCTCAGGGTGGGCGGCCATCTGCCTCGACCGGTTGGGGGTGAGGGGGAGAGAGAGAGAGAAGGACAGAGAGAGAGGGGAGGGAGGCAGCCTACACAGTATACACATAAAGGTACAGACAGTAAAGGCAATGTTGCTATAGACTGACTGAAAGATCACACAGAAAGATCCACAGATCCTTGTGGAACTCCATGACTAACTTTGGCATGCATGGATGTACAAACTGAAATCTAACTGATAAATAGGACTTAAACCAGCTTAGACAATGAAATGTTCCAGTCTCTGGATCTGATGGTCAATTGTATCAAATGCAGCACTAAGATCTAGTAAAACCAATACAGAGACAAGTCCTTTGTCTGATGCAGTTAGGAGGTTATTAGTAATTTTCACCAGTGCTGTCTCTGTGCTATGGTGAGCTCTAAATCCTGACTGAAAATCCTCAAATAAACTATTGCTTTGTAGAAAGTCACACAGCTGTTTGGCGACTGCTTTCTCCAGGACCTTAGAGATAAATGGAAGGTTAGATATAGGTCTATAGTTGGCTAAAACATCTGGATCCAGGTTGGGCTTTTTCAGAAGAGGTTTAATTACAGCTACTTTAAAGTACTGTGGCACGTAGCCTGTTGATAAAGACAAACTGATCACATCCAGCAGAGAAGTGCCGACCAAGGGCAAAACTTCTTTAAGCAGCCTAGTCGGGATGGGGTCCAAGAGGCAGGTAGATGGTTTAGATGAAGAAATTATTGAAGTTAGTTGATAAAGATTGAGGGAAGCAAAGCAGACTAAACATATAACTGGTTTTACAGCTGTTTCTAAAGTTCCTGAGTATTGAGTTAAGTCGGTGCCAGTTGAGGGCAGGTCTTGGTGGATTTTGTTTCTAATAGCTAGAATTTTATCATTAAAGAAGCTCATGAAGTCGTAACTACTGAGAGCTATGGGAATACTTTGCTCAATAGAGCTGTGACTTTCTGTCAGCCTGGCTACAGTGCTGAAAAGAAACCTGGGGTTGTTCCTATTTTCCTCTATTAATGACGAGTAGTACGCTGCTTTGGCATTACGGAGGGCCTTCCTATAAGTTTTAAGACTATCCTGCCAAATTAAACGAGAACTTTCCAGTTTGGTGGAACGCCAATTCCTCTCGAGTTTCTACGATATTTGCTTTAATTTGCGAGTGTCAGTATTATACCATGGAGCTAACCGTCTTTGTTTTAGTATTTTCTTTTGTAGAGGGGCTACAGAGTCGAGTGTTGTTTGCAGCGAGCCTGCAGCACTATCAACAAGATGACCGACTTGGGAGGGACTGAAATTAGCATAAGAGTCCTCTGTTAATTTGATACCTGATAGTGAATTTAGAGCTGATGGGATCGCATCCTTAAATTCAGCTATAGCACTATCAGACAGACATCTTGTATAGACATTTTTGCCCAATGGAGGGTAGTTCAGCAGTACAAGCTCAAAAGTTATCAAACAGTGGTCAGATAAAGAAGGATTCTGTGGGAACACTATTAAATGTTCAATTTCAATACCATATACCAGGACAAGGTCGAGGGTGTGGTTAAAACTGTGAGACGGTTCATGAACACTCTGAGAGAAGCCAATTGAATCTAAGAAAGAGATAAACGCAGTACTAAAGCTGTCATTCTCAACATCCACATGAATATTAAAGTCCCCTACGATAATAACTTAAGTTAATCCATTTAAGGACTAAAGTTAACAAAAACTCTGAAAATTCAGATAAGAATTCAGAGTACGGACCAGGTGCTCGGTACACTATAACAAATAGAATTGGTTGCAGTGATTTCCAGCTTGGGTGTGAAAGACTCAGAACAAGGTTTTCAAATGAGTTATAATTTAGTTTAGGTTTAGAGCTGATTACTAGGCTAGAGTCAAAGATAGCTGCAACTCCACCTCCTCGGCCTGTGCTTCAAGGAATGTGAGTATTAATATGACTGGGAAGGGTGGATTCATTTAGGCTCACATATTCTCCATCACCCAGCCAGGTTTCAGTAAGACAATAAATCAATTTCATAATCTGATATTAGTTCATTTACTAGTACACCTTTAGAAGAGAGAGATCTGGGCCCGTATTCATAAGAATCTTAAGGCTAAAAGTAGCCTAGCTCCTAGTGACGTAAGAAAATTCTTAGAAAAGTGGGCGTTTACTCTTAAAATTAAAGAAAAAATCCTATAAAGAAAAAAGCAATTCATAAATCATCTTAACCCTTAAAACAGCTCTTAAGGTCAGAATTGTTAGGAGCAGGGACAAGGACTTTTAAGAGGCTTAAGAGTTTCTTTAGTAGAGGAGAAAATGGCAGAAAGACGAAGAGGGAGAAGAAATGTGTTGCAGGATGACAGTGAGTTAATCAGACGCTATAGATTAGATCGTGCAGGGATCGTGTTTGTGACTGATCTTATTAGAGACGCGCTAACATCCCCGACACAGCGCAGGAATAAAAGTAATCATTAGGATATATGGCGATGCAACGGTGATGATTTGGGTCTGTCACAACCTTCTGTAAGCGTGATCACACAAACAATTAAAGCTGATGATACACGGGGCAACTTTTTGAGCAATGTTGCTGGGCAATCTTGCTAGAGGCAAGTCCGACTATGTTTTAAATGGATAGCGGCGGTGCGGGGCGGGTGGCGGAGTGGTGGGAGAAGGGGATTACGGTAGTAATCTTTACTTATTAGGCTATTATTGACGACAGCGTTGCCCTGCACGATTGCTCTAAAAGTTGCTGTGTGTATCATCAGCCTTACAGCACTTTCAGAACCTCTTATTGTGTCGCAGTTCATTTCGTTTCCACTGGACATTCCCACCTTGCAGGCTCAAAAAACTGCATTTATGAATATAGCAGCTTCCCTCTTGCGCACAACGAGAATGAACCGTTAATAGTTTGCGCTAAATGTTCCCTCGTCTGCTTCTCGCCCCGTGCTGTGACACCCGGCCCGAATTTTCCTTTCAGAATTGCCTTGTGTTTATCCACTAACTGGTCCAGTTGGGCTTTCTCACCCTGCTTGTTTTTGATTCCGTGTTTGATCCATTCAAACCAACATTCAAACCACCACTTAGATAGAAACGCCAGCAATCAGTGTTATTGGAAAGAGTGGAACAATTTTTATCATTCTAAGCCAATCAAATACCTGATAGGAAATTAACAGCATGGTAAATAAAACAGGATTTATATACACATAATGTGTGTTTGTGTGTGTGAGAGGAGAGAACGGTCAAATAGGAAATATTACGCATGTAATTTAAAAAGTGAAGGTTTAGAATGGAACCTGCACTTATGGCGCGTTCGAGACTGGTCGGAACTGGGATATTTCCCAGTTGAAACTTCCGAGTTCCGACATAAAAGCGTTCCAGGTGCATGGTGGTGCATGACGCCGAAAGTGAACGAAAATCATGGCTGATCGTGACAAAGTGTGCACACAGTTGCACCCTCAGCAGTGCTTAAGATGTTAATTAAAAGGATGCCCATACCTTAAGTCAGTCAATGTTGCAGGTTGCACTTCGTAATGTTTTGGCATTTTTAACAATAACTTTTACGCAGAAAAGATGACTTTATGAGATTCTTTACTGTAGCCAGCTACCTAACGTGCAAAACATATTTACACCAAAATGCATGCAGAACAGGTTTTACTATATGATCGTATGTATTATTTTAATTTAAATACATGCAAATATATACGTTTTATTGCCTTTTAGTTCATGGTTTGCCATTTACAGTGTGTGCTTCCATGGGCGCTGACATTGTTTTCTGACGTCATTCAGCTGCTACTCTTGAAGTCGGGGTACACATTTTTTTTCGAGTTCACAAGTAGGAAATCCGACTTCAAGCGGCGTTCCAGGGTACTTTTCCTAGTTGGAGGTCGGAAATTTCCCAGTTCCGAGTTTCCGGGAACGCAGCATGCGAATCACTCTTTTTTTCCTTCTTGGACAACCAACCAATCACAGTCTTCAAAAGATTGTGTCATACATAGCAATGGGGTCAACCCCACCTCCTCACTAAGATAAAAGTTTTTGTCTTTTCTAGGGGTCTGCATAGATTATTTTTTTTAATCTAGATTAATCTAGAAATTAATCTAGATTAAAATGGCTCATTTGAATTCTGCCGAAGGCATTTAAAATATGTGTGCGAACGGGTTTCAAGCCAGGTTTCAAGCCAGGTGGCGCATTAGACCAGAGGCTCATCTCCTGTTTCCAAAATGCATCACAAACTACTTGAGAAAGCTGTTCTACTATGATAATTGGTGATGAAAATAAATCATGTTCAGTAAGATGTAGCTACTTGTGTGTAGCGTGTGATGTGCTTTGCGTTTAGGTGGTAGGCTACTTGAGACTGGAGGAACGCCTAGTAGGCTAAACTAATTCTGCATTGCACAAGGTGCAAACCAGGTGTTGTGCCGAGTTTTGCCTGCATGCCGAGAATTGCATGCACCTCCAAATAGCCTAATGCTTTTAAATGCAGTAAAATTCTTTGTGGACATCATCAATGGTGATAAATTGATTTGAAGTATATATTTTATGAACGTTTAGAGTCTTAAATATTTTAATAGGCTACACTTAGTAGGCTAGAAGGACCATTCCTTGACATTCAGTAAATATATGTGGCGATAAAGCTGTTTGATCAATGAGCACAGCAAAGTGTCTGAGAAGGATCTAAAGAAGTGGATGCATAATTCGGCAGATCAGATTTTGTAGGCTCCCTGCCGAGATTTGCATCCACCTCTTTTCTCAGCATAGATGACCGTTAGCACCCGCGAGGTGCATGCGATTCTCGGCAGGCAGAATTCGGCACAACACCGGCGGCTTCAGAAATGTTCGTACACAAAGTGCTGTCCAACAGCTGTCTGTGGACGTGTTGCTACAGTTATGGCGCGTTCGAGACTGGTCGTAACTGGGATATTTCCCAGTTGAAACTTCCGACTTCCGACATCAAAGCGTTCCAGGTGCATGGTGGTGCATGACGCCGAAAGTGAAGGAAAATCATGGGTGACCATGACAAAGTGAACACACAGTTGCACCCTCAGCAGTGCTTTAGGTGTTAATTAAAAGGATGGCAGTTTAACTGCAACAACTGAAATAAATAGCCCATACGTTACTAGTTATGTGTACCCCAAGTTGGTAGCCCTGAAGTAAGTCAATGTTGTCCGTTACACTTCCTAATGTTTCGGCATTTTTAACAATAACTTTTATGCAGAAAAGATGACTTTATGAGATTCTTTACTGTAGCCAGCTACCGTATGTGTAAAACATATTTCTACATCAATATACATGCAGAACAAGTTTTACTGCATGATCGTATTTATTATTTTAATTCAAATACATGCAAATATACGTTTTGTTGCCGTTTAGTTTATGGTTTCCCATTTACAAAGTGAGCTTCCATGGGCGCTGACATTGTTTTCTGACGTCATTCAGCTGCTACTCGTGAAGTCGGGGTACAAATTTTTCTCCGAGTTCACAAGTAGGAAATCCGACTTCAAGTGGCGTTCCGGGGTACTTTTCCTAGTTGGAGGTCGGAAATTTCCCAGTTCCGAGTTGCCGGGAACGCAGCATTAGTGTGAGTAAATACCGCACAATGCGTTTCAACCGGCGTATCAATAACTAACCTGGCTAGTTGTAAACAAACAGCTGGCCGTCAGCTCGGGTGTGACGTCATTCCCAGCTCCGACCTCCGAGGTAAATGGAACGCAGCAACAGCTGCATCCATGTTAGCACGTCCCGTTTGATGTGGTAATTTCACAGTAGGCAGACACACAGGTTTGAAGACTTGTTCTCGCCCCCTACAGTGCAATTCGGCGCTAAAATATCAAGGTGAAAGTCATCATAGCTTGCGTAGTATAGACCCAGCTCCCAACCCAACTTTGAGAATAGATTAACGGCGATATTTTTTTTGTCGCCCGATAAGAGTCTCGCATTAACGCAGCCATTAACCCCGATAACGGCCCACCACTAATTAATTTACAATACCTAATGTTATTTCAACAGCCTGCAAAATAAATAAGAACAGATGCATCCTGTTAAAGTTGGGAAGGTGGATTTTATGCCAATTTCTAGGGGGGGAAAAACACAATGGCCCATTTATTTACACAATATTTACATAAACGCCAGCTTGTTCTCTCACATTTTTATCAGGTTAGCTACTGTTCCTGCTGCTTAACATATCTAGCAGAACAACTCTCTCACAGTTTACATCGAGCTACAGCAGAGTATTTGGTCACTTTGGAGAGTCTCCCTCAGTGAAGAGCTTCTCTCTCAGATTGTAGTAGATTCCCTTCTTGTCCATCAGTTCCTGGTGAGTCCCTCGCTCCTGAACTCTGCCTTCACCAACCACAACGATCTGGTCTGCCTTCTCGATGGTCTTCAGCCTATGAGCGATGACCAGCAGGGTCTGGTTGGGACAACTAGCCAGGGCCTGTTGAACCTGTGCAGAGTCAATGACAGAAATATTTATTATTTCATTATACAGTGTGAAACAGGTATCTTTTTTAGGTGGAAGCAGAGCTAAAAGTTCCTAGAAGACACATTTAGATATAAAATATGTTTTCAAGATATGTTTATTTATTTATTTTATTTAGGGTTTTTTTCCTTGTTTATTACTCACTATTGTGACTAGACTTGTAACCCTGAAAGGAGTGTTAGAAGTTGTGACATACCTTACTCTCACTCTCGGTGTCCAGAGAGCTGGTTATTTCATCCAGAATGAGAACCTGTGGCTGTCTGACCAGAGCTCGAGCAATGGCGATACGCTGCCTCTCGCTCTTGGACAACTGGCCGCCACCCTCACCCACCTCTGAGAAATGGACAACATAACATATTATCAAATCTCCTCTAAATGCAGAAAGATGAGGATTAGAAAACCAAAATACTAAATATAGGCCTGGTCAGTAATTACTCACCAAAATGCTGCAAGTGTATATTTAGCTTTTACTATGCACACATTTAATTTTTATACAGTAAATGTTTAAGATGAATAAATGAAAGTAAAACATTTTCCATCATCAACCTCACTCTGCACATTATATTCTCCCTCTTTCTTGTAACTTGTAAAGCAGGTTTCTTTGGCATTCAGCTATGCAAAACAGCAGGATGGGTGGTTGAAAGAGTTTACCTGTATCGTAGCCTTTCTCCATCTGCTTGATGAAGTCGTGGGCGTTGGCTTTGCGTGCTGCTTCTTGGATTTCATCCAATGAGCAGTCAGCAAGCCCGTAGGCGATGTTGTCTCTGATGGAGCCAGAGAAGAGCACAGGCTCCTGGTTCACCACTGCAATCTGTTAAACACACTCTTGTCAGCTTGACTGACTGAACGGATAGCTCATGTTTTACACATCTAAGTAAGTACACAATCAATAACAAATATACAACAATAAATTCTCTAAAACAGGAGATTCCAACAAAGGATTTTGTGATCATCAGAAAAAGAAGTGATGTTTAAAAACCTTCTTGTGGAGAAAACGGTGGTCATAGGATTTCAGGGGTTCATTGTCCAATAGGATTTCTCCATCCTGTGGCTCATAGAATCGCTCCAGCAGACTCACACAGGTGCTTTTTCCTTCTCCAGATGGACCCACCAGTGCCGTCATCTGACCTGACTTCAGCTCCAAAGAAAAGTTCTGAAGCAAAAGAGATAACATGATGGTAATAAGTTTAACTGCAGACTGCAGTCAGACTGATTTTAATCCTCAGACTTAACAGTAATATGATTTACAGTTGATTATTATATATTTTTTCCAATATTATTGTTTGTTTTGCTCTATAGCTCACTTGGTCGGTCGGTTGGCTGGTCCACTGTTAAACTTTCCCCACTGTTGTAGCGTTAGCTGGCTGCTCCTGGCTGCATCACTATAGGCTAACGTTAGTAAACAAATCTTTCCACATTTGCTTTTTGTCTTTACATCCTTTCAGGCTAAATTAACAGTGGTAAATTACACAGGATAGTAACATGGGTCGTGTTAGTTGTTGAAGTGATGTGAAAGCGATCTAACTTTGCACTGGATAACATTAGCAGCTGCTAAGCTTTAGCTGGTGAGCTAACGTGATTTTCTCTGTGTTTCTCCAGCTTTACTAATGCTCACTTTGTTCTTACTCGACATCATCTGAACCTGTTTGGTCTGATAGGCGTCAGCACATAAACCTTTGTTGTTTTGTATCCTTACGTGGAGCCTGTGTTTTGCTGTGAGGTGGTTGTTTTACGGTGTTAGTGGACTGCATGTCGTTAGCTGCCGTATTGTTGTCGCTGTAGTATGAGAGAGGCTCAGGAACGAACACAGAGCTGAATCCGACCCAGAGACGTCACATTAAAATTGAAACAAAGAATTCCCCGTCTACCTTCTGTTCAGACCTCACCTGCAGCACTGTTTTGTTGGGGTATTGAGGATAGGCGAAGTTGAGACGGTGGAAGCTGACGTGTCCTGTCAGTTGATCAGGTTTGAGTTTTCCATCTGTGCTGACCTGAGGTTTTCGGTCCAGGTACTCAAACACTTTCCCAGCGGCCCCCACCGAATTCAGCATGTCACCGAAGATGTAGGTGAGTGTCTGGAAGATGGCAGTCATGAAACAGATCACTTTATAACACGTCTTTTTGCAAGCACTCATTTGTTTAGAAAAGTGTAGGCAGGCACAACATGTGTGTCTGGACATGCATAAAAGCTATGAGCCAATAGAACATTAGCCATTAGCCAACAACACATAGCATTGAAAAAACATTCATGTCCTGAGGAAGGCTCCTCAGGATTCAGCATGTCACCGAAGAGGAAGGCTCCTCAGGACATGAATGTTTTTTCAATGCTGAGTATTTATGTACACATGTGTGCGTGTGTGCCAATTAAAACAAGCTTGTGAGCACATTGATTTTCGCTTGTATATAAAACGTGCTATATAAATACAGTTTGCCTTGCTTAACTGCTAAACTATTATGTTATCTAACTCTAAAGATACTGCTATTAGGTTCTTGCAATCACCAGCACTGACTGACAACAATCCACAGAGCATTATGGGATACCCTGATGTTGTCTCCAAGGTCTGACTGATAGAGGATGAAGGAAACCAGGTTGCCAGTGGTCATCTGCCCACTCCCGGATGAACATCCTGCCGTAGTACAACATTAAGATCTGCATGGCCAAGCCTGTCAACTATAGACAAACACACACAGGAACAAATACTGTTAAATAAAGTTATATGCAGTGATATGATCAATACTACCTGTTCTCCAAAAAACAAAATTTTATGAATGAACAACTCCTCACCCTCCGTGCGAGCAGGTAAACAGCCCTGACAGTGTCCCGGCGGGTTTTGAGAGTGTGTGTGTCCATCAAGCGGTTGTCATAGCGTCGGGCTTCTTGTTTTTCTGTGTTAAAGCTCCGCACCACATGAATACTGGATACTACCTCATTTGCAGCCTCATTAGCCAGAGCCATTGAGTCCTGCAATTCCAGGGACAGCCGCTAGAAATGAATTTAAAAAATGTTTTTTGTCAGTACAGAAGTGGAATAAGCTAAAGGTCCTGAGTCCTGTACACATGTGGATCTCAATGTTAATTTTAACATTTCTTAATAACCTGCTTTTACCTGGTAGTGCGTGTCATAGATGTTCTGTATAAGGCCAGTGATCGGCGTCTCCATCAATACGAGGAACGTGAGCTTCCATGAAAGATTCATCATCAGTGAGATCATGCCCAGTGTCTTGATGAATGTCCTCAGCAGCACGTTTACATTCAGACACACTGTTTCTCCCATCAGGTTGGTGTCTTTAGACAACCTGGATGTGATTTCACCTGTACAGAAAATGAAGAGAAATTACCAGCTTTCCTGTCTTATTCTGGTATGTTTTGTCCTGAAATGCCTGGTCTTTACAATTTAATTTAATTAAATTCAATGGGACTTTATTAGCTTGGAAAAATAAATGATAAATTAAATAAAAATATGTACTGTACATAAACTGTGTTGTGTGCAGTACAATGTGCTATTTAACGAAATATATATGCAGGTAAGAAAGCAATAATAACCTGACCTGACTTGTTATTCATGTGAGAAATGATTCATTCAAGAGCCTCACCTGTCTTTATGGTCTCAAAGAATCCAATTTCCTGTTTGGTCAAAGCCCCAAACAGCTTGACTTTCACACTGCATGTGTAGGCACTGATTGCACAAATAAAGAGACCCCCTCTGCAGCCCGCACTCACAGAGCTAATCAATCAATCAAAGACAAAATCAGTCAGACTTTATGAGCTACAGAAACATGCTGGTGGATCAATGTGGGAAGAAATCATTGTCCCATACTTTCCCAGAGAGAACAGGCCCATGAAGAGGACTGCAGATATGAATTCATTCGGCTGGTACTGACTGCCAAGGATGTCAATGACTCTCCCGGTATAGAAAGGGATGAACATCTCACCTGAAGAGACACAGACACAGGTAGACACAATCAGACCCATGCAGAGAGGTGAACATGCATCAGCAAGGCAAATCGTCAACATCTTTATCATGAATGTCCCCTGTGTCCTGTACAGCAAACTCCTCCAAGACTTTAGTGTTTCTGTTCCCACATTGAGACAAAAAACTTATAATGAAAATTAAATGACCCGTTTTAAACAATAGGCCTACTTTTTATTTTGTAGTTGACCATTATCAGTCTATTTCATTTCCTTATTTCTACCACCGTCTTTACTATTGAAATCATCATCATCATCACCATCATCATCTGCTGCACTTACAGATAACAGCCAGCGACAGGAACACAAGCCCTCCAAACAGCAGGTGAAAGTAGGGTTTGTACAGGTAGAGGACTCTCACAAACAGCACTCTGGCTTTCTGCTTGTTCTCTGTACCGGCGGACGCATCGTCGGTGTCCGGGATGGTGATTTCCCAAAACAGTGCAGCAGGCAGCGACGCTCCGGCGCACATCAGCCAGCAGCGCATATCTGCCAACAAGCCACATGGGGTCTCTTCATGGTAGATCACTTTGGTCCCGGTCTCAAACACCGCGGGCAGCAAACTGTGCGCCGTTATAAAACGAATCAGCAACGGGTTGAGGTCTCCGAGGCTGAGGACAGTTACAGCAGTTAGTGCCAAACACCGGAGAACCGCTGAAACCCAGAGACGCGAAAAATGTCCAATGACGCCCTGAGTCACTACAAATCCCGATGCGTAAAACAAGGAGAGGTCAACGCAAACTGTTAAAATCAAAGCAGCAACTTTGCGGGTTATTGCTGCTGTGTTGCCTGCCATTTTTCCACGGACAGCCGTCCTCGTATGACCTGCTCTGCCGCGAGACCAGCGTTTTAGTTTTAATTCACTTTCAGTTTCATTTTCTGGGTTCACCAGGGACTTCCCTTAAATTCAAACTGCAGAGCACAAACTAAACTTTGAAGTAACACAATTTTCCTCCAAACTAACCACAGGGATGAAAAGTGATGTTAGTGAGGCAGTGTTCTCCCTTAAAATATAATGGTTCATTGTTAAGAAGAGAAATTTAAAAGAAAACGTTTCAACATGGAGCTTTTATTTTATTCAAAATTCCATTTTCAAATAGTAGATATGTTGTACTCATTGTGAGTGTATCCACGATCACAGTTTATATTCCAAATACATGTGAATCTCAGAAGGCTTTTTATTATGTCCAGTCTGAATAGCCTAATGTATGCAGTTGACCAACCCTGGCAGATAAATCTACACTGTTAAAAAAAATGTGAAAATCAAATTAAATGAAATTTAAATAAATGTTTCTTTTGATAAATATATTTCGACTGTATATTTTTTTTCATTTCATGTCCTGGTATTGGTAATGATTAATACAAACTGGACACGACAGCACATAGCACCATAAACCTTAATTTATGATCAGATTAGGCAAAGATTGCTTTATTATGCTTTATGTTCCAAATAAAAGATTAACCAACAGCATCAGACATTCTCAAGACATTGAAATAACATAACTTAAAATTCTAATAAACTTCTAAGAACAAAGGCTTCAGCTAAAATGGTATCAGATTTGTTTAATAAGGAGGGAAAAAGTCAAGAAGTTCGGGAAAGTAGTTTCTAAAAGCAACTACACGGATGTAAAGATTTTTTTTTTTAAATACACCAAAATGACAGTACAGAGCAAGATTTTATGTTATATGCAAAAATGTGTATTTATTATTTGGAAAGGGACCATGTGCAACATCAAGCATAAATGTTAACTATTTACTGTATTACACCAGAGTTAGCTTGAGGCTAATTTTAATCTGCGTCATTGGCGGGTCTCAATTAAAACATCCACACAGCAATAGAACAGGACTCAACAAACTAGACAAACAATACACAGAGTAGTACATCACACACATAACATTTCAGCAACATGTGTATTTTAGTTTAGTTCATAATTTAATCTGACAGTAGAAATTCAGAGTTTCTCGGTTGCAGACAAGCCCAATTGGCTCTGCTTGATTTATACTGTACTGTTGTATGAAACGATAAGAAACGTATCACTTAAAAATGACAAAGTTTGGTAATTGCAAACTTTCGGTTTCTCTAATAACTCATCGGTGTCTGCTGCTTGACTGTGCAGTGCAGCAGGGGGGTTGGGTTTTATTGTTCGAGCTGACCTGGAAAGTCCCTGACTACCAACATGATGTTTTTCTGGCAGTGAGGCTTTTTGGAAAGTTGCCTGGTGAAATGTATCATGAACACCAGAGGTACAGTGAAGTGATACACATCAATTTGTCAAAACACCAACACCCTCTATCGACCAAGATCAGGCTCAGCTTACTCAACAACACATGCCACCATTTTGTCGAGACTTGTGTGCATCAACAAAATGGTGACCGAAGTCATGTGCTTCAGACAAGTGCGGCGTTGCTTTCTCCTTGAGTTTTTAAAACTTCATGTTTCCTGGAAAGGGTTCGTCTCTTTCTTAAATTTACATTCAGTTGTGTAACTGTCCTGGAGCTGGTGCAACTGCTCTGAAAGTGCAACTATCTAAGAGTCATTTATTAAACAATAGCGGCATGATAGACCCAGCTGCATAATTGACATTAAACTTCAAAGATGTCAAGAATTGTTTGTCTACATAACTAACTGTTCTTAACACAGAGACGTGGATTCTCAGAGCAGGTGAAAAAACAAGCATCAATGAAGCGTTCAAAGCAGAGTTCATCAACAGGCGCAAATTAAGCAGGCAAGATGCATTCAGGCTAAAACAGAAACAGGCAGACAAGAACCAGGAACAACAGCTGGACCTTCAATGGAGTTATGTAAACTGAGGTTCAGGAACAGGACCACGCCTCCCTCACTTATTCTACCACCATTTTGTCTTCTTCTACAACAGGAACCACAGGGGGTTCACAAGAGCAAGCTGCTTATCGAGACGACCCCCACCCTGAATCTCGACCCTCATCCCTCCCCTCTCGACCCCTCCTTCCATAACTATTCATCATATTAAACCACTATAAAATCTAACATTGCCGTGGTCCTTGTTAGTGAACATGCCATTAGACAATCCTGCACATGACTGGAGAAAGAGGGACGGTTTATGTACAGGTGAAATAATGAGGGAATGAGTAACAGGTGTGCTTGTAGGTGAGGGGCTCAGGTGACTGGAATTAGAGGATCATGATAAGAGAAACCACAGAGCAAGTGCGGGGTGGCATGTCTGAAAAACTGAAACGACATGTTAAATACGTAGGCGTTGCCTACAACATCATGCTGTCCTTATTACAGTTATCCGTTTAGCTTACGCTTTTATCCAAAGCAACTTTCAATTGCTATATATGTCAGAGGTCCCACGCCTCTGGAGCAACCAGAGGTCAGGGACACAATGATAAACGTCTTATAGTGGGGAACTGAAACCGGGGTCTCTCACACCAAAGGCATGCATCTAATCCACTACACCATTACATTACATTTATTCATTTTAGCTGACAATTTTATCCAAAGCGACTTACAATTGCTATATATGTCAGAGATATCTTGTTCAGAGACCTATTGGTGGACATGTCACAGTGGGGAATTGAACCCTGGTCTCTCACACCAAAGGCATGTGTCCTGCAAAAATGCTCTGCTGTTTACTGTTGGTGCTTATTAAAACATTTTTAAAACCCCTGGATGGACTAATAAAATATAGGTTGGTCCAGCTGACAACAAACTTATTTTTCATTGTTGTGAAAAAACTGACCGTTTAAAGATACAAGGTTTAGATTAGACACAGTGACTCATCAGTAAACTTGGCCGCTTCCCATCAGCAATTGTGTACCGCCTGCAGGCAACAAAGGCAGGCGGGGACAATATGAAAAGCAGGTGGCAAAAGTTTCCACCATCTTATGGCATTGCCGTCAAAAACCTAAACACAAAATGGCCGACAGCGTAGAAAGTTAGAGGTTGTGGGGTATAAAAGGACATAAAAGGTGACACAAAGAACTTGTGGCATTATCTCTCACTGTGGAGTAATAGAAAAGAGTTGTGTGTATCCTCAAACCTCAGCGTGCACCTACTTATATTGTACATACATGTGTGTTTAGGTGTGCAAATGTGCCGTGAGGCTTTTGCCTAACCAGCTCTGCACCATGCCACCGCACCACACTGCCTAGCTGGAAAGTCCCTCTCTTCTTTCTTTCACTTTCTCTCTTTATTGTTTTGTTTATTCATCGGCTGCCTGACTCAGCTCCAACCACAGCCAAGCCCAAGGTCTTGTGACTGAAAGCTTTCTGGTTATAACACTTCAACCTTTTAGGTTTGCAGCCTCTGTTGATGTTTTTCCAGCAGTTGTCACAGTGATATATTTTATATGATACAATATATCTGCCAGTCGTGAGGCAAAACTGGAGTGCAAGCATGCTTATCTGTAATGTCTTTGTTAATATTTAGACAGAACAATAATTAGTAGTTTGGTTTGGTAGCCTTCACCAAGGACAGTGTGGATGTTGATGAAGATACACTGACTTTTTTCATGTCCTTTCAAATATTTCATTCAAAACTCTCCTTAAGTAAATGTACTGAAGTGTCATGTGTGTGTTGGACCCAAAAGCATGGATGACAGGATGTCAGGGAAACACGGGCACGGGGGGCCGAGCAGCATGTAGGGAAGAGGGTCCGAGGCAAGGGAGCCGGGGAACACCGGTGGGGGGGGGACCAAGGAGGAAGGGACAAGGGAACTGGAGGCACCGGGGGCTGAGGGAGGAGGGAGAGAGGAGCCTGGGGGGGGGGTTGGTGGAGGAGTGTGGTGGCAATCTGACCGAGAGGGATCCGGTGGGATGCAGTGGAGGAGGTCCGAGGGGAGAGGGCAGGTGGGCGAGCCCAGCTGACTCAACGGGGGACGAGGGTGAGTGAACCTGGGAAAAGACAGACAGGGTTAGTAACAGGGAACAGTGATGTGGCAAAAGGTTTGAGGCAAGCAGAGGCACCAGGTCAGGAGCAACAACGAACAAGCAGAGATTGAGTAGAGAACCAGGGTTGAAGTACTGGCAGAGATGAGCCTGATTGCTGAGGGGAAAACAGAATCACAAGAAAAAAGGAGGAATATACAGGACACTCACCGTCAGCCTGGCTGCCACCACAACATGAAGCATGACCAGTAAAGTGTGCTTAAAGTATCAATACAAAGTACTTGTTTTGCTCCTGTGACTGATACATTATTAAATAGGACATTGTTAGATTGTTAACAATCATTCTGTGCCTTTGTCGCTTTAGGTGATCTTCACAACAACTCCTCTCAGTACTCAGTACTCCTCTCCAGGCCTTTTCTGTTGGTGCCTCAGGCTTTGGGATAGTCTTCCATCTAACATTAAGTCCTGCCCCACCATCGACAACTTTAAAATCTAATTTAAAGAACTACCTTTTTTCTCTGGCTTTTACCTGATTCTGACCTCTGACCCTTATTTTTAATCGTTCTCTCACAGCATTGTAATCTGACGTTGTTCTTTATTTCCTTTTAGTTTCTTTGAATTTGATTTTAACCGAGTGCTCCATAGTACTCTTATTGATGTGTACAGGTGTACTATTGTTGTTTTGTGTATGTGGATACATAATGGTATAAAATTTTTGTTTGTGTATACTTATATGTAATTGTGTGTGTTGGGTCAACTCCTGTTGGTTTTAAATGTGCTGCAGAAATAAAGTTGACTTGACTTGACCTGACTTGACTTAATACTGATCTATCAATTTGTAATTAGCATTTTACAGATGTAGCTGGTGGAGGAAGAGCTTGTTTCAGTTATTGTGTGTACAGTCAGGCAGTTTAAACAGTGGAAATCACTGCCAACAACTCATAGTCATCTCAAATATCTCAACAGGCCACAACTGGACAGCATTTTATTGTCACAAGCAAAAGGGTCGGAAACAACTGCTTTAATCTGTGTTAAATTTCATAAACTGATCATAAGTTTTTTTAATGTAACATCTTAATCTGTAAAGTAACTAATAACTACATCTGTAAATGTACATGTTAAATGTAAACACTCTCTCAGAGCTGTTACATGAAAACAGACATCCTTTAATTTGGTCAGGTGTTCTACATAATTAAACTTTTAAACTTTTTATGCCCTGTTATATATTTTATATTGTATTTTCTGTCATTGGAACACTTTAGTTTGTTGGTACAATAGCCAATAATAAATAATTAACTAGTTCCTCTGTGATCAAAAGTGAGCCATGCTAGGAAGAAAAAGAGTGACTCGACTCTTTTACAGCTTCACTGTAACACAACACTTTCTTCTCTTCTCCTCTTTAAACCAAAAACGATAAAGGAACTGATGCAGCATGAAGCACAACAGATATGACACCAATGTAGCTTCTTTTCTACACCTAATTTAATTTAGTTTAACAGACTTTTGACAATGAGTTTGCAATAGCACTACAAAAGACAAGGGAAACATATAGTCTAAATAATGTGCAATTATTGATCTTGGAGTGATTCTGAGTGATTCAGTCACATGAAATATTTTGGATATGCTATTTAGCTTGAGGTAAAAGTACCAATATTTCTCCTCTGTGTAGTCATTTTTAACCGATGCAGGAAGAGCGTTTGTATTGTTTTATAGTCAGGTAAACCCCCACTGTCTGTTTGTGAATCCCCTAACTTCCCCTGGGGAGTGTGGCAATCGCAACATTTACTGCTGCACAAGTCTGTCAGATTACTTCTGAGGCATCAAGCAGTTACGCTCAATTTATGATAACGAATAAACTTCCAATAAAACACACACCACATGATTTAAGGGAAGTCCGGCTCAGGACAAAGGGAACAGTAAAACGCTGATCTGATGTCCGTGATTGACCTCGGAATGTAACACAGGGCGAACAGAAACGGATCTCAGGTCAGCTATAAATACCACTGCAACCCTGATCTGTGAGAAAGCCTTTAAGGCAGTGTAACAGCGCCGCGTTTGGTTTTATTTGGCACTTTTACCAACAACCATGTGATTTCCTGGAAGCTGTCTGCCTGGTAGATGGGTAAAAGTTTGGGGCTTCTCAAAAGTCCCAGCAAAAAGTGTTATCATTGTTATTGACTGCCATCTAGTGTAAGCAATGAAACACCTGCTGTAAAAGACAAAACCATGCAGCCCTGACGCATAAACCACAGTGGGCTGAGGAGTGGTTATCAGCAGTATCGTTATGTAGCAGTATTTTCAGATTGAGCAGTGTGCGCCTTGTGTTGTGGCAGTTCACGTGATGTGCTCTAATCCACAGGAAACCACACGATTGCAAGAGAAGAGAAGTGACACCTGAAGCCACAGGACCACATGGAAGTTTAGATAAATTCCTCTGGTTAAAAAAATCAGTAATGTGGTTTATTTTAGATTTGGTAGACTGCAGAAGAGCTGTATATTTTAGTAGAATGTTTAAAATACTGATAATTCATTATCTTTTTTTGTAGACTCTTTAAAAGGTATGTAAAACTGGCAGTTTGAGGGGATTGAAGCAGTTGAATTTCAGGCACATGACAGTCTCTCTAACCATTACAATACTGTCTTATAAATAGATTGTTTTACAGTGACTCAGGGATTTAACCTTACACCAGGGCAGTAAGATTCTCAGGATGTCAGGAATCTCTAGCAGTATTGTGGGAGGGTGACATCATTTACTAGAAACTGAGTTGTGATGAAGAGTATTAGTAAGAGCAACAGCATCCCCCAGCGCTTATCTCATGCATTTTCACCAGGCAACCATGTGATTTCCAGTTAATCCTCAGTCTGGTGAATGGGCATCTGAAAGCTGGCTGCCATAACTCTCTGCAGAAGATGACAGCTCTCGAGTGCCCCCACGTGGGACAAAATAAGAAAATAAATAAAATGCAGTGAATGGAGGCTACTGAAATTGGACAATATAACAAAGCATGCGTGATATATTTGAATGACATTTAACCTTACCAGTGCTCTCAGAACAGTCAATATATGAACCTCTTCAAACATGTTGTACTGACAGATCACACGTCAGATTGTCCTCAAGCAAGACACCGAAACCTGGTGTTTATGTGTTATTTGTAAAGCACTTTGGATAAATAAATACAGACCCTATTATGCTTAAATACACATTCAATTGTGCATCAGGCATCTAGAATATGTTTCATGGCTCTTATATGATCAATCATATACCATCATATAAGTGTTTGACCAAGCAGATACACAATACTACAGTAAATTTTTGATGACAAAAATACTTTTCTAAACTTGAAGCACTACTTATGGTTGTAACCCACTAACATATAGGTTTCTCTTCTTCTACCTGAGTAGCTTTTATGTTGTTGAAATCCTCTTATTCCACATTGTTTGACAGTAACCACTGGTGTATTCTGTATCAGTTTGTTCCAGCTATTGCAGTTATTGAAGGTATATGTACCCAAAAGGAAAAGATCAATTCTGTACTATTGTGGCTGTGCCATTGTTTTCTGCATCATTTTATTCACATTTTCCCAAATTTCAGTTTGACAAGAATGTAATATAAAGTTCTGTAGATTTGACCAGATTGGCTGCACAGCATATTGTAAGTACAGGCCAACTGGCGGTTCAAGAAGAGATTAAAGAGGTGGTATTACGAGCATTTTCATGGTTCACAATCTTATTTAGGGGTCGTACCAAAACAGGTTTACATGGTTTAATTTTTCCAAAAACACCATTTTTTATACTGCACATTGCTGCAACACCTCTATTCACCCTGTGTTGAAGGCTTCATTTTAGCTATGGAGTGATACATCTTGCCTCTACATGATCTTTGTTGGAAGTTTAACATGCACAGTTCCTAGTTAAGGACTATTAGTCAATCAGAAACAGAGAAGGGCAGGTCAGCGAGACGCAGGTAAACACAGCTTCAGTTCAGCTGTATATCCCTTTACCAGCTTAGGAACAAGGACTGAAGCAAGAATGTCATGGTGAGTTATTAATCTGTAACTAAAGTATCTTTCATCCATAAAGTTTTAACTGAGCTCTGTCTCTACATCACAGTAACAACTTTATGTCCACTGACTGCCCCCGAGGGTAGCTAGTGTTTAGAAGGGAGAGGAGAGCTGTGTGCTGCTGCTCAGTGTTTTTCCACCAGTGTTTTTTAGGGCATATGTGGACTGGCTGCGCTACAACGCGCATTTTCCTTTCATCCCTGTGATGTCACAGAGATGAAAGGGAAATGGCTGGACTACAAGTGAGCCGTTTTCAGGCAGTTCAGAGCAGAGCTTTCTGTGGGAGATGGGAACTCCCTTTGGGCTGGACTTTGGGCTTTTTCACTGTGCAAACCTATTACATAAACCAAAAAGATACTCAATAAAAGACGGGGAAAAGCCAAAAATCATACCACCTCTTTAAGGGCATTCAGGATTCAAGAGTTTAGAAATTAATGTAACCTATTTGATGTGATTTTGTGTCAATATGTAAATATGTAAACCTTTAATGCAGCTCTTTGCAGACTTTTAATGTAACTTCAGTTCACATTTCATTTTACAGTATGTAAGTGGTAAATGAGTTATAGTCTGTAAATTAACAGTGGTAGACGTAAAGCAGCTGGTGGCCTGTACAGACTCTACAAGAAACCAGATACTGGTTAAGTGAGTGAAAGCTGCTGTGAACCCACTGGACCACATCATCCACAAAACAGAGAAGTAACAAGCTCTACAAAGCATTTAGCTTTATTTCCACAAGCTGAATGTTAAAATGTTCTATAAATGTTTTGATTTTGTTTAGTTTCTGAATTATTTGTTTTATAATTAATTAATTAATTATTAATCCACAGCCATTGATTGAAAAAAACCCCACTGTGCTAGATTTCAGTAGATTGTGCTGCATGTTGTGTAGTGTGAATTTCACTTGACAGGACAAAAATATGGGGATGTGACTATATGTCTAGGCAAGTATAATTTTATTCCTCTTTAGACCCAAATTGCAGATAAAGTCAACCTGTAGTGAACCCTGGTCATTTACTCCGGCCTTCTGGGACAAAGCAGGGAAAAGGGAGAAGGGAGGCTGCACTCAACCCCCCCCTTCAGTCCCACTCTCACTATGAACTACATTCTGTAACTTTCTCTGTATGATTCTTGTGCTGGCCAAGATTAATTCTTGCCAGCAGGTGGGGCAATAACAATTCTAATTGTAAGTTTACCCATCAGTCCTTTCACAAGTGAAAAAGTGAGTGAAAGTGTTACCACTTTCTAATTTAGTGCTCTACAGGTGCTTAGTAGAGCTTGTTACTTCTCTGTTTTGTGGATGATATGGTCCAGTGGGTTCACAGCAGCTTTCACTCACTTAACCAGTATCTGGTTTCTTGTAGAGTCTGTACAGGCCACCAGCTGCTTTATGTCTACCACACTGTAACAGACTATAAGTCATTTAACACTTACACATACTGTAAAATGAAATGTGAACTGAAGTTACATTAAAAGTCTGCAAAGAGCTGCATTAAACGTCATGATTTACATACTGACACAAAACCAAATA